>WEIT01008544.1:81521-180073 GCA_013389985.1 Dryoscopus gambensis | reverse complement strand
TGTGATTCTGTATTCTCAAAGCTACTTTTGACTTCAGTAGGAGTCATGTTGCCGAATTGCACATTTTCTTTAGTAAAATAACTTCCTTTGAAGAACTAATAGCTTTTAGTTCGTCAGTCTCTTGGACATCTTCATCAGGACAGCTTGTTCATTGATTTTATAGCCATTAAACAAAGCACTTTGCGATAGCTGAAGGGGACAATTACAGGAACAACAACCCAGCAATCTGTTTCACACTTGCTTTCGTCTGCAATCTGCTAGTGTGCTTTAAATACCCGAACACTCCTCGTGTCCTTTTACCCAAGTGTGAGTTACACACGAGTTTGCTTACGAACACTCCATTTCTGTGGATTTGTTGGGGTTTTGCTTTGTGACAGTATCTACAATCTGCTCAAAATGTCTTTTTTTTCCCCCTTTCTTTTTTTCTTTCAAAAATTAAGGAAAACTTTATCACATGCCTTTTATGGCAGTAAAATTTTACAGTTTTCTTAACCAGACTGAGAGCCATAGAAACTCATACACCCCCCAAGATTATCTGCATTGACCTCATCATGCCTTGCCTGCACCCCCAAGTTACAGAGACAGTCCTCTAGTTTTCTACACCGAAAAAGTCTCAAAATTGTAGGTGATTTGGCAAAGCAAAGACCAAAAATGTTCCCAGAGGGTTGTAATTAGTGGCACAGGGTCTCGTTGTGGTGTCCCCCAAGGTTCTGTTCTGGGCCCAGTGTTGTTTGACTGGTTCGTCAGTGATTTGGATGAGGGGTCAGTGCCTCCTCAGCAGTTCCCTGATGACACAGAGGTGGGAGGAGTGGCTGGTCCCCCCGAGGGATCTGTGCTGCCCTTCAGATGGACCTCGACAGGTAGGGGAGATTGGCAGAGAGGAGCCTTCTGAAATTCAGCAGGGGCAAATGCAGCGGTCCTGCACCTGGGGAGGAACAAGCACCAGGTCCTGGTGGACAGCCAGCTGTCCCTGAGCTGGCAGTGTGTCTTGGGGGCCAAGACGGCCAGTGGGATCCCAGGAGGCATTAGGAAGAGCAGTGCCAGCAGGCCAGGGATGGGATCCTGCTCCTCTGCTCAGCCCTGGTGAGGCACATCTGTAGTGCTGTGTCCAGCTCTGGCCTCCTCAGGACAGGAGGGAGGACATGGATGTCCTGGAGTGGGTCCAGAGGAGACTGCAGAGATGATGAAGGGCCTGGAGCATCTTCCTGCTCGGGAAGGGCCTGGGGAGCTGGGGCTGTTCAGCCTCGAGAGGAGCCCCAGCTGAGAGGGGCCCTCAGCCCTGTCTGTCCCTGGGTGTCCCTGGGTGTCTCTGTCTGTCCCTGTCTGTCCCTGGGTGTCCCTGTCTGTCCCTGGGTGTCCCTGTCTGTCCCTGTCTGTCCCTCTCTGTCCCTGGGTGTCCCTGTCTGTGCCTGTCTGTGCCTGTCTGTCCCTGTCTGTCCCTGTCTGTCCCTGGGTGTCCCTCTCTGTCCCTCTCTGTCCCTGGGTGTCCTGTCTGTCCCTGTCTGTCCCTGGGTGTCCCTCGGTGTCCCTATCTGTCCCTGGGTGTCTCTGTCTGTCCCTGGGTGTCCCTGTCTGTGCCTGTCTGTCCCTGTCTGTGCCTGTCTGTCCCTGGGTGTCCCTCTCTGTCCCTGGGTGTCCCTGGGTGTCCCTGGGTGTCCCTGGCTGCAGGGGGACTCAGAGCAGGGCCCGGGCTCTGCTCCGGGGGCCCAGCAGTGGCACCAGAGGAACGGGCACGGACTGAGCCCAGGAAGGGGGTGGAACTGGATGATCCTTAAAGGTCCCTTCCAACTCAAACCATTCTGGGATTTGGTGGTTCTGTGAGTTAGTTCTGTCCAAACAATGTTGCTGGATAATGGCACCTTCCTTTGACCTTCTTCTGTGCTGGATAGGGGATATTTGGGGCACCATGCATTTTGTGTGTTTTCTGTAGCACTTTTTGAGTGCTGTAAATCATCAGTTTGGGCTTGGGGTATCAGATTGCCCAGAATTAATGGGAAAATATGGGTGGTGATGGTGAGAATTTTAGAGAGCACTGGTGGTACCTCAGTCTAGCTTAAAAGTAGAGGATAACTGGTACTGCTGTAGGAAGTAGTGATGGTAAATGTGTAAAGCTGTACGAGAGGTTTGGGCAGTTTCTGCATTTAAGGTTAAGAGCACTGGGTTTTCACACGCTGTACAAAGTGTTTCCCTCTTCCTTTATTAAAGAGAGACACAGAGTCCCATTGGACCCCTTGCTTCAGGGAATTCCAGCTTCTGTCTCGCCTGAGATTAGTCCCTGGAGCCAAAACGAAGTGTGTCCGCAGCTCAGCTAAAACTGAAATGCTGTTTCCAGCCCGGCTGTGTAGAAAGTATCTATTTTTTTTGTGTTAAAAATGGGGAAGCTGCATTGTAATGCTTAGAAGTGCTTAAGAGCACAATAATAAAAAGATGTCTGGTGTCATGAGGGCTTGTGGGGATTTGCCCAGCAAAAGGTTTTTTATTTTAATAAAACATTTTGCAATAAGGACATGTTTGCCATTTTCTGTATTCAGCAAGGAAACAATAAAAAAAGAGGATTATTCAATAGAAGCTTGACAGCATTTTGCTGGTGCTGTTATAAAAAATAGCAACTTCATTCTTACAGTAGTTACATACTGCTGCTAGTTTAATTTTAAAATGATTCCTACAAATCCTGTGGAGTGGGGATCAGACAGGTGATGACAAACAACAGCTTAAAAAGTAAATAACTGCTTTATGGAGACTCAGTCAGATCGTTTTCCTTCCCAGACGTGTCAGGCTCACATTGTGCATTCAGCTTTACTTCCAATAACTTGTTAAATTGTAGTAACGGGAATATTTACCATTATCTGTATTCTTAAGCCTGTTAAAACCCCTGGAGGTTACTTTTCCATATTTATTGATACCCCTTTGTATTGGGCAAAACCTTTTAGATACATTTGTCTTTCATCTTTGTGTCGGAACAGTATGATGATAATATTTTTCTGTTTAATAAATTAGCAACTACTGCGTGAGATGCAACAGATGGCAAGTCGCCCCTTCGCCTCCATCAACGTTGCCTTAGAAACAGATGAAGAGCCACCAGATCTCATCGGGGGAAGCATAAAGGTGAGAGCTGGGGCTTTGGGATGGTCCTCACCACGATTAACCATGGATATTTAACACAATAATCCCAAATCCTCTCATTTTTTAATATACCTGCAAGAAACTGTAAGTCCAGGGGGTCCAACAGGTACCATTTTAATTTGCTTTTATCCCTCCAGATATTCACTCATAACTTTTGGGCTGGTTCAGATTGAAGTTATACTGATGTTGGCTTTGGAGTGTTGGGTTTGCCTTGTTAGTTTTTATGCTTTGAAATAGAGAAGAATTTAGCTTTAGAACAGAGAACATTGGGCTGGAAATGGTTGTAGGTGCTGCAAATAGAAACCCTTTCCCGTGATATCTCAAAACAAACGTGAATGTAATCATGTCTGTGTACTGTAACAGTGTTAACATATTTCTGATTTAAAATATACAGTCCAATATATCTTGTGATTAGCAAACAGGAGCATGAAGAAATCATTCTCGTACACCACACTGGTATATTCTTACACACAACACGCTGAAGTTTTAGGAAAAGCATATTTAACAGGTGACCAATTAATTCAAACGTCTTTTTGATGTGATGCTTTGGCCAGCACAGACTTTTTTACAAAAAGAAAAAGTTAAGAACCTGAGAACAATGATTATTTTTCTTTCTCATCTAAGGCAGCTGGATTGTTTTATTTTATTTAGACTTAAGTTTTTTGGAAGACTTTCTCATTAGGCCTTAAAGGTTAAGAAGGGTAGATGTAGATTAGATATTGGGAAGAAGTTGTTCCCTGTGAGGGTGCAGCTGGGGCTGCCCCTGGATCCCTGGCAGTGCCCAAGGCCAGGCTGAATGGGGCTTGGAGCAGCCTGAGACAGTGGGAGGTGTCCCTGCCCAAGGTACTGGGTGGGACTGGATGATCTTTTAGATCCCTTCCAACCCATACCATTCCATTATTCTATGGTTAGTCCAGACACTAAGTTTCTCACATTCTCTTACGATAACAAGAGAGCTAGTTCTGGTTTTCTTTAAAAAATACGTTTATTTTAATTATTGTAAAGCACATGAAAGCAGTCTGACCCCAAAACTTCTGTTTGGTGAGTAATAATTTTTAAGTCTTGGTCTAAGTATTAGGAAATGCCACCGTTAAGGTTGCCTGTATAGCTTTAGCTCTTCCTTATTTATGTGTAAATATGGTCTGTCATGGCAAGTTTTAATACTTTTCCACTTGATTGGTGTCCTGCACCATGTTCTGGGTGGACATTGTGTTGAAACAGCTTTTCAGTATATTGAATCACAGAATAATTAAGGTTGGAAAATCCCTCTAAGACCACTGAGTCCAAGCACTCCTCCTACACTGCCAGGGCCACCACTGCCCCGTGCCCCCGCAAGTGCCACATCCACACGGCTTTCAGATCCCTCCAGGGATGGGGACTCCACCCCTGCCCTGGGCAGCTGTGCCAGGGCTGGACAGCCCTTTCTGTGAAGACATTTTCCCTAATTTCCAATCTAAACCTCTCCTGGTGCAGCATTAGGCTGTTTCCTCTCATCCTGTCTTGTGCCTGGTTTGGAGCATAGTGGAAGTAAAGTAAAATTTGCAAAGGTCCTCAGTAATTCGGGTGATTGAGTACCTGGACCTCTCCTTGGATGCTCTGACTGGTTCTCCTCCCCACTGACTTGTTTTTGACTTCAGATCCTCGGATTTTCTGATTTTTTTATAATTTCCCTGCTTCTGTCATGAGGCTGGTACTGGGAGTCATTACCTCTGATAGCTCACCCAGACCTGGGAATCCACACTGGCGGACTTGGATTGTCACTCACCACGTTAGACTGGAGCTTTATTTCATCGCTCATCGAGAAAGCCGTGGGATGGGTGTGGACGTTGCCATCGGGCTGGAGGCAGATCTGGGAGGATGTAGCCCAGCTGCTGATGGTTTTGGGTTGCAGTCTGTCTGTCTGTCTGGGGCCCTTCCCTTCATCTTTTGCTGTTTTCTGGAAGTAAACTAGCTAAAAACACCTCTCCTGTAGGATCACGCTAGAAAAAAGCTGTCCTAAACTTTTTGATCTCTGACAAGTTGTCTGCACTCAAACTACAGAGAGGATAAATTTTGGATCTCTTCAATTCTGATGAGTGTGTTATTTCTTCTCTTGTTCTGCTGCCCTCATCTTGTCTGGCCTCCTTGGCTTACTTTAGATTGGATGAAGAAGTTGGTTTGAAGCCTAATAAGTAAGACTGTAGAGAAATATCTTCTTTTAGACCCAGAAATCATTAACAACTGGTAATTGCCTCTGTGCTGATAACTCATATACATATTTCTTAGTGAATTTTAGGCACAAATGAGACGGTCTGATTCATGCAAATGGCACAAACCTGGTATGGTAATCTGGAGCCGAGTAGATGAATGTGGACTTCTAATGTTGTGTCAATGGGTAACTTGATAAAATCATCGGGTCAGTGTTTTGGGTTGGAAGGGAACTTAAAGATCATCCCATTCCAACTACGTGCCATGGGCAGGGACCTCTGCCATCATCTGCTGGCAGATGTGGGTGCAGAACAAGGACACCTCTAGGTGACAAGGAGAGTTAGTAAATTTTATGGGGTTTATTTAGTTTTTTCTCATCTTGGAGAACTTGGGTAGGGAATAAAAGCAGTCATCAAAGGCTGGAGTGTTTCACAAAAGGAGAGGAGGCTCAGGAGGGCTGTGGGTTGGAAGCAACTTTGGGGAGTGATGCTTCTGAGATAGTCTGACCTGTTGGCTCCCGCATGGAAATGAATTTAAATAGAAATGAAAACCCAGTCTGTGGGGTGTTATGAATTAACGCTAGCCAGCAACTTGGGTTTTTCTCCTCATACCTTCTGCACCTGCATGGGAAAAAGTTCTTGGCAGGAGGGAGCTGCAGGAAGGTGGGCTGGGGTGGTACAGAATTGGACAACTGCGCTTTGTGCATTGTGGTCTGGCTGTTACTTTAACTCTTAGCCAAGAAAAGAGGGAAGTGTTACTGTGGTGCTGGATGCTGTATCCGCCCTCCAGTTCCTCTGCCACCCACTATGTCAAAACTTGAGTCTTCATTTTAATGCAAGAAAGCCAGACCTGCATTATCATTAATTCACTGATGGTTTTCTTTCCCCATGGGAATCAAAGCCCTTGGTTAATGACGAGTTGATTTGAAGGTTACAAGGGAGAAGTGGAAAATGGGATGTCTTGTCTGCAAGAGATTAATTTCCTATTCCATTGTCCATAGCCAGTTGGCAGCCAGTATCAAGCTAGTTCCATCCTAAGCTAATGTTTTGCAGCTGGACAGTATTAGAACTGTGTTTTCAATTAGTATTTTTCCTGGGGTACTTAGGAGTAATAGAAAGTGATTTACCTGCAGGGAAGCAGTTCCTATTAGAGGCTGAGCTAGGCAACATGTAACTAGCTGCTTTGGTTTATTTGCCACTCAACAAATACCCACCGAATCGCAAATCTGCCAGTAAATTTGCTTAGTTATTACAAAATCTGTTGGCTTCTGTCTGCAGCTCTTTGTGCATTCAGATGCATTCAGATGTGCTGAATGCTGCAATTTTTTTTTCTAAGACTGTTTAACTTCCTTGGGTGCCTGGGACTCATCCAAGTGTCTGAACTGGTATTGCTGTAGCTTGGGCTTTTTTAGGACTTGTTATCGAATTAATCTAAGTCTTGTAATCCTCTGCAGCCATTTTTAGAAGCTTTCCTTAAAGAATTCGGGAAGTTTATAATTTTGACATTGATTTCCACGTATCTTGAAGTTGCTAAAGGCAAGAAGTTACCTTGGAAAAAACATGCACAGCCTAGCAAGCAAATGCTGAGATTGAGCAAAGCACTTAGAGAGTCAACAAGAAAATTGTTGCATTGGGAAAAAATTATCCTCAAGCTGGAAAAAAATTATTTTGGATTCTTTTAGAGCAGAGCTGGAGCAGCCTTCGCTGTGCTGTGTTTAGGGACCCAGCACATGAAGCCAGTGCTAAGGGTTAATTATCTGTGCATCCATGATCTTTAGTTTCCTAAAGCGAGAGGGAGAAGCATTTGGTGAGCAAAATCCTTGTGAAGCTCATTTACCATGTTCTGTACCATTGTGCCAATGTGCATTTAATTCTACTGTTTGAAGGCTTCACTGCAAATCCTGAATCAGACAGCAAGCTGATTCCTTAAAAATAGCAGAAAAATAGATGGGAAATAGCATCTCACTCTAGTAATTAGTTTGCTTTGTTACGGGAGAAAGTGCTGTTGAGTGGTTTAAAGGCTGCCAGAAGATCCCATCTGTTCAAGAAGTGCAGAGCTAAAGTGATGAGCTGATTTGGGAGTGGGCAGGGGGTACCACAGATTAATTAATATATTTTCAGTCTATTTGTATTTTTTATCCAAGTGATGCCCTTGTTAAATTCCTTATATGTTGCAATGAAGTTGCAACCAGCAGTAAAGGAGCAGAGAAATGAGTAGTAAGTCCTGTGCCACAGGGTGCAGGGTTTGGGGAAGCTACAGGGTGAGGAATGATTTGAAATTAGGCATCTGCCAGCTCCAGCACTTCCACAGGGTGAATTCATCTTAATTTTGATGTGTAGCTTGATTTTGGGCTGTTTCATGCCGCTGGAGTTCAGTGAAGAACTAAGGGCCAAGGAAGGAACTGATGGTTTTTACAGCTTTTATCCTGTTCTGGTTGTCACTCTTGATGACTCACTTTCCCCTCTACTTCACACACTGCTGACCTGCTTTTAGTCCATCAAAAGTGCTGCTGGACCAGCTTTTGTGACCTCCCAGCCTGCTCACAGTGAGCTGGGTTAGTGTAAGTGTGGCAAGAACAGCTCCACCGAGCTGAGACTGGGGGTCCTGTGCAAGTAGGTGGATTTGGAAGGAGGGCAGGCTTGAGATGTGATGTATGAAAGCCCCGTTAAGCAGAAATGACCAGGCTGTGTCAAATCATAGAACTGATAAGGCTGGAAAAGGCCTTTAAATCACCATGTGTGTTCATGAACACAGCACCACCACCGTGTGCACCATTAAACTGTGTCTTCAAGTACCACATCCACAAGGTTTTTGAACATCTGCAGGGATAGTGATGCCCATTTCCCTGTGCAGCCTGTGCCAATGCTTTACAAGTCTTTCCATTAAGAAATTTTCCCTAATATCCAATCTAAACCTCCCGAGGTGCAACTGGAACCCATTTCTTCTTGTCCGATCAAGATGTGTTAGAGGGGGCCAGAGCAGCTTAGGGTTTTTCAAGGATGATATAAATAAGCTGAAAATCATTCCTATTCTCAAAAGGATGACAGTTGCAGAAAGGGGATGAAATTGAGGTGGGGAAAATAAACTGAATAATCCTGATCTGTTGTGGCAGCTGCTGGAGATGGTTCACATGCAGCCTTTGAGGCCAGAAAGGCTGGTGTGGTTCTGCCTGACCAGGCTAAGGTAGGCTCTGGGCTTCTTAATTTGCCTTTGGAAAGACAGTTTAATTTCTAAAGTCTTATTTCTGGGCTTTCTGGCATTTACAGGTTCTAGGAGCTTTTCCATGTGTTAACACTGAGGAATTCCACGGCTGTCAGTTTGTAGCTGTCTCTCTGTCCTTAGCAAAACCACTTCCACTCATTAGGCTCCCTCCTGTGGCATCGGGGTGACAAAGGAACACACAAGGAGGACACCCCAGCTTGTACTTTCTATTTGGTGTTTATTCCCCTTACACTGGCCCACATCTAGGTCATGGAAAAGTGTGGGATCCCCTTTGAAGGAATGCCAGTGGTAGGAAGGGAGCATTCCCTGGGCTGCTGAGGTGTGAAAAGCAGATTAGCTGCCATATAGGCTGGCTGTGGTCCCTCCTACCAAACCATCAACAAAAATACCTGATAAAACCATCACCTAACGAATTATTTCCAGTTAACAAGGGCCCAGTATCTTGTTTTGATTTCTATTTGCAAAATTAGGGAAAAAAAAATTAGGGGAAACTTTTGCTACTCCCATAATATAATATGGAATATAGATATTTGGCAGAGAGCTGTCACGAGATCGGCAGCGATATCTGTTAAGCCTGCCCTGTATTTAGGGAATATTTGGCTGATAAGTGATTCTAACTAGTTTTAGATTTGAAGACTATAAACATTTCCGCAGGTTGGACCCTGATTTTAGCTGATAAGGAGGAATTTGCTGGAAGGAGAGGAGGGAACATGAATCTTCCCACAGGAGAAGGATTTTCTAAGTTCATTTCTCCCCTCTAACGAGCATCTCTCTGATTGAAGTACTAATAACAGCAGCAGCTTCTCAACAACATTATCGAGGACTTATTTGCATTCATTTATGCCAAGTAGTTGTTTTGTGTGTTGTGTTTGCAATCTTCATCCAACTGTCCTATTTCGTTGGGTTTTTTTACTTCTCCTTTTTCCTGTGCAAAAACCAGCTGAGTGCTTGAAAAGAGCTGTAAAAGTCCTGCCTGCTCATCCATACAAAATCAAAATACATACCCACCACTGGCTATATATATATTTATGTGTGTGTGTATATATATATATGTATACATATGTATATATATGTATCTCCCAGATTTGCTACCCATGGCCTCATCTTCCCCCTCCCTGGGGGAGGGCTGGGAATTGAAAACAAAGGACGAGTGTTGGCGTCTGTGAGTGGCAAAGCTCAGACCGTGACATGAGATTTGGTCATTTCAGGGGAACTGCCTTGAAGATCCAAATTCACCTCACAAAATCCTTCCCTGCACCCCGAGCTGGTGGCTGGGTGCTGCTGGACTGACACTTGCACTTGGAAATACAGAGCAGTTGTTAAATAAGGGGGTGCAGCCTCGGGACCCCGTGGAGCTGGTGGCATGTGGGCTCCAGGAATGGGGTCCTCAGATCTGTGTTTTCCACTTCAGGCTGTTAGCATCCATACGAGGGTCTGAATATGATTTTTATTTAGTTCTTCACATGCAGCAACCCAGTTTTGGGACCAAGTCAATTCATTCCCCAGCCCCTCTGAAATTCCAAGGTAGATATCAGGGACAAGGTAAATGTAAATTTTTAATCTAAACTCATTTACTGTGAATTATTGCTGGAAGTTCATTCATCTCTATCTTGCAGGACACACCTATTACCCTGAGAATATGATTTTTAAAGCTAATAATCTATTTTTAATAGGAAATTGCTTGTAACTTGTTTTGCAAATGTTCACTCAGCTTTTAATGGCACAATTTAAAAACTTGCAAATGGAATTTGACCCTTTTTCTACAGAGTGAAGTCACCTGAACAAGTGGAATCAAATAATAAAATTGAACTGTTTGGGTAGTGTTCTTTTTCTCATTTACCACCATAAGATTTTTCCTTTATTTTAATTTCCTTCCTGGAAATTGAAAACCATGTAAGAGTTATTTGATCAAACCACAGAAACATGTTTTCTTGTTAAGGAAAAAAAATACTCCATGGTATTTTTCTAAATACATCTTGAAAAGCAATGTGCTGGCAGTGTATCACAGACCCTAAATAAAACCGATGCTGTGTTTGTGCAATTATACAGAATATTTATTGTTCTAGCCATTAGTTTTATGTGACACATTATTAACTTCTTGAATTTGTCAAGTAAAAGCAGTGTAAACAGAAATAATGAGATGAAATAAAAATGTTTAGGTTGAGCATCACACAATTCAACCTGCTTGGGGAAAGCATTTCACTGTGACACTGACTCCCAAGGGAACTGGTGGTGTATTCCACACCTGGGTCACCTAGGAATAGCCCAGACAAATTCCTGGGAAATGCCCTGTTCATGTGGAAAATCCTGCTGGAGAAGCCGGACTAATTAAATCACCTAATATGTCTCTTATTGATTTTAATGTCTATAATGGTTTATGCTTTATGCATGTTAAATACACGTAAAAACTCAGAAACAACTTGAATTACTTGGCTTTTTAGTGCTGGTTTGGGCCAGTTAAAATAATCTGTGGAAAACAGCTGACAACAGATTTCACTGCCTCTGGGAACAACGGGGTTGTGTCACCACTTAGTAAAGTACAATTAACTTCCTATTTCCACCCAGAAAAGGGTGGTCACTGTTTCCAGGCTAAGAGGGCTTGACTGGCACTCTTCTCTTTATTTGACATTTGCACCATCCTAATTCTTGGAGTGCTTGGGGGTTTTGCCCATCATTTCCATTGATGGTTGCATTGCTGCTGTGGAGGAGCAGGGAAAGCTTCAGGTTATTCAGTGCAGGGGAGGGGATTCTGCCCCCTGCCCGGCTCAGGTGAGGCCCCACCTGCAGAGCTGCCCCAGCCCTGGGGCCAACAGCAGCAGGACCTGGAGCTGCTGCAGAGAGCCCAGAGGAGGCCCCGGAGCTGCTCCAGGGCTGGAGCCCCTCTGCTCTGGAGCCAGGCTGGGAGAGCTGGGAATGTTCCCCTGGAGAAGGGAAGGCTCCAGGGAGAGCTTCGAGCCCCTGGCAGGGCCTGAAGGGGCTCCAGAAGAGCTGGAGAGGGACTGGGGCCAAGGCCTGGAGGGACAGGAGCCAGGGAATGGCTTCCCACTGCCAGAGGGCAGGGCTGGATGGGATATTGGGAAGGAATTGTTCCCTGTGAGGGTGGTGAGGCCCTGGCACAGGGTGCCCAGAGCAGCTCTGGCTGCCCCTGGATCCCTGGCAGTGCCCAAGGCCGGGCTGGACATTGGAGCTTGGAGCTTGGTCTAGTGTAAGGTGTCCCTGCCCACGGCTTTAAGATGAGTTTTAAGGTTCCTTCCAACCCAAAGCATTCCATGAATCTGTGACCGGCTCCATGAAATTTTCCCTCCAGTGCACTGGAGGCACAATTTTCCATATTTCCTTGAGGACAAAGAGGTACCTCAGGGCAGGGGCCTGACAGCTCAACCAGCTGCAGTTGTCTGTCTGTGCCCATTGACTGTGGTCTTTGTCCATCCACTCCAGCACCAGGGCTCTGTTCCCCCCTCTGCTTCTCCCCCCAAGCTGGGACTCTGCTGTTCAGGCACCTCGCAAAGCACTCCTCTTGTGCTGAGTGTCTGAGAGATGCACCTTATTTGAATAGATTTGAATAAGGTCTACTTTATTGTGCCATTAAGCCTTCAGTAAAAAGGAATCGTTTCTACAATTCAACAATGAGTTTATCAAAACACTCTGAATGGAAGTTGCTGGCAGAGGCAGGTTTTAAGCATCTGGTAGAGGTTGTTACAAAGTTTGGGAATACACCTATTTTATATATCTTTTTTGTTTGCCCTTAAAAGCCATCTCTCAGATCTGATCTCTGCTTTCCAAGTCCACTCAAAGTCTTCTTGCAGGAGAACAGCTTGGATCTGCAACAGGAGGGTATGGAGCTGTGTCAGGAGAGGTTTGGGTGGAAATCAGGAAAAGCTTCTTGCCCAGAGGGTGGTGGGCACTGAAGAAGCTCCCCAGGGAACGGCCATGGCTCCAAAGCTGCCAGAACTCCAGGAGGATTTGGAAAACGCTCTCAGACAGAGGGTGGGGTTGCTGGGGTGTCTGTGCAGGTCTGGGAGCTGGACTGGATGATGCCTGCAGGTCCCTCCCAACTCAGGGGATTCCATGGTTCTGTGATAAGAGCACTCAGAAACCACTTGAGTGGGGAAAGGATGGAGACCTGAGCTCTTCTGAGGTCTCCCCACCAAAGTTCCACTTGATGAAGCCAGCCAGCTCCTCCTTAGACCGTTTGTGCTGTGGTGGCACCTCCGTAGGTCGCATCAAAGCACCAGCAGGGGCAGGGCAGGGCTGCCGGTGGGTGAGATCCGTGGTCCAGGTCGCAGTGAAGTTGCTGGTTGAGATCTCACATTTTCCTCCCTGTGTGCAGCATCTGGTCCCTGGCTCCACCGCTGGGTTCTCTGTGTCTTGCAGAGGGCACAGTGTGTCCTTCACTCCCAGCTGACCTCCTCCTTGCATCAAATTCCTCATTCCGGTCACTCGGCTCTGAGTCATCCCCTCGGCTGCGCTTTGTCTCTTGGCCGGGCGAGCACACGCTCAGAGACGAGATGCAGAATGAGTCACAGTTCAGAAAACAGGTGCCTGAACTGGGGCTGTCAAAAATAAATGTGCAGGACTTGATTCTTTAGGCTAGTTTTTGTTGTTATTAACTGCAGCTTGTCTCAGGAAAAGCTGGATTTGATGGACAATAGGCCATTTTTTCGCTTTTAGTTTTAAGATGGAACTTAGCTGCAGCAAAGTGATGTTGTGCTTAATTCCTTCCAAATTAGTTTGCAACTGCCTGACAGATTTTGGGTGCATCATTATCCTTGCTGTGCGTGGTTGAGTAGTTTGCAACTGCCTGACAGATTTTGGGTGCATCATTATCCTTGCTGTGCGTGGTTGAGAGAAATAAAGTTCCCCATGCAGGGAAATATTAACAATTTTTTACTAACCCTCATCTTTTTTGGGGTTGCTCAGCCTGGAAAATAAAAGGTTTTGGGTTGACCTAATTGTAGCCTTTCAGTACCTGAAGGGACCACCAGGAAAGCTGGAGAGGGATTTTACAAGGGCCTGGAGCGACAGGACACAGGGAATGGCTTCCCACTGCCAGAGGGCAGGGTTAGATGGGATATGGGAAAGGAATTGTTCCCTGTGAGGGTGTCAGGCCCTGGCACAGGGTGCCCAGAGAAGCTGTGGCTGCCCCATCCCTGGCAGAGTTCAAGGCCAGATTGGACAGGGATTGGAGCACCCTGGTCTAGTGTAAGGTGTCCCTGCCCATGGCTTTAAGATGAGTTTTAAGGTCCCTTCCAACCCAAATCATTCCATGAATCTGATTCTTCTCTGAGCAGGCTGACAAGGGAAGGGAGGACGCTCAGGCCTATGTCCTATCCCCACCTATTTGTGCTGTGGAATCAGGAGAGCAGGGAGGAGGAAGATGTGCGACCTTGAGGACCAAAACAAAAACCCCATGGAAAGGGAAAGATTGTGCCCACAGGGACTCATAATGAGAGTTTCTGCTGCACACTCAGGGTTCATTAGCTGGAAAGGGCAGAGGAGGAGAGAGGGTCTTGCCTGGGGCTGAGAGATGAGCTAAATTCCCCTCCAAGTCCCTTCAGCTCCCTGACTGAGAGACATATAATGAACAACTTCTGTTTCTTTCTATTTTGTGATGTGCAGGAGACTCAGGGTGATTTTGATACCACAACAGAGGCACTGTCAGAGCCTGAAATGCCTCTCAGGTCACTGGTGGTTGAGAACAGCAGACAAGGTGCAGAGAGGGGCTCTTGGAGAGCTGGAGGAGGCAGTTCTTGTGTTCAGAGAAGGAATTCAGAGCATTGCTCTTTCAGTTGACCCAAAAGAAGGCTGAGATGTACAGCGCGGTAAAGCCCAGGGAGAGGGTTAAGGCACAGAAGAACGTCAGACAGATGAATACATGGAGGTGTGAAAAGATTTGAGGTTAAAAGAAAGTTTGTAGTTGCAGAGTGGTGAGATCCAGGACCAGGGAGCCTGTGGGAAGGTTTCCCAGAGGTGATGGCACAGGCTGGAAGTGTAACTACTTTGAAAGCAGAGAATTGTATTTCTATGTGCCATTGCCTGCGTTAGTGAAGGGCTGGATTTGGTGACTCTTGAGATGGATTTTCCAGCCTCCTGTTTCTGCAAGTTGGCTGGAGAATGGTGAGTGTGCTGCTGAGCATCCTCGTGGGTTGGAAGGGACTCTAAAGGTCATCTTGTTCCATTGTCTGCCATGGCAGGGACACCTTCCACTAGAGCGTGGTGGAGCACAGAGTGCTCCAAGTCCCATCTAACCTGGCCTTGAACACTTCCAGGGATGGGTCAGCTGCAGCTGCTCTGTGCCAGGGCCTCCCCACCCTCATGGGGAACAATTTCTTCCCGATATCCCATCCAGCCCTGCCTTCTGGCACTGGGAAGCCATTCCCTGTGTCCTGTCCCTCCAGGCCTTGGCCCCAGTCCCTCTCCAGCTCTCCTGGAGCCCCTTCAGGCCCTGCCAGGGGCTCGGAGCTCTCCCTGGAGCCTTCCCTTCTCCAGGGGAACATTCCCAGCTCTCCCAGCCTGGCTCCAGAGAAGGGGGCCTCCAGCCCTCAGAGCCTCTCCGCAGCCATTAATCCATTAGGAGTTAAAAACAAATACATTAAAAAGTATTTTAAAATATAATCTCTTCTTATTCAGTTGTTCCTTCATTCTCTTCCCCCCATCACTTCCCCACGTGGTCTTTGCTGCCCATTCTGCTCAGCGCTGAGGGTGAGCACGAGAGCTCTCTGTAACCCCAAGTACCATCCTCCAAACTCTGGGATTCAGCAGAACTGTTTTATTAACAGTAGAATAAGTAAGATACTTGAGTCTCTCCAAAAGAAAATCAACTTTGTGTTCAGTTCTTGCTCCCACTCGTACGCCAGAAGTCTGTGGGCTCTACTCCTGCAGTTGCCTTCTCCGTGCTCTCTCCATTACCTCTGGCAGTTGAGTCACTGTGGCATACAGCACCAGGAGGTGCTTGTTTGCTCACTGGGAAAAGCTTTACTCTGAGTTTGATCCCTTCGCTGGGGGCGGGGAGATGAAGAAATCTGCTGTCATAAACCAGGCAGCCGGCAGCTTCCATCATCCAGCCCGTGCAGCACGTATTTATCTGCCTGGCACAGACCAGCAAATCCTGTTGCAATCACTGCAGTAAATGTGAGATATGGAAAGTTTTAAGTTTCATTTTGCTTGCTGTCATTCTCCTTTTGTCTTTTTTTATTGAGCAGCAGTAATTTAACAGCATGTTTTACTCCCGTTCAGGCTTTTTCATGGCCCACATTGTATTGAGTTTCTGTTGAACATTTGAGTGCTGTGGTGTAGTTTGATGCCTGATGGAAAAAGCACTAATTATTTCATTAATACCAGAGCGGAATTTGTCCATACTAAACAAGAAAACAGAAAGCACTGAGTGTATTCACTCAGTCTGAGTGACTGAGTGTTTCTCAGCTTTTTTAGCTGATGTGGAACAAAAGAAGAAACTCTCTTGAACCTGTACTCATTGGTGTACACTTGCATTCTCATCTTACTGTTGTTGCATCCCACAATAGTGCTGATCCTGTGAAACTGTGTATAGGATTGGGGCCAGGCGCAGGTGAGAACATACTTGAGTTCCTGGGCTGGGCTGTTGAATTTTGGCTTTCTAATGACATCCAGAAGTTGGCTGTTGATCATTCAGGTAAAATCTTCACAGGAGTGCAGTGGGAGGGAGATGGTCACAGACACTGAGGGGCAGCGAGGGATCCAGTCCCCTGCTCCTCCCGGGTGGGAGAAAGCTGACTGCCCATTATATATTAGAATCACAGACTGAAACGGCCCTTAAAGCCCATCTAATTCCACCTCCTGCCACGGACAGGGACACCTTCCATTAGACCAGGTTGCTTCAAGCCCTGTCCAGCCTGGCCTTGAACACTTCTTTTTTGTTCTTGGGAAAATGTTCTTTACTGTGTTAATGCATCGAGTGCTGTTAAGGTGGTACATGGACTTAAGTTCTGGAAATAGAATTTGGAGTACCAAATCACCGTGGTCAGGCATGCGGATATCAGCGACACATTGCTGATGGGGTCGATGGAAAAAACCCCTCAGTCCTGTTGATTACATAAGCTGCTCCTTTGTTATTGAATTTAGGGAGAAATGCAAGCCTTGTGTAGTGCTTGACTTTTTAATAGCCTGATTTTTATTAAGTGAATGTGTTTTCTGATGATGACTCGTGTTTTGATTGTTGCTGACAGTGGTTTTAGCTTTGCTGGCTGCATGCTGGAAATTCGCCAAGCACAGCAGTGTGGTTCATGCCCTGGAGCTTGTACAAGCTGAAAAAGCGATGCTGGGGGAAGAGGGAGGGTGTAAGACACTGTTTAACATTTGTTTTCTCCCACTGCTGCCCTCACTGCAGACCGTACCAAAGCCGATCGCGCTGGAGCCCTGCTTTGGGAACAAAGCAGCCGTTCTCTCGGTGTTCGTGAGGTTGCCTCGTGGACTTGGGGGTATTCCACCACCAGGACAGTCAGGTGAGGATTATTGTTGTCTCTGATGGCTTGGAATTAACCCTGTACTCCTTCCCCAACCTTACAGATTCACCTTCCCTGATCCCACAGAAGCTGCTGTAGCCACAGTTCAGCTTGGGATGTGCTATGGGTATTTTAGGCTCCCTGGGTTGGCCCTGCTGGCTTCCAGCACAAGTGCTGAGTTAATTACTCAGGTCACTGATGGATGAACATTTGATATTGGACTACGCTTTAATTAACAGCTGGGTGGGGGAAGGAAGGATGTGCGACAGACATGTTTGCAGTAGTTACTTGTGAAAGTAACTTGTCACTTGGCCTATCCAGCTTCATTCCCAGCTCCATTTGCAGGGAGACATCAACTCAGAATCATGGAAAGATTTGAGTTGGAAGGGACCTTAAAGACCATCCAGTTCCACCCCTTGCCATGGACAGGGACACCTTCCACTAGACCAGGTTGCTCCAAGCCCTTTCCAGTCTGGCCTTGGACACTTCCAGGGATGGGGCAGCCTCAGGGCAACTTGTGCCAGGGCCTCTCCACCCTTCACAGGGAAGAATATCTCATCTAACCCTGCCCGCTGTCAGTCTGAAGCCATTCCCCCTTGTCCTGTCACTACAAGCCCTTTCAGACAATCTCTGCCCTCCTCTTAGGAGCTCTGGACAAAGAGGTTTTCCCCATCCAGCTTAAGATTTCCTTGTTCTCAACCCCTTCACACCTAAAACTGATGCCAGGGCACTGGGACATCATCTCCTGGGCAGTGTGGGATTTAACTGGGACTCCCCAGTGCCCAGCGAGCTTGGTGAAGCAAAGGCTCTTGAAAGAGCGTTAGCAGGGTTTGAATTGGATGGTTTGGTGTTGAGCTGGATTGAGCTAAGTCCCAGACGCTGGTTTGTCTGTGGATAGAGTGGGGAGGCCCTGGCACCGGGTGCCCAGAGCAGCTCTGGCTGCCCCATCTCTAGAAGTGTTCCAGGCCAGGCTGGGCGGGTCTTGGAGCACCCCGGGATAGTGGGAGGTGTCCCTACCCATGGCAGGGGGTGGAACTGGATGGGCTTTAGGGCACCTTTCAACCCAAACCATGTCATGACTTCCTGATCTGCCCTGAGGAGGTTGTGGAGGTGACGTATCCATGGGAAGGGCAGTGAAACCTCCATGCACATTTGCTTTTGGGTTTATTGTAGTCCGTCTACAACAGAGAATAGAGAAAGGCACCTTCAATATTAAGGGTTCAGGCTTCAATATTTAGCGTTTTACATCCAGTAATACCCACCCCTATTGCATCTTTTCCTCCTGCTGTTGCTTCTAATTAAACATGCAGTATTTCAGCTCCTTTCAGAATATTGGCTGGAGTTTAATTCTTAAGCCAAAACACTTTCCTAGTTTATTTTAAAAATTCTACATGTTCTGTGGCCTGGAGGGATTTTCTCAGCTGTTTCTGAAGGATTTGTTACTGGCTGTTTTGTTCCCTGACTCTTTGTTTTGTTGCCCCAGGTCTCGCAGTGGCCAGTGCGCTGGTGGACATTTCACAACAGATGCCAATTGCCTACAAAGAGAAATCGGGCGCGATACGAAATCGGAAGCAGCAGCCCCCTGCACAGCCAGGAACCTGTATTTGATGCATGGACATCAGAAACTGTCTAGGGTTTTAAACAAAATGGAAAAGTAATACCAAGGAGGAGGAGGAGAAAGATTTCCAAGTTGTGTCCCAAGAGACTAGAAGCACCCGGAAAAAAACACAACTTCCTTGAACACAATTTTTTTCTCTCATCTACGTGCTAGTTGGCTTTATTTGACAACTGCTCCACTTAAGTTTTACTGACACATGGCTTCAGATTGCTCCTTTGTTTTCTCCAAGTTTAAAGCAAAATAATTTTATTGCAGGTGCGGTGAGGTCCGATGCCGCCGTTCCTGGTCAGTGTAAATACAACAGTAGTCCAATATGAATGACACTCAGGTTTCTACATGGAAAGTGCTTTGTAGTTCATGTATTTATCAAACTGTACAAAAAGAAAAAGATCCAGTGTTTACAAGGTGTCAGCTCTCAACACATAAACACTAATATTAATCTTCAAAGCATCTTCATCCTTTGTTTTCATTTAATATTTAATTGTTCCCTCATTATTTCACTGGAACTCTCTTCCAGGCACAGTGTTTTTGTGGTCATCATGGTCCAGGAATGCAAAAGCTGGGATGGTTTAAAGGTTATGTTGCTCAGACCACGAGAAATAACTGGAAAGTTGGATGTTGCTTTGGAAAGACTCAGTGTTTACATAGTCTTAACCTGCTTGGAGTACACCACACACAAGTGCCTAGACTTGAACAGATCTAGGGAGTGAGGAGACTGCTACACACGCTGCTTTTTAACATAATTAAATTCCTTTTAAAGGTATGAATACTCACATCTAGAGTCACCCAAGGCACTCTGTGTTTTCTGTCCCATGCAGTCAGAGGAAAATGGCATTTTCCTGACCAACCAACTACTCACCCAGATGGAAATATCTGGAAGGCACATAGAGTTTCAGTATCTCATAAGAAAACTCCCGGTTTCACCAGCATTTTCATAGAAGCAGTCTGTGTTCCAGGTCAGATACATCATATTTTTCTGATCTTGGTCTCTTTCCTCCCCCTTCCCTCCCGCCATCCTTCTGGATGAGAGCTGAGCTCGGAGGCATTGCTCCTCCGTGGTTATGATTTGCTCCATCTTCTTACAGGGTGTAAAAAGCAACACTCCACTCCGGGTGCCAGATCACTGGAGGATGAAGTAAAAAAAGAACTTTAAATAAAAACCAAGCAGAGCAGCTTTGTTTTGCCACAGGTTTGAGTTCTACACGATCAGATCCTGGTATTTCCTGTTGGGCTTGAGCTCTGTTAGATGCTGAAGGAGTGGCTGCTTGGTGAAAGGATGAGACTTGCAAACAGCAAAGAGAAGGTTTGGTGTTTGGGAGTGCATCAAACCATCTGAACTACTCTGACAAGCTGGGATTGTATTTTGAGGCTCAAGGTTAACCAGTGTCTCCCTGGAGCTGGGGATGTGGCGCGGGGCCGGGGCCACGCGGCGTTGTGGTGCTGGAGCTGGTAGGAAGATGTTGGTGAAGATGCCAAACGAGGTGTGTGTCTATGGCTTCATCCCAGTAATTGCGGATTCACCCAGGTCACTGAGTTGGTGGGTTCTGTTGAGGACATCTGATATTTATTAAATGGAAAAGTAACACATGGAAGGGAAGTGCTCCTGGATCTGGACAGGTAGCACCTTTCCAAACTGAAACCCAAATAACTGCATCTTTCTGTGCGTGTTCTGGTGATCAGTCACATATCAGCCCCTCATTTCTGGGGTGTTTTTTTCCTAACCATGTATTTTGCAGAAGCTCTTTGGAGCACGGCAGCATCGCAATAAAGAGGTGAATTGCTGTGTGTGTCCAGACAGTGGTGATGGGAGCAGCCTGATGGTTTAAGGACTGTGGCGGATGATAATTCTGATTTAACGTGTCATTTAACAAGTGCAATGGGACTGCAAAAAAATATTGGGACTGCAGAAGAATACTGGGAAAAAATGCATTGTATATATAAATATATATAAATGCATCTGTTTCTAAACTAGAAGTTTAAATGCTCTCTGGGAAGAAGAAATTATTAGAGGAAAAGGGTTGAGCTTTGTCTTAGAATGAAGGGATTTAGGCAATTTAAGTTTTACCTGATGCATGGATTAGCTCAGACAGATTCATCTCCTGATAATATTTTCTAACGTGCTCAGTGATAGGGTTAATCTGAACTGGAGAAATTAGACTGGACTAAAATCCCTCCCCTGTTACTACATGTTTTCAGCCATGATGCACATCCTCATGTTTGCAGATTTCTTCTTGCTTCTCCAGCAGTTTTTGGGAGGAGAACTGCCAACCCAGGTGGTGAAAGCCCCTGTGCTTGTTTCCATCTTCAGGACAGCCCTTGAGCAGGTGCTTAAAGTTGTTGGGTTTTCCTGATCAGAAACAGCTTTCAGAACTGTAGGCCTGGAGGGGTGACAGATTTTTACATTAATAAGAAGACATAAATACAGAGTTTGGGAGGTTTCCTCACTCCTTGAGAGCTGGGCTGTCTGGTCTGCACACACAACCCGGTGTGCCCAGGAGTGTGGCTGCAAAGTGAGGTCAGATATTGGAAAAATGAGCAAAAATGATCAAAGTCAAGGTTTGTTAGAACCAAACCATGTAAATAGAGGGACAAGAGTTACTTGTATAAATAAAGGAACCAGCTCCTTTAGGACGTAGCTCTGCTCTGCATCTGATCTCCAGCCTGATGAGGGAGAACTCTCATACACAGCTCTGCTGCAGTTTCATCCCAGCTTAGAGGTAAACAGGGAAGAAAGTGGGAAAGGATAGGGGAAAGAAGAATTGCTGGTGGTTTATCACCAGGCCAGTGTCAAAAGTGAAGGATTTTTGGGTTTATTTCATTTGGAGGTAAGGTGGGGTAGAAAGAACAACCTTATTTCATGGGAGAATCTGTAAACAAATGACAAATGACAGACAGATTTTGCACTTGTACATAAACTCTACAGTAACGTGCAGAACATGGAGAGATTTAAAGGGTATATAAACCAGAAAAAGATACTGAATGTATTTTTGATGCATTTTAAATGATGTATGAGTTTTGTCTTAGTAACTCCTTCATCTGATCAGTATTAGATAACTTTCCAGAGCTTTAAACATCAGATTATACCATGATATCTTGTAAAACAGGGAGGCATAAGTTGACTTTTGTGTGTTCAAATGCATTTCACTTAAATGTAGAAACCAAGTAAAATAATGGCTTTTCCATTCGAGAGAGAGAGTAATAAATATCCTTGAAGTGGTCGCTATGTGGAGGATTAAATCACTAGTTTAAGACCCTTGTTACTAAAACTGTGGCAGTATTTTCATTCAAAATCACTATTTTCAGGTGTTTATAACTGGCTGAAATTCAGCATTCGATGTCTCAACTCTCAGAACATTTTTATTCTCTGAGAGGAGCCTTTAAAAAAATTAATAATACAATTTCAGAACTGTTGGGGCCCTTTTATTCTAGAAAACAGTGGTGCCAGTGGATCTCCAAATAACACACTTTTTTTTAAAATTCACTGTTTCCCATGGGTTTTAGCCCAGAATTTTCTCTGGACTGTTGTAGCATGATCTTGCCACGCTCTGGCTCAATATTTTTGGATACAAGAAGATTTATGAGACACAACTTTTCAGTTGTTATATCACTCTCCCTGGGCTTAAAACGCACTGTATTGAAATTACCAAAATAAAGCTATTTATGATGGGGCAATGCCTGTGATTAACATCAAGTCATGGCATACAATGTCCCAAAATTTGATGGTACAGTACCACCATTGTGGCAGCCTCTGCTGGCAGATCCGCGCTCCTGAGGGGGGAGTTCAAGTACTAAAGATTGCTCAGAAACACCATTTCTGTGCAGGAAACGTTACCAGGATCCACAGGCACTGGGTCTATGGGATGGTTGTAGATGGCGGGTCAGCTTGCCCTAAATGAGCTGAAAGGAGGGTTGGAGGCTGAAATGAAATTTCAGGCCTTTTCCATAACCTGCTGGAATTCCGGTGCCGCAGAGCTGGGCCGCCCCTCCATCCTTTGCTGCTCCAGGTGTTCCCAGCTGCTTTTCCTTTCCCATGAGACCCTGAGTTAGGGACAGGCACCAGCCGCATCTCGGAACCCTAAACCCCTTTTCACTGGGAACTGGGATTGGCTGCATTGAGCTTGTGAGAAAGCAACGAGCAGACTCTGCCTGCCCGGGGCAGCTCCCGACCTCACCTGTCCACTCCCAGAAAGTGTCTCTGCCCCTCCTGGTTTATCTCCATTTGGGAATACCCCGGGGAGTGGAGGGAAGGGGTTGACTTGGCAGAGCTCCCTGGGCTGAAGTGCAGGAGCAGCTGGGAGAGGGAGCTGGGCGGGCTTTAGTGGGAAGTGGAGTGCGGAAGGAAGGGAAGGGATGGCTTGGGGTGTGCTCCTCCTTTTTGGATGTGTTCTCTGCAGTTTTAGTCAAGTTCCTGCTTTTTCTGTTGGAAGCTGCTGAAACGAGCTGAGTTTCCATGCCAGGACTACTACATTATGTGTATATGCTGGTTTTTTCTGCATCAGGGCAGGTTTTGTTCAGTCTCTTTCTTTGTTCTGACACTACACGCAGACTATTTGTGTGCATCTTCCAGGTACTATAATTCTTTATACATTTCCTCTCCATTTAGTATTGATTCCACAAACCCCACCAGTAGAAAGAAGGAAAAAATAACAATTGTCTCAGAGTGTATCATATGTCAGTCCATTTTTTAAAAAAGAAAAAGAAAAAAAGAGAGTTTTATATCACTCTGAAATTTGTGCACAATAAATGTTCTTTAAACTAAGATCCTTGAATTAATTGTATTCTGGATTTTTTCCCTCTTTGTTCTGTAATTATTTATGATTCTTATCTGTGTTCAGACGAGCTTAGTTTGTTAATATGTATAATTTAGCATTTATTGCATTCATATGTAAATAGGAGCAAGTATTGTAAACTATTTCATTGCTGGGGTTGTGGGTGTTATACATACACACATTTAGGATTGCAGTTTTTTGGTATAATTTTTTGTATTGTAAAATAACAGCTAATTTAAAGCCGGAACGAGAAAATTCTTGGGAGGTCTGTGCATTTTAAATACAAATGTGAAGTACATGTATATAAATAAAAGTAAATAATGCAAATCTTTCCTCTGAAATAAAAAGTAGATGATCTGGTTAAATTTTTCCCTCTTATTTATTTTCTTAAAATGGGAGAAAAAAAATAATTCAAGGTGGTTTTGAAGGCTCCTGACTGGGGTGGGGGTGAGTTTCTGCTGTGGTGGTGGTGGGTATCAATGGGCTCCTGCCAGGTACTGAGTTTGGGAGGAGGAAGAAGGGATGTGTCCTCTGCCAGAGGATGGGGATGAGCATCAATGCAATTCAAAGAGTTAAATCTGTAGATTTTACAGGTAGAGACAGTCATTAAATAGTTTCCATTTCAACCCATCACCCTCAGGTTCACCTTCCCCCAGCTGCCTTAGGGCAGCTCTTGGTCCCTGATCTCCGTGGCTGTCTCTGAAGGGCGGGAGAAGGGAAGAGCATCCCAACGAGGTATCAGTATGTTAATGAAGTTTTCAGTATGTTAAGGGTCTTTGCCAACCTAAATAACTGTGATTATATAGAAAAAGGGATTTGTCCTCCGTGCAGGTTGTTTGGGATGGTGAGGGCTGAAGGAGAAATTTATTCGCTCCCTCCTCCTCAGCACTGGTGTCCTGAGTCCCAGCTGGTCACCATGCAGCTGGTCCTTAACTGGTTTGGCTTGATGGTCTTAAAGGTCTTTTCCAACCTCAAAGATTCAGTGATTCCACAGTCCCAAAACTCAGAGCTTCTGCATCCAGGATTTAAATAGAATCACAGAATGTGCCAAGTTGGAAGGATCAAGTCCAGCCCCTGGCCCTGCCCAGGCACCCCAACACCCCACCCTGGGCACCCCTGGCAGCGCTGTCCCAATGCCCCTGGAGTTCTGGCAGCCTTGGGGCCGTGCCCATTCCCTGGGGAGCCTGGGCAGTGCCCAGCACCCTCTGGGGGAAGAACCTTTCCCTGATCTCCAGCCTGAGCCTGCCCTGGCCCAGCTCCAGCTGTTCCCTGAGTCCTGTCCCCAGTTCCAGAGAGCAGAGATCGGAGCTGCCCCTCCGCTGCCCATCGTGAGGAGCTGCTGACCATGACATAACCCCAACAGAACTACAAAATCTCAGCCCCTTCCCTTTCTTACTCTCACTAATAATTTTTTCTAGTAAATTTCTTCTTTTAAATCCAAAGAGGAAAATCTGCCCTCCCTGGAAACTATCACCAGTTTTGCTGATGATTTATCAAATGTTGGCACCAGCTGGTGTTTCAGATACACAGAAAAGCTGGGAGAGAGACGCCGGAGGTGGCCACTCCTCTCCCACCACTTGTGCAGCACCCACAGTGTAGCAGGACGTCTCCCCACCACAAAAACCTACCTGTTGTTTGTTAGCTGGTGCAAGGCTTCTCGCCCTTCACCAAAGCTAGTGAAATAACTCACTAAAGACCACCTGTCTCATGGTTATTCAGGCACCATGGAAGTGACACTACCAGCTGACAACAAACATCTTGCTGGGTAAGCAAGACTGTGGAAAGATAAGCTGGAATTTCTGGCTGATAGACACTCCACTTTACAAACTATAAAAGCTACACCAAATTTTCACAAAGCAAAAGCCTTCTGCACATTCCCTAGAAATTTGTGGGGCTTTTCCCCAAAGCTGGGACACCAATTCTGTGGTTACTCTCTCGAGGGCTGAGTGAAAGGACTCTGAACACGACCAGCAGTTTGGTGGTAAGTTCTGCTGGCTCCTGTTCCATGCTGTGTCTTTGCTGGCTCCAACACAGGTACTCTGATGCACTGTTCTGTGCAGTCTCCTCGTGGTTCTTTGTTCTACGCTGTGCAGTAGGTAACTGCTTAAGGCCTTTTGTCTGTTATCTCCTGTCTGTTCAATAAATAACACATTTGATAATAGACCTAATCCACCATCCTTAGGAACTTGAGAGCCAGAGGGATTTAGGTGCAGGTCACCTAAGCAGAGCTGCTGCCAAAACCTGAGCCTAAGGCAGGGCTTGTCTGAAGCTCTCACTCGATCCGTAGCACCCGGGCAGGCACAGGCCGAGTCCCGCCGGGACGCAATCTGTTGTTCTCCATTTATTTTTATGTCACTCTCTAACTTTGACATTAAGCACTGCTGGGAAGAGGCAGACTTGAACCTGACATTTATGAGCCATGAAGGTTTCAGTCACTGTCGCCTCCGAAGATCATTGTGCTGCTTCATTCCACGGCATTAAACTGGGGTGCAGAAGCCCAGTTCCCAGCAATTGCTGCAGAGCTGAGTGGAGGATGCCAGGCTGACAGCACAGTGTGGGGTGTCCAGACTTGAAATGAAATGGGCAGGGGGTAGTGGTTTTAAAGCTGCTTTAAGTTTTTTTGGACAGCAGGAAAAACCACAGAGGGATGGGGCTATTTTTCATCCTTGCTCTGATTTTTCTTGTGTTGTAGCAAAGAAAAGAGGTTTGAAGGGAAGAAAGGAAAGGGAGCATGGAGGTTTTCCAAGGCTTTGTGTACATCCAGGATGATGACCTATGTCATCAGCTGTCATTAATAAATGGTTTTGAGTAAGGAGCCAGAGAGGAATTTGCTGTCCAGGTTTTCTTTCCACAAACCTTAAATATCAACCACCTACAGGAAGAAGTGACTTTAAGTCTTTTTAAAAAACAGTTTAACTCCCCCAGAAATCCTGGTCTTGAGGCTGTGTGGTGTTTCTTCCATCCAAGGAAAACTGGGGTTTGGGGCAGCTCTTGGATAGTTCCACATGGCTGGTTGGTGCTAAATCATCTACTGGTAAGGCCAAAGCACAAACATTTCCTTTTTTCCCCACTGATGGGAAGAGAGGAGGAAGAGAGGTGTACAAATGAGCCAGAGTTCCATCGCTAACACGTGGCCATTTGGGCAAAAAGAATCAGCTGATGTTCTTGAGTTTGTCCCTGGGGTTTTTGGTTTCTGAACTAATCAAGCAGCAAAGCAGGGATTGCGGGGTCAGAGTGGAACCACTGAGATCTTTCCAAAGGCATAAGGAGGGGGGAGATTTTTTAATGAGGGGACGACACCTGCTGATGAGTTTTGTGCCTGGTAATGAGGCTTGGGGACCCAGGTGTCAGCATCACTGGAGGTGGGCTGAGCTCCTCGCGTTCCCCACTGCAGGATGGCTGAGAGCAGCAACACCTCCCCAGACTGTGTCAGAGTCCCAACACCCTCGGCCACAGGATTTTGGGAAACCATCATCCCCCTGTGGAAGCTCTGAGGTAAGGTACATGATGTCCTAGAGGCACCTCTTCTCCTTGGTGACTCCAGAGACTCAGTGACAAACCTGGGATTTGGGATCCCAACAGACATCTGGAGATGTCTCAGAAGAGGTAAATCCTCCCCACAAACAAAGAGCAAGGTCTGAGGGCTCAAACTGCATTGAAATTGGATGTTTTTCAATGGCATGTAGGGTTAGGACAAGGGGGAATGGCAGGGATGGATGGGATATTGGGAAGAAATTCCTCTCTGTGAGGGTGTGAGGCCCCGGCACAAGCTGCCCCGAGAAGCTGTGTCTGCCCTATTCCTGGAAGTGCCAAGGCCAGGCTGGATGGGGCTTGGAGCAGCCTCGGACAGTGGAAGGCGTCCCTGCCATGGCAGAAGGTGGAAAAAGATGATCTTTACAGCCCCTTCCAACTCCAACTCTTCCATGATTCTGTCATCAGCTGCAGGATCAGGCCCTTCCTTCCCTCTCTTCTCTGTATTCCTGGGCCCTCTCTCAGGCCACATGCATCACTCAGAAACCGCATCTGCAGGGAATTTAGCCTAAAAAACACTGACTGGGCCACTCTGGCTCTACCAAGAAGGAGAACGTCTTTCTCCTCTTTATTTCGCTGCTGCTGACAAGAGGCACAGGTGCAGCTCTGTGAGCCCACAGCCTGCAGGGCTGGGGCTGCTTCTCATCTCCCCCAGTCTGGGGTGACCAGCAATGCCATGGGAGGATGGGATTTAATCTCTCCTGATCCTCATGCTGATCCCTGAATTTAATTTGGAAGCAGAACTTTAGAGGGTAGGCCTGGACTGTGATGGCTGATCGTGGAGTGCTGTCGTGATGGGGAATTAGAGCAGAGCACGGACATAACTGGTGTCTCCATCCATCCCACCTGCAGCTCGCCGGCTGCTTCAGCAGCTCTGCTTTCCAGGCTGCAGCCGCAGTGTGCCTCCAACAGAGTGACTGGCAGGATTACACTGACATGCTCCCTGGGATCCTTGCTCCCACCAGAAATAATTTCCACTTCTCCTTAGAAAAAAACCCACAAAATGACTTGAACATTTTTCATGTCAGAGCTAATTCTGCAGCTCTTCCCTTTGGCAAACATCCACTCTTTCCGCAGAAATTCGGTGTTTTAATAACCGAAGCAAGATGCCTCCACCCCTATCAGCATTTAGCACCGTTTGCTTGGAGATAACGTATGGTAAAATGTTGTTTCTGATTTCAACGTCCCCTCGCAGCAGTTGAACATCAGCTGCAGGACTTGGCTTGTGCTGTGTCTGCAGTCACAGTGTGACGGGGACTGCGGGTCCCCTCTGCGGGCGTCTCCTCCAGACCTCTAGCGCTGCCCAGGCTCTGGTCTGTCACGGAATCACGGAATGGTTTGGGCTGGAAGGGACTTTAAAGACCACCTAGTCCAAGCCCTGTCCATCCTGTCCTGGGGGCTACAGAGGCTGTAAGACATTTTCTCTGGGAAGGTGGAAAAATCACTCCATCTGCTCTTTCCCGAGCGTTCGATGTCTGTGGCTGTCGGAGGGAGCAGCGCTCAGTTTTGTTGTGGGCACAGCCAGCACCCCCCAAAACCATGCCCAGGCCCAGAGATGGGGTAGAAGTGAGGGTCAGCCAAAATTTTTCCAGCTGTTAGTGCTTCTCCTGCTCCAGAATCTCCTCACCCTAAATGCAGGATGAGTCCCAGGCTTCCTTGGAGCCAGCTGTCACATCCCAGAGCCGGGAGGCTCCAGCCAGCGCCGTGCTCTGCCCCCGCGGTCCTGGTGCAGGGCCGGGGGAATTCNCCTCCCGGGCGCAGCAGCTGCGGGCCGAGAGCCGGGAACGCCGCACACCTGCAGGGCTCTCACGGCACCTCTCAGGCTCAGCCGGCCGGAATTACCCTCTGCTCAGCAAAACCCCAGCCTGGGCGCTGTCGGGAGGGAAATGGCTTTGAGGAGAGTCTAAGTCCCTCCCTCACCCTCAGGTTTTGCTCCTCCTCTGCATCCTCAGCTGCTCCATGCGTGCATGGAGGCAAAAATGATTTTTGGGAGGAAAAAGTGTTATGTTTATGTGTTCAACCATGAACTCACTGTAAGAACTGTCTTGAATTTCACTCATTATTTTTATATAAATTTTATAGAAATTTGTTTTCTAGATATATTTTTTCCAGCCCAGAATTAGCAAGAAAACATTCCATTTGCCTCTAATCAATTTTCCTGTGATTTCTTTTATTTTTTTAAGTTGCCAAAAATAGCTCACAGATGTTCCTGGCATGAACAGAAGTCTTTCTGGCTGGCATGAACCATCACCCTCCCTTCTCCTCCATCTCCCTTCCTCCCGTGCCCAGCACAGGGCTGCAGCACCAGCCTTTCCCAGTTATTTCCACTCAGTGGGTCACACGGTGACATTTGCCATTAGTGGCCCCACAGGCCCCTAACTGCAGGTGCAATTATTCCCATCCCTGCTATATCTTGCTGAGCCTCCCTCTTCCTGTGTTGGCACCAGCTTTGAGCCAGATCTGCCCCAAATTGCTCCTAAACCTTTGCATGTTTCACCCTGCAGGCAACACAAACAGCCCCAGGACTTGTGTGGGGACTCACGTTTCCTTCCCCAGTGACACTGATGTCTTTCCATCTCAGCAGGTTTTTTACCTGTCACCCCTCCTTGCTGGGAGACACCAGACTGGAGCTGGGTTTGGAGCTGAGAGGAGACCTCAGAGCTGTCTGCAGCTTCCTCCCGAGAGGCAGCTCCGACCTCTGCTCTCTGGGACCAGGGACAGGACCTGAGTGAACACCTGGAGCTGGGCCAGGGCAGGCTCAGGCTGAGATCAGGGAAAGTTTCCTCCCCCAGAGGGTGCTGGCACTGCCCAGGCTCCCCAGGGAATGGGCACGGCCCCGAGGCTGCCAGAGCTCCAGGGGCGTTGGGACAGCGCTGCCAGGGGTGCCCAGGGTGGGGGTGCTGGGGTGTCTGGGCAGAGCCAGGGGTTGGACTGGATGATCCCTGTGGGTCCCCTGCAGCTGAGGATATTTTAGGATTCTGTGATTCTGGTCTCTTCTGGGGCCCCCCACTCTTCCAACCCCCACAAAACAACCCCCCATTTCTTCCAGCTGCCCCCACGGCACAGGAGCAGTGAGCTCAGCACCACCCTGGACGTGCTGGCATGGACAAGCTGGCATGGCAGACAGGAGCAAGGGGGTCAGGAAAATGCGTGTGTGCTTTATTCATGGATATGTTTGAATATTGACATGTACAGAAAAGGTAAGTACAAGTTTGACCCCAGTCTGGGCTGGCATCCACCACCCTCCCCTGGAGCAGGTGCACACATGGGGTTCCTGCTCCGGCACCGTCTCCCAGCCCGGGGTGTCCCTCCAGCTCCTGCTCCTGCCAGGCCGATGCTGTACGTGACGACATGACAAGTATAAGTACATACACAATATTTCACAGGCTCTCAGGGCTGCCAAACCGCTGCCAGTGGTGCTGTGCAGCCAAAAATCAGAGTTCAGTGGCTACAGAAAGTCTGGCTGGTTCTTTAACTGTGGGGTTTTTTTAGTTTCTTTTTCCCATGACTCTTCTTTGTGCTTATGGAAATCCTCAGGAATGGAGTAATTCCTAAAAAAAAGTTGTCTCCCTTTCTGCCTCTTGGCTCGCTCAGTCCTTTGCCTTTACAAGCAGCTGCTATGACTTCTGTGGTTAATCAAGAGATTTAAAAATGAAGATACGTGGTTCACTTCACAGAATTCAGCAGAGATGGAATTTCATCCAAAAAAATTACTGACTTTTTACAAGGAAAAACCAGTGGCCTGTGCACACATGTTGGTGGGCAGGAGGAGAGTAGTCACATTTGCTTCCTCCAAAAGAAAGGCTCAAAAGTCACTCTTTTTGCAAAGTTATATTGGTGAAAAGGGTGAAACAAACAGAAAAAAGCCATGAAAGTTTGGGGATAATTTTTTTTTGTTAATTCCCAGCCCCCAACTCTTTCCTATTGAGTGAGAGGCTCCTTGCTCTGTGCCTCATTGACTTCATTTCGAAGCATCCCTGAACCACGGGGAACCCCCAGGAGGGCAGGACCTGGCCTGGGACAGGGCTTGAAGGACAGGACACGGGAACTGAGGGTCTTGTTGGGCTCTGATGTGTAGAGACAATGAACATCTACAGAGCCTGCAAAGCAAGATACCCCTGGAAGTGTCCAAGGCCAGGCTGGATGGGGCTTGGAGAAACCTGGTCTAGTGGAAGGTGTCCCTGCCCATGGCAGGGGGGCTGGAACGAGATGAGCTTTAAGGTCCCACCCAACCCACTTCATGATTCTGTGATATAAATCCAGGGGAGACGATGATGTCTCTCACTGAGATTGTTAAAATAGCTGCTGATGTGGGACATGGTACTGGGACTAGAGAACCTCTGGAGGTTTCCTCCATCCCATCCAGTCCTTCAGTAGGATTCTCCACACCTCTTTTTTACAGCATCCCAGTCCGAAGGGGGAGATGAGGTGGGGCCACCAAGCATCCTGATCACCCAGAAAAACTCTTTCTCTGCTGAATGAGAAGGAAATGGCAAAGTGGCACTTCAACATCACTGACACGTGAGAGACACAGGAGTGGGTGCTCCTGGAAAGCAGCTGACACTTGTATCCCCATCCTGTGCAGACACTCAGCCTGTGCTCGATTAAAAGCTGGTGGAGAGTGGCTTGATGGGGCCAGATGTGTGGAAAAGCAGGGCATGACTACAGGACTGGAAAGGAGGGCAGAAGAACGCAGTTCCCAGCATGACCTCGTGGCATTGAGGTAGTTCCTTGCCTTCGCAGGGCTGAGCAGTCAGGGTTTCACCCCTCTCCCACCTGCAGCTCAGAGGACACAAGTTTTGCAGAGCTGCAGGCAGTGGCTGTGTCACTCGGTCTCTCAGAAGACACTGATGTTCTGGATAACGGGGAGATGTTCACAGCAGCTCTGTGCACGCATGTGGGCACTTCGAAAGGACTTTCCTGCCTGTAGCTCTCCCTCCTTGTCTGCTTTCCTGATCTGAGTGAGCCCCTTGGCCATGAAGTTCTCACGTACATCTTGTAGCTCAGGGTGTGACTTGTCACCCTGCACACAAGCCTTGGAACTTGGTGTGTTCCTCTGCACAGCCTTGGATTAGGAGAACCGGGTGCTACAGCCCTGAGCACCTCAAGGAGCAGCACTTTGGACAGGACACAGCAGGAGGATTTCTGTTCATGTCAGACACATCCACAGGTGTTCAACTGGAAACGAGAGAGGTTTCTTGTTGGAACAAAAGCCAAGGAAGTTGCTGCAGTTTCTCAGCAAAATCTGAGGCAATAAACACTGGAAGAGATTTCGCAGGAAATGGGAATAAAAAACCGATGGACTTTGCTGTGTCAGATGCTTCCTAATTCTTTCCATGCATTCAAATGCCAAGGAATTAATGATATTTATTGGAGGAGCACAAACCAAGGAATAAATGGACTGCTGCAAAGGCCAGGCCTAAATGCACTCAGGGGGATTCTGGGACTATTGCTCTTCCTCCCACGGCACTCAGCCTGGGTGAGCATTTATCCTGGGAAACCTTCTCACTCTTCCTTACCTGGCTTAACGTAGTAAAGGGGTTCAGCCCCCCAAGAGGGCACTGGGACTCCTCAGCTCACCCCCTCGAGGAAAGACCCTGGGATGGTCAGGTAAGTCCAAGGTCACATATCTGCCTCCCTGTGCCCCAAGACACCAGAGAGACACTTGTCCTCACCTTCCTCCCCTGGGCTCTGGCTGCAGATCAGTAGAAAGGGTCACTTCAGCAGCTTTTGCTTAAATGACATCTTGACTGAAAAAATAGAACCTGGCAAGAGGCAAAGCCCTTCACCTGCTCACCTGGACACAGGGGGTTGCCTCAGCCGGTTCTTCAAGGAGGGGAAACTGTAGCAGTCCAGTCCCTACCCATGATATAATTCATGAGTTGGCCTTTCTTGGCTGGATATTTCTGTCTTCAGGGTGGTCTCTCTCCTATCCTATCTCTGCCCAGGAAAACCAGTGAAACCCCTTGGCTGAAGACCCTCTGCCTGTGAGACCAGTGGATGAACAGGTGGCATGTGAGAGTGGGATGTGCTGGGCTCACATCAAATCCTGCCCACATTGACCCCTGATGGAGAAAGGGTAGCCTGGAGTGGGACAATATTGGCCTCTGGTTGTTTGGGTGTGACAAAAAATGCCCCAAACACTGTACAGGACCAGTGGATAGAGATGCTTGTGTTGGGACACAAACAATTCAGCCATAAACAAAATGCAACACACATGTTTCTTCCTGAATGCCATCAATACGTGACACGGGTTTCCCTAAGAAGGAGGGCCCGAGGGGCATGTGACAGCTGGGACATGGATGCTGGTTGTACTCTGGCCATGGTTGTGAGAGGGGGGATAATCCCCGCCAGGCAGTTCAGAGTGTGGTTACTTGGTCCTCCCCAGAGGTGCTTCAGGTTCCTCTCCAGTGAACAAAACCAACCACCTTCTCGCCAGCGCTCTTGTTTCCTCAGTCTGAAGGAACCAGGTGGGTTGTCCTTCAGGTCCTGAGCAACCCTGGAGACAGTCTGAACTCCACATCACTTGACATGTCCTGTCAAGAGCCCCTCAGCGTGAGTCAAGGCTTCAGGAAACCTCCTGACTGGTCATCCATCCATCCATCCATCCATCCATCAAAAGTCTTTCCCCTCTTGGCTGGGGCAGGAAAAAGCATTTCCTTTGCAGGTCTCATTTCTTGGATCAACTCTCTCCTTCATCTTTCCCAAGGGAATTGTCCATGGCTCCAACCCTATCCATAGAGAGCTGGAGAAACAACAACCAAGCTGTGGTGTGGAAAGGTGGCCAGGACCAAGAATGAGCTGGTTGTCAACAATGCTGATCATATAAAATCAAATAAACTGGGAGACAGACGAGGAGGAGGAAGGGATGCCCAAACACTCACCTCACCTTCCCATCCCCTCCCTTCTCCCTGCCCTCCTCCTGAAAAAGTTACTGGTCTGGTTGTTCAGTAAGGAAACCAACACAAACTGAGTCTCTGCGTGGTGTGTGCCTGCCCTGCCTCACATCACGGGGAGGCTCAGCACAGCAGGAGCGAGGAGAAGCCACATCTGCAGCAGAGAGGCCGCCCAGCAGGAAGGGGCTGCTGGGCTGGAGGTCCCTGAGGACAAACGAGTGGAGCCACGCAGGAGCCTCTCCTCGCCAGCCACCTGAAAGAGAAAGGAGACAGCGTGGGGTGAGGGGTGTGGCTGATCATGGAATCATGAAATGGTTTAGGTTAGAAGAGACCATAAAGACCATCTAATTCCAACCCCCTGCCATGGGCAGGGACACCTTCACAGAGCAGATTGCTCCAAGCCCTGTCCAACCTGGCCTGGAATAACTTCCCAAGACAGCCAGTGCCTCTCTGGGCAACCTGTGCCAGGGCCTCTCCACCCTCACAGCCAAGAATTCTTTCCCAATATCCCGTCTAACCCTGCCCTCTGGCAGTGGGAAGCCATTCCCCTTGTCCGGTCATTCCAGGCCCTTGTCAAAAGCCCCTCTCCATCTCTCTTGGAGCCCCTTTAGGCACTGGAAGGACACAATTAGGTCACCCTGAAGCTTCTCTTCTCCAGGCTGAACAATCCCAATTCTCTGTCTTTACTCACGGGAGAGGGGCTCTATCTCCCTAAATTGGTGGCCCTCCTTGGTGCCTCAGAGGATTTGGGGCTGGGGGGCTGTGCAGCCCCAAGTGTGTGCATGTGCAGAGGGGCCAGGGCTGATTTCAGCACCCAGACTCTGGCCTGGAGGTCAGCGCAGCTCTTCAGGAGATGTTGGTGAAGGTGGTGTCGCAGCAGAGTCATTTATGGGCACGGCACTTGTTTGGACACTGGTTGGAGGTATTTGAATGAGGTGGGTGCCTGGATGCCCGCTCAGGTCAGTGGTGATCCAGGTATCTTATGGAGCCACTGCTGGCCACTGGCTTGACCTGGTGGCCTTAAAGGTGGAGATTCCTCTGTGTGTTGAATATACCTCCATGGTGCTGGGAGACATTTCACCAGCTTTCCCCCATAGGTCCAGAGGTGCCAACCTCATCAAACATTGAATGGGATCTGGATTTGAACTTGAGTCCAAAGTCAAGACCCAAATCTGTGGTTTCTCTTGCAGTGCCAGCAGGGATCATGCTCCAGCAGCACTCACACCTCAGCGCAGGGATGTGCTGCTGCCACATGGAGATGGAGATGTGCCAGGGCCATGCCTTAGTGCAGCTGCTTTTTCCACCTTCCCACTTGGTGCTGGGAATGCTGTCCTGGCCACAGACAGTTCACAGCTTCTCCATCACTTCCAGGATGGAATTCTCGGTGCTAGATCTAGATCTGAGGCCACTACTTGGATTTCTCTAAGGTCTGGGGAGCACCAGCTTGAGGAAAATCCTCCAGATCTCTTGGGTGCCAAGCCTATGGCCTGGTGAAGGTATCCCTGTGCTCTGCAGCAGTGCCACCAGCGCCCTGGAGAGCAGTGAGGGAACCTGAGGCCACCTTTCTCCACCTCCCAACCTGCTGCTCTGTGAAAACAGGGTGGAGAGAGGTGAATTGTGTGTTTTCCCAGCAAAAGAAACAGTGATAAGCCTTAAAATAACCCACATTTGGAAGCTCTCTGAAGGTATCAGCCAGCCCAGCGCAAAGCCCACGCTCAATCCTTGGAGTCTAGTTAAAACTGACAGCTTCTGTAACCTGAACGTTCGGCAAATCAGGGTCACTGTTAATTATTCAGTAGTAAAATAATTGAATCTGAAAATTACTCTGGTGGGTGGCAAGTCAAGGTCATTTTGTTTTATTTAAAAATAAAATATTTAATGCCTATCACGGTTATCATCAGTAAATGAATCTGTTATTTGTTTTAAAATAATTTCAATTTAACATTATTTTGATAGTAATAATTTGCTGAGGAACAGAACCTCTCCTTCCAAATTTTCCAATGCTGAGCAAACCTTAGTTAAACTTCTGCATTATGACCTCCAGAATCCTCATCTAACAAGGGTGGAACCTGTGTCCTGGGAAGTTGAAATGCTTGTCTGAAGCTGAACTGATGCTCTGAAGGAGGGTGAGGAGCCAAGCCAGTGGTCCTGGCTGAAAACCCCATGGATTTCCCAGTACTTCCAAATGAACCGTATCTCTCAGCAACAGGGAGGGAGGGCAAGGCAAGGCAAGGCAAGGCAAGGCAAGGCGTGGCAAGGGTGAATCAGGCCCCCAGGAGGTGGAGGGTAGGTTGGATGTCTGCATGTGACTGAAATGACACAGGTGGACGAAAGAGCTGAGGTGAGGAGGCTGCAGGAGGCACAGACATGACCGACCATCTCCCCGGGCCAGGCCCGCCCTCTCCTACCTTGGTGGGCTGGAGGTGCTCAAAGCTGTTCTCTCTGAGGGTCGCCACAGCTCTGTTGGCATTTCGCTCCTGCTTGTACATCTGTGTGGTGGGGGGAATGGACGGGGCCACGGCTGTGTTCAGGTGAGTCCCGTTGCCAAAGGCCTGAATGGCGTTTTCTTTGTGTGGGAAAGAGATGGAGAAAAGGGTTGTCAGGGCAGGAAGAAGCACCCCTGTCCCAGCCTCTTTCTCTGCATCACCCAGATGGATGCCTGAGGCTCCTCAGAGCTCCTTTGTTGGTAACACGGAGCTGGACACCTACAGACTCTAGAGGACCACGGCATCTCCATGCCCCATCCAGAAGAAGCCTCACCAGCGTGCAGCAGTGCCTGCAGACACTTACGGAGACAGATGTTATTGGTGAAGAGGTGCAGGAAGCTCTCACACTCTTCCTGCCGGTTCCCGCTGGCGTTGCAGGTGCACCAGGGAGCTATGCTGGACGTTGAGTTGTCGATGTAGTTGGGGGTGATGGGGCTGCCTGCCGGGACCGAGGGACAAGTGTTAGCGCAGGGCTGGTGCTTCAGGAAGGGTCAGTGACATCCCTTCGTGCTGCTCTCCTGGTACACTCTGCCTCAGCCAAGCCCCTCCGTGACAGCAGCAAAACCCTTCAAATGCTGACGCCATGGGTCTGGTTTGCTCCCAGGAGGAGAAGAGGAGCAGTCACAACCCTTTTGGTCACACCACCACCAAAGCCTTCAGTCAGTTACGAAGTGCTATCAGTCCAAGGAATGGGCAGTTTCTGGGAATTCAGGTTCTCTAATAATATTCAGAGAATCATGGAATGGTTTGGGTTGGAAGGGACCTTAAAGCCCATCCAATGCCACCCCCTGCTATGGGCAAGGACATCTTCCACTATCCCAGGCTGCTCCAAGCCCTGTCCAGCCTGGCCTTGGACACTTCCAGGGATCCAGGAGCAGACACAGCTTCTCTGGACAACCTGTGACAGGGCCTCAGCACCCCCACAGCCAGGAATTGCTTCTCAGTATTCCATCTCTCCCTGCCCTCTGGCAATGGGAAGCCATTCCCTGTGTCCTGTCCCTCCAGGCCCTTGTCCCAAGTCCCTCTCCAACTCTCTTGGAGCCATTTTAGGCCCTGGAAGGAGCTCTAAGGTCTTCTTGAAGCCTTTTATTCTCCAGGCTGAGCATTCAAAAACTGTACATGAACATGCGTAAAGGTTTCATGCTGTCACTGTAAAAAGTAATCTCAATCCCCAGAATGAAAGATTAAAACAGAATGAAATATTGCTCCAAAAATGTCAGTATCTCATCCCTCAGGATAGACCTGGTCCAAAGGTCATTGGCAGTTCTCTTTGGACTCTTGTCTGTGCCTGTGCCAACTGCTGCCAGCTGGGCTCCGCAGCATCTGAAACCCAAATCTGACACCATTTGAAGTCAGAAAAATGGCAGTGGATGGTGATTTCCAGTGGTGTCACTGGCAATGGCATCAGGGAATCCCTGGCAGAGCAGACACCCTGGGACAGCCCATCTATTTCCACTGGGGAGAGAAGCTCGAATCTTGCAGTAGTCCATGGTTTTTCTCCCTCCACTGCAGCCATCCTAAAGTTACCCCATACTCATGGCTTAGGCACATCACTGAAGGGAGAAAGATCAGCACCAAGTTGGACGTGACTTGGAGCACCCCGGTCTGGTGGCAGGTGTCCCTGCCCATGCAGGGAGTTGGATGAGATGGGCTTTACAGGTCCCTTCCAACCCAAACCATTCCATGGCTCTGTGATGTCCCTGAGATCTCAGCTCTCCACCTTACTGTGCTCATAGTAAGAGGAGACACTTCCCACCCAGAGGAGACATTTCCCACCCACACGGGGAAGGGGCCCACGGCAAGGAGGCAGCCTCTTACCGATGATGCCGGTGTAGGCCAGCAGACAGGCAGCGTAGCTGTCCCTGCGGCAGCCGCTCGCAGCCTGCGGGGACGGCTGGCAGTTGAACTGGAACTCTGCGTAGCGCGACCTGATGGAGCCAGAGCACAAAGTGGGACACATTACCACACGTAACTGGGGCAAAAGGGGCTGTAACAGCACACTTGTGGTGTTCACAGAAGGGAACGCGTTTGCAAAACGGTGCTGTAGGTGTTGTTCAAACACTTGCAACAAACGTCCTTTTACAATGCCCTGCACACCCCAACAAACCCAGGAGAAGGTTTTGAACAGGTTCTGCAGTTCATGTTTTACAGGCTTCCTTCAGGACTGCAAGAAAGGTCCAGTCTTGGGAGAAATGTTTGTTTTCTGTTGTGTGAGGTTGGTTTTGGAGAGAAGAGCTGCTGCCACAAAGGAAATCAGTCCGTGTTGCCATCTTCTATCTTTTGGGTAACAACTTCGCCTAAAGACCCAAACCTTCCTTTTAGTCTGATTTGATGAAACAGACAGTTGCTCTGGTCCAGTTTCTCTCTCTAAAGACTCTAAATACAGCTGAGATCATCTCAGACCAAGGGAAATGTCCAAAGGTTCAGATATGAAATGTTTTACCCATCACCAGGGATTCTGCTGCAGATGCCCATTCTCAGGAGAAGGACTCTGTGGAGCCCGTGGAGCAGGCAAATCATTCTGCCAGCCAGTTATTTGCCATGTAATTCTTTAGGCATGACTCAGCTCTTGGCACATGGTGGTGTTTGGAGATTGTAGGATGTCTGAGACATCAACACAGGGCTTTCAGGCAGGACACAGGAACAGCTGGAGATCCAGATCCATCTCAGCATTCATTCTGTGGCCAGGTAGGAAGGGATTTCACATGGCATTTGAGCTGCTTAGGAAACTCAAGCAAGCACCAGCACTGACAGCACTTGAGGGGAGGGTTCTTCAAGTGACAGCCTGCACTGTCTGACCTGTGCACTGAGAACCTCAAATGTTTACCCTGCCTGGGCAATCTCAGAAAAACTGAGCATGCTGCTCCTCCCAGACATCCTCTCTCTTGCAGACATGTTGCTCTTGCTCCTGGTCAGTGTCAGCATTCCAGTTTGCACTTTCCAGCCCAGTGCTCCCCTACACCCTCGTATTCTTTCTTCCCTCATCTTTGTTCCCATATTTGTCCCATACCAGCCCTTTTCTCCAGGAACACGGACAGGCAAAATCTTCTTTCCCAAAACTTGCTGCATTGTTTAGAGGTTTAGAGAAGGGAGATACTGACTGCAGATTTTATATAATCCGAATTAGGAGAACCCACCCCTCTGAGCTGGGAAGTTCAAAGGGTTAGAGCTGTGCAAGAGCTGCAGTGCAGACAGGGTGAGACTGGGAGTGTTTCACTCCATTTCTTTATGATTTATTCCTGGCTCTCCTTGTGGATTCTGCACTGCTGGCTTTGACCAGGTCACATGTCAACCTCTTGCTCCCTCTGTGTCTCTAGAGGATATTTTATATTATATATTCAGAAACCAAGGGACTAGATAATTAACAGCTGTGCTGCTTGCAGGAAATAGTTCTCAGTCTCCTGGGGAGCAACACTCTCCCCTTTGAACCTCTTCCTCCCCACTGGGCCCTCTTGTCATGTTAGAGAGAGGGCAGTACCCATCCATTTCGGATTCCCTGGGTAGCCAGGGAACAACATCTGAGCAGGCCTGGTCAGCCCAGGGGCTTTGCATCTTTCAGAATCTACTTCTGCATAGTTCAGTCGTTCTCAGCCTTCATGTTTCTGGGGTGCAGAGTGCTGAGGGTATTTGTGCTTCCGTGCTTCCAGGAGGATGCTGCTGCTCTCACCTCCCTTTGTGAAAATACATAAAATTTTTACTGTAATTAAAAGAAGATGTGCTGGTAGGGGATGGCTGCTGGAAGTTCAGCTCAGGAAGTCCCAAACCCCACAACAATTAGAGACTGGGACAATACAGGGAGGTGTGTCCTACACTTGTTCTTGTGCTCTTCCCCAGGTGTCTGCTCATGGCCCAGCTGCACGCAGGGCACTGGGCTGAGGCCCCCCGGCGCTGTTTTTGTCTTACATCTCTCACTGCCAGGTGGGCTCTGCTCCCGAGAGCTCTGTGTGGATAACCTTCTGGAATATCAAAGACTTTCTGAGAAACAAGGAGGGTGAAAATAGTACAGATGAAGGAAAAGCACTGAAGGGGCTCTGCTGTGAGTGTGCACATGGAGTGGGTCTGTGTGTGTGTGACTGGGGCTGGATGGAAACAGAGGAGCAAACCAGGCTGGCCACAGACTGTGTGATGGATCTGGAATGACACTGGGACTCTGAGACTCCTGCTGCAATCACCAAAACACAGAATCACTGAATCACAGAATTGCAGAATGATTTGGGTTGGAAGAGAGCTAAAAATTATCTTGTTCCATGATGCCATGGGCAGGGACACCTTCCACTATCCCCGGCTGCTCCAAGCACTGTCCAGCCTGGCCCTGGACACTTCCAGGGATCCAGGGGCAGCCACAGCTTCTCTGGGCACCCTGCGCCAGGGCCTCCCCACCCTCACAGCCGAGCATTCCTTCCCAATATCCCATCTAAATCTCCCCTCCAGCTTCAAGCCATTCGCCCTTGTCCTGTCACTTCTTGCTCTTGTCCAAAGTCCCTCTCCTGCTCCCTTGTAGGCTCCTTTTAGGAACAGGAAGGTGCTGTAAGGTCTCTCCAGCTCTCAGCCTTGCAGTAGAAGGGTGTATTTTATACATATATAGATTAGTTTTTCCAATTAAACAAGCAAACAAACAAAAATGGTTTTAAGGCCTTCACAAGTGCCTGTGGCTGTCAGGATACCTTGGGTGCTCCTTGAGGATGCTCTGGGCTAGGGAAGAGGGACAGCGAGGCATATGGACCGGTGAAAGTGGCTTTAAGGACCCCTTCCCCCATATTCCTGCTTAGCCTGCACCTTCCTGGAACCGTTTCCATAGCAGGTCTTTCTCTAGGACCAAACCCAAAAATCCACAGAAAATGTCTAAAAAACTTCAGCACAATCAACTCCCATCTCCTGTCCGGTAACACGTTCTGCAGGATACGAGGACACAGGTCACGGGGCCAGCGAGGCAGCGGCCTGCCAGTGGGTTGTGGTGGGCTGGTGCACCCTGGCAGGACCCTGCAGGTGAGTGCACTGGCTCCAGTCCCAGGGCTGTCACCAGGGGATGGACCTTGTCCAAGGGATGGCTCTCCACACGGATCAGCCCTGTGCGCGGGCATTACCTGCAGACGTAGTTTTCCCGGCAGGAATCCAGAGGTGCCAGGCAGTTGGGCTTGTCCTTGGATTCGTAGGAGCAGGCGGGGACGATGGTCTGCCGCCGGCGCTCGGCACAGGCCGTGTCGTCGCAGGGGCAGAAGAGCAGCTCGTGGGTGTACTCCGGGGGCACGCGGTCGAAGAACTTGCGCAGAGCCTTGTGGCACTTGGAGCGGTTGCAGGCGTCGGCGCGGGCCAGGCGTCGGATGCAGAAGGAGACGTACTCCGTCCGCAGCCGCTGGCACATCTCATCCACGTTGCAGGCTTTGGCGGCGTCCAGACACCGGTTCACCTGCGTCACCTCGTTCTCAGACCCTGTGGGGTGGTGGGAGAAGGTGAGGCGGTTTTGCGCTGACCTCCCTGCCAGCAGCACCGCCCCTGAGACCTTCACCCCACCCTGCTCCCATCCGTGGCCACCTCGGTGAGACCACACCTGCCCCAGGAAGGCAGTGGCCAGGGTGAGGTGTGGGTTTGCTCTCTCTGTCCTCTTGAATCCCCTTTCCATACTTATCTTTTCCCGAGTGCCACAGTCACGTACCAGACTTCACCCCTCAGAGCTCACTTCACCAGGCTCGTATATTTAATAAAATGAATTTTGCTTTAATCTGGGCATCTGGTAACACTTTACTGATGCAAATTAACCAGCCTGAGGCCTGGAAGACAGCAGGCATTAGAAAGTGCATCTACCTATGGCCATGAGTGGATCCACTCGAGTGCTGGGATCTCCACTAACAAACCTTCTGTTTCCACAAGTTGCTCAGGATCAAAGACTGAGTCAGTGGCAAGGCTGGGTCTCTGATATATGTGTGGTCTGCACTAATTCCTGGCACCTCCAACTCACTGTCCCGGGCAGTGAGTTTCTTTAGGCCTCTGGAGGGTCATGTCTGGCTTTGGCAGCAGCTCTGCTTTGTCCATCCCAGGATCTGCCCAGCTAAGCAAGATCTGTCTGGGTGGCAATGTGCCCCGTCCAACCCAGTATCCCCACACCCTGAGCAGTGGCAGTGCCTTCGCTGCTGCTACCATGCAGCTCTGTGCCCCGGGACCTGATGCTGCCTGGCCGTGAGCGCACGTGGGTCTCTCCCCACACCCTTTGCAGGGTCACCCTTTGCTGCCTTTAGCAAAATCACCCTGCATTTCCACCCTCCCAAACAAGAGGAGAGAGAATGTCTCGGTCTGGGTGGGAGAGCTGAGGTGTGTTGTGGGATGCAGGGAAGGTGGAGGAAACCTGCAGCAAGGCAGCAAGTCAGGAAAATAAAGCAAAAACTGTAGTGATGGATGGGAAAAACAGTGTCTTCAGTGGGAAAGGAAGGATCTCATGAGTTTATGTGCCAACAGCCTTCTCTGTAAATATGCGGAAAAGGAAGAGGGAAGGGTATTTGTCTAACACTGGTTGTAGGGCTCCTTCAAAGGTGGGTGGGGATCTGTTTTGTAGAGGGGGAAAATGCTACAGAGTCCCTGGCAGGAGTCAGTGCAAACATCAGACTGTGTCTGATCGAACAGATAAGACAAGGGAGAGAAAATGAATTTGAAGCTGGTTCTCACCTCTCTGAATTAAAATCATGACCTGCAGCACACCAGAAGGACTTTCTCCCCAACAGAGAAAGATTTTTCCCTGAGGAAAAATCCCCAGAATGATAAATTCCCCATGCAGAGTCAAGGCCTATCTTTGGGAGTTAAAACCAGCCAGTCACTGCTGACAAGTGTTAAACACTGACAGTCTCCCTGAGCACTTCAGAGCTGGCTGCCCTCCTTTATTTCCCTGACTTTATCAGATGCTCCTTCTCCCAGCATTTATTTTTCCCTTCCTGTTGCCTCCGCTGCTTACAGTGAGCTGGAAGTCAAATTCCAAGTTCTTCAGTTATTTTATGATGGGTGAAAGTTTTGCTTGGTGTGTTCCCATACCTAAATACTTCCCTTTAAAAGTGCCCAGAGATGAATATTGTCCAAGCATCGGTTTATGCTGGGGAGCTGCCAGCTAATGTGTAGGAAACAGTTACTTGGAAGGGTTTCATTACCCATTCAGCCAATAAATCACAGGGAACATGCTGGATTTTCTCCTCTTCCCACGCAACACCAGCGGATGTGCTTTTTAAATCACTGCTACAATTAGGGTGGAGGGATATGGTTCCATTTGTACAGTTTTAATAGTAGCCCTATATTGTTTTTGTAAAATTTGGTTTAATGTACCTGTTGCTTTCACTTGGCCTATGATCACAGAGGGGTCTGAGGTTTGAACAAGTTCTTGGGATTTCTTTTTGGTAGATTTGAAAGAGGGTCCTTTGGCAGTGCTGACCATATGACCCTGGACACTGGATAGGCAGAGGGCAGCAGGTTGTAAGTTACATTACAGAAGATTTTGATAAGTATAAATAATGACAAAAAGGTTAAGAAATTTTGTGTCCCTAAGTGGATGCCAAGTCCTCTGAAGAATCCCTGCTGATCTCAGCCCATTCGCTTTGCTGCACAACCTATTTCAACTTGCTTTAAAAACCTGAGTGTGTGTTAACCATGCATAAAAATCCCCATCCCTAGATTTCCCCAGGCTCTGAAGCTTTCTAGGACTCAGCAGAAGGGGAAAAAACTCCAGTAAAGAAAACCATGACCCAGCAAACAAAATTCCCTGTCCACGTGCCGATCTGCCAGGTGGAGTCAGTAAGAGCAAGGTCAGGGAGCACCTCCGATCCCCGCTGCTCCAGTCGTTCAGGGCTGGTGGGTTAACCTGCTCCTGGACATTCTCACCCAGCAAGTGCCTGGCCATGGGCGGGACTGCAGCCATTCCCCAGCTGCAGGGACATGCTGCTCCTTCCTCGCCTGGGTGCACTCCAGATGTGGATGTCACCCCAGAGCAGGGCTCACATTTGGAAAAGCTGTTTGGGCACATCTGCCAGAGACACAGGAGGAGCACATTGCCTGCTCCCAGACAGGGAGTTTGGTAAAAAACCCACTCTTGGTAAAGCTTCCCACCAGCTGTGGAGCATAGCTGGTTGTGGTGGCAGCTGTGCCACTGGTGATGGATTGGCGGCCACACTGACCTTTGAACTGCTGAGCCCTCGAGGAGTTAAAAGCAGCTCTGCTCAGCTGTTAACAGGATTACAATACAGAACATGGCTCTGGCTCCTGAGGTTGCCCTCAGGGCAGGTGGTTAAAGGCTGTGGCTTGGATCAACATACAGGTTGAGTTATTGACCTTTTTTCCTGAAGAGTTTGATCCTGTGACCGATGTGGAAGCACCTTCTCAAACCTAGCAACACCCAAGCAGCTCCTGTTTGATGAGGTGTTTGTGTGGAACAGACCACCCGCCTGCTATGGAGAAGGAGTCTGCCTGGGATGGATCATTGGAAGAGGTCTTTGTGCACATCTTTACGTGCCAGTCCTTCATGGTAACACTGACATCAAACATCCAAAAGACAAAAATCACAGGTGGTTTTTCCCAGAACATGTAACAGTTTAGCACAGGAACCAGAGGCAGCTCCTTGGAAAAACTATTGCTAGACCTGATCCATGCAATGCTCACAAGGGAGCACAAAGGACTTCCCTGTCTGTGGTGCTTGACCCCACAGCCGGTTCCCTCCCTCCCCACACCAGGAGGTGCAAGAGCGTCGTCCCACCCACCTACCTGCAGTGATGGACGCCAGCCGGACGTAGTCAAAGCCCCTGACAAACGGCTCGTAAGGGGAACTCTCCAGAACATTCATGCCTGGGGGGAAGACAGAAATTGGTGAGAAGGCAGATGAGGCTCCTGAGGGGTGGCTGAGATGCACAAGGTTCAACACCTGCAGTGAAGGATTTTTTGGTGGGTCCAAGGGGACTATGCTGTAAAGGCCACAAGTAAATGGATACTCAGAGCCATGGGAACAGGTGTGTGGACACATCCTTGGAGATGGGAGAAACAGGTAACTGGCTTTTAAAAATATATCTCAGTTTTGGATTTGGGCAGCCTGTCAGGGGTCTGTTGAGTTGCAGCTCTCTGCAGCCCAGGCCCTGCAGCACTCTACAGGGATTGCCAGAGAGGGCACCAGGCTCTCTGCAGCCCAGGCTCCTGCTCACGGGCAGAGTTCAAACCACCAGCTCCCTACACACACCAGGCTTCCATCACCATTATTGCTGTTTCCTCTAAGTCCTTCCCTGGGTCAAAGGTCCTCACCTCTTTTTAGGACACAGACAGGGCAGTGCACAGGGTTATGTGTGTGACAGCACACTCTGTATTTACTGTCACCTCTCCCTTTCTCCTTGCCAACAGACTTTTCTTACTTGGCATAGAGCTAATGACCCACAGCTCCCGCAGAAACTTCCTCTTTTTGTTTTTAAGTCTCTGGGAAGCTGATTTTATTCAACTGGTGCTTTCCTTTCATCTGTGCAATGGTCTGTAATGCCCCATCATCCTGATGGATACCATGGACTATTATTGGAGCAAACAGCTCCGTATCTGTTGTTTTTTTTTATTAGACATTTAGATGGATGTGGACATCAGCAGCAGATGTACTGGCTGGGATAAAAGGACTCTCCACCCTCACGCTCCAGGCATATGCTGACCTCCAGCTGCGGGCAGGAAGAAATGGCTCCCAGTGTCCACAGCCCTGTGCAATTACCACAGGTGCATTACAGGGCAGCTTTACACCTTCATTGAAACATCTTGCATTGTTACTGACTGGAGAGGGGCCCATTTGTATTTTCCAGCATAGCAATTTTATGTCCTGATGATAAAGCACCTTATCAGAGAATTGTTATTGGGTTGTCATCATGTTATTGTGTCTCTAAATGGGAAGGTGGCTAAACACGCGTGTGCTCAAGAGAAGCTGAGTAAATAGTGTGCTTTGTAAATTCCCTGAGCACGCACTTCCACAATTGTTTTTGCAAGAGGGCTTCTAGGAAGCTTTTTGCAGCCTCCTGGGTATGTGCGACTGAGAAACAAAGCTCTGCAAGGACCGTGTGGATTGGCTTCCCTTCTCAGTCAATTAAACGTATATAAGGACCCTGAAACAAGTGACTGCTATGAAATACATCCCCCTGGGGAAATTAAGGCAAAGAAATCAAAGTTTGGTGTGTGAATCTGCATTGCAAATGAAGTCAGTTATTTGCAAAAGTGTTGTGCTCAGGACATGACAGCGGAGAAGTGGAGCAGAGCTGTTGTCAGCCTCCAAGAACAGCCCTCTCCCAGTCATTCCCAAGGTGGAAGTCCCAAACCACTGGGCAGGGAGTCCATCCAGCACTAAACTCCTATTCTGCATCTGGAGAGCCTCAGCTGGCTCCTGCCTGCTCTCAGCACTCCTTGCCAGCCTCTCTCTCCTCCTCCTTGTAGTGGAGGTGTCCCTGCCCATGGCAGGGGCTTGGAAATGGATGGTCTTTCAAGTCCCTTCCAACATAAACCCCCCCTCTCTGTCCCAGAGCTGCAAATCCTCACGACAGCTCTGTCCTGCACTGCCGTGCCACAGATGACCTGTTTCCAAGGTCTGGGCCATGAAGGTCGGCTGGGAAGGAGTTGTGATGCCGCCCACTGAGATGAATGGAGAAGCTGCATTGCCACCTCTTCCCCAGGCTTCACTTCAGTGGAAACAAATCCGGCACATAATTATGGGAAAGACCAGATACTGGAGGGTGCTGAGCTCCTGTATTTCCCCAGTCCCTTCATAGCACCATGCTCTGCCCCCTGCAAGCTGTGGCACCTGAAAGCTTCCCAGGAACTTGATCAACCAGTTTCCATCCTGGCAAGCCTGTGCACTGTAGTCTCCATCCTCTTTGTTTTGCTTGGCCTTTTGGCCTGTGGTCTCACCCCTGCACTTTTCCTTTCAGGTTTCAGCCAGCAGTGTTTTATTAATCTATTTCACAGCCCATGGCTGGAAGGGTCTGTTTTATTCCCCATTTTAATTTTCATGGTGCATAAAATACTCACCAGCCTGACAAGGAAGAGTTACGGCCACTGAGGTGCAATTTTATGGTGACTCTTAAAAAACGTCAAAATCCAAACTTATTGAATACTGGCTCTGGGAACACTTTAAGTTCCAACTTGATGTCACCAACCCCAAATCTTCACTAACCAAAAGACACTGGTGCATTTGAGACATTCTAAGAGAGTGATTTTTTTATGTTTACGCTGTTTTTCCTTGATGCCTGTGCTTTATGTAGTGTTTCTATAAAATCTATGGTGTTCATGGTCTTGGTTAACATACACAGATGCAAAATATGCTGTGCATTTCTCCAGCAAAAGATCTCAGTGTATATTGAGAATGTTATAGAGAGAGGTTGGGTTAAAATAAAAGAAAGGAGGACATCTCAGGTTTTCAGGAGTGCTTTCCCCAAAATGCCAATACCATGGGGATCGATAGGATCACTGAATCTCCTGAGTTGGAAGGGGCCCACAGGGATGCTCAAGTCCAACTCCTGGCCCTACACAGGACACCCCAACAATCCCACTCTGTGCCTGACAGTGTTATCCAAACACTCCTGGAGCTCTGGCAGCCTCGGGGCTGTGCCCATTCCCTGGGAAGCCTGTTCAGTGCCCAGTACCCTCTGGGGGAAGAACCTTTTCCTGATATCCAACTTAGCCCCCTCCAACACAGCTTCATGCTGTTCCCTTGGGTCCTATCAGCATGTCTTGAGATGGAAGAGGATAATATAGGGGTAGTTTGCAGCTGGGGAGCTCTGTAGAAAGGCCCATGAGCAAGTCCCTTTTAGGAAGATCATCAGAAGTGAGTGCCCTGTTCTACTGACCTTCCATCAGCGTGTGGTGGATGCTCCAGTAGACGCTCAAGCAGTGCTTCTCCTTCTTCATGCCCCGCTTGCACTTGCAGCCGTAGAGCTGGCTGGAGAGCAGGGCCGTCACGGTGCTCCGGCACTGGCTCTTGGCGTCGGGGCCCAGCTTGTTGGCCCCGTTGCCCGCGATGCACTGCCGCAGCGTCCGGAACTTGGCGCTGCACACGGGGTCGTTGGTGCAGGACTCACCTGCTTGCAGGCAGTCCCTGCTCGAGCCGACAGCTTCCGCCATACCTTCTGCAAGGAAACCGGAGAGGCGCCGTCAGGGTCATGGAGCAAGCCCAGGGGGGAAACGGATTGTGTCTCCCACAGCCTCCTTCTTCTAGGTTGCCCAGGGAAGTTGTGTCTGCCCCATCCCTGGAAGTGTTCAGGGCCGGGTTGGATGGAGCTCTGAGCAGCCACGGATACTGGAAGGTGTCCCTGCCCATGGCAGAGGGGTGGAGCCAGATGACCTTTGAGGTCCCTTCCAACCCAAACCATTCCATGGTTCTGTGACAGGATCAGCCTGGTAGCAGGATTATAAGCGACAGAAACTCGATCAGTTCCTGGTGATTGATTTTTCCTTCTTGGAACACAAAAGTATTTTCATATCCTTTCTTTCCCAGCCCTGTATCTCATTTCTGCCCTCCAAAGTTAACAGTAGCCCAGTGCTATGGAGACCCTGGCCTCTGCTCTTTGAACATGATTTACCTGTGCCTGCACCTTCCTGGAGCTATAAATGGCTCTGTGTGGGTGTTCTGACACGTAGTCAGCCCACATGTGTCCCAGGAGTTGGCCCTTGTTCACTGTCACCATCTCCCCAGGATTCCCACTGTTTCTGTCTTGGCTTTTCCCAAGCTTTTGTAAATTCTCTTCAGAGTTCCTCTACCAACACAAAATGCTCTGTTCCCCATTCAGAGAGGAGAGCCCAAAGCATGGGAGAAAGATGTTATTGCCACATGTACACCAGTAAATCAGCTCATCAGGGCTCAGTGGTGCTGTGCCCCAGTGCCTGGAGCAGACCAACCCTGTGTTATTTATTGCTCTTCCTCGCTAAAGCAGGCTGGACACACCCAGACTGACTCCTGGGGTGTGCTCACCCCAAGGCTCATGGCTGCATTGCTGCTCCTGGCAGAGGGCAGGGCCAGCGGCTCAGCCGTGCTCAGCAGGACATGGCTGTGTGGCATGCAGGTGGCAGAGAGGTGACAGGGTCAGGACAAGGCCAGTCTCACCCCTTCCAGCTGGTGTGATGCTCTGGAGCGTTTGACATAGGTCAGGCATGATTGCACCATGGTTTGGGAGAGTGAGGAAGAGGCAAACCTGGTTTATGGAAGGGGAGAATCAGTTCCAGTGCCCGTAGTAATTTTGGATCCTGCTGTACTATAAAAACAGAAACTGCTGTCATGACCTTGAAGGAGAACTTCTCAAATACTTCCCAAAGGAACTCTCTGTCTGTAACATAACTTGTCTTCCCTTTGGATAGGAACCAGAAACATCAGGATAGAAAAGACCATCTGCTTTTTGACTCCCTCCAGTGTCTGCCTCTGGTGAGACCCAACTTGGACAATGTTATTGTCATTGTTATTGTCTCATTTTTCCTGAGAAAAATATGAGTCCCTGATCTCCATCTCTGAGGGCTTCATGAAATCTCTGCTTTCTCCAAGACTTGACTGATCTCTCCATAAAGTCCCCTTTTCTGCCTTCCAACTGCTACCTCTCCTTAATTTCTGCACCTCCCAGTTCAGCACTGGAGCCTGGTATATCCATTTCTGTTCCCTCCGCAGTCACAGTGTGTTTGTTAAGAAGGAGCTGCCTCTGTTGTTCTTGATTAGAGTAGAAAGTAGCAGCTGGAGTTCAGATACTTCAATTATGTTTATTACAAACTTTGGATGAACCCACCAGGAGGTTTCCTCCTGAAATATCCCAAAGGAATCTCAAATGAAAAACCTCTCAAATGCAAAACCTTTTATCTAACTGCGGACTATTTCTAAGTGCCTCATGGCCAACATCAAGCTTTCAGGTATTTCAAATCTCACACCATCTCAAATTTGAGTTCTCCTGCCCCTGATTTATTCATAGACCTGGTTTATTTAGCACTCAAGGCTTGTTTGGATCTGCCAAAAGTGGAGAGAGAAATTATTTCCAACATGTGGGAAACTCTGCCTTGGGCTGTCATATCTGAAGAACTTCGAACACAGGGAACCAGTTCCCTTGAAATATCATTTGGGCAATTTGCAATTTCACCGAGATCCATAAAATGAGCTAGAGAACATATCTGAGCAGCATCCATAGGAATAAAGAAAAAAAGTACTTGGCTTATTTTACCCTGGCTTTCTCCAAAGGATCTCCTCTGAATGAGGATAAAGCCCAGCAGGTTGCATTCTAGAAGAGATGACTTTGTCAGTGTCCTGTCAGCTGCTAGAAAAGTAGGTTAAAATAGAAATTATGACCTTCCTTCCCTTTCTCCGCTACATGAATTGCAGAAGATACTCCCCAGGATGGTTATAAACACAACCAGCCTGTAAAAGCTGTAAAACACTTAGGGATCTCACTTTAAATAAATCAAGCAGATTGACCATTTGAGAAATTTTCCTGCAAAATTTTAAGTAAATATATCCTCAAACCGAGCCTTGCTTCATAGAACAAAGGCCAGGGGTGAGTATTTACAGCCCAAACCCACGGCATAAAACACCCCCATTCAGACTTTATGACAGAGATGCTTGAAGCCACTTGGAGTGTCACGAATGACCTGTTCCGTAATTGTGTCACTTAAAAACCAAATAATTCAGGGGCTTTTATTGTTAGCAATGTCTTTGCAACTGAGACAACATAACACCACGTTTTTCTCCTCACACTGCCCCTCAGAGAGTAATTTTATGCAACATTAAGACAGCACCTCTTAGGGAAAAAATAAATCTCTGTGACTTATAAAATTGATGGTGCTTCCTAACAGGCAGGGACAAGAGCAATATTAGGACTTCTCTCCCAGAGATGGAGTGGCCTTTCTGGTTTTGCCTTCAAAAATAGCTCCTTGCAGCCTTTGTGCCGCAGGATTTTCCTCCTCCTTGACTGACCAGGGAATTGGGATACGCACCGAGCTGTGTGTGGCTTGGGCTTTCTGTGCCTCTGCTTTTCTAATAGCAGCCCTTCCAGCTCCCTCTGCTCCCTTTAAGAGGCCATTTGTCTGGAGTTTTATTCCTCACTCGCTGCTAATTTCACGCTGTTTATGGTGGGCAGATGGAGTAATGAGTTTATTTTCACATCCTGTTTGTAGCTGTGCTCCACATCTGTTTCTGCTCACCCTTATCTCAGTGCCATTTACCCAGAGTTACTCCTGAAGTGCAGGCCTAAGAGAAAAACCTGTCTCTTCCCATTTTAACAGACCCTCAGCTCTTCTCTTACAGGTGTCTCAAAGTGCATTTTGCTGACCCAGCAGGGCTGACTCTCCTCCAAGGAGATAATTTCCTTTCCCAAGGAAGTGCAGCTGTGCCTGGGGTACAGCAGTGTGAAGGTGATTTCGTGTGGGCTGGAAACAGTGAATAAAATGCCTGGACAGCACCAGCGTGGAGTCCTGTCACCCTCCCTTTCTTACTCAACCAACACTTGGTGTTTAGATGTTTTAGGAGGAACCACACCAGTTCCACCTGGGGCTTTGGGGTACATCCCCCTCCCCTGCAGTTTATATATGAATTAGGCGTGAATCTTTTACACTCCTGATTTGAGGGGCTGGAGAATGTCCAGAGAAGAGCCATGAAGCTGGGGAAAGGTGTAGACAGTAAGTTCTATGAAGAATGGCTGAGGGAGCTGGGAAAGGGGCTCAGCCTGGAGCAAAGGAGGCTCAGGGGGGCCCTTGTGGCTCTGCACAAGTCCCTGACAGGAGGGGGCAGCCGGGGGGTCGGGCTCTGCTCGCAGGGAACAGGGACAGGAGGAGAGGGAACGGCCTCGGGCTGGGCCAGGGGAGGCTCAGGGTGGACACCAGCAGGAATTTCCTCATGGAAGGGGTGGTCAGGAATTGGAAGGGGATGCCCGAGAGGTGATGGAGTCCACATCCCTGGAGGTGTCCAAGGAACGCCCGGATGTGGCACTCAGTGCTCTGGGCTGGGTGACAAGGTGGGGATCAGTCACAGGATGGACTTGATGGTCTTGGAGTCTTTTGCAACCTCAGTGACTCCATGATTCTGTGATTCACACACAGTTCTACGGAGTGATGAACACTTTTATTTCCATGGCTGTTGACTCCAAAACATTTAGAGTTTGCTTTTAAAATATTTGCAGCTAACAGGAGAATAACCACCCAAAACCTCAAAGAAAGCAACAGGAGTGGTTTATTACCCTTCTAGGTTAGCCTTGTTTTGCCTGCAAAGGTGGATGGTCGTCTTTAGAGAAATACACAAGATTTGGGTTGGTCCCTCCAGTTCCTTCCACTAGACCAAATTGCTCCAAGCCCTGCCCAGCCTGGCCTTTGTGCCAGAGCTGGTTTTCCAGCCAGCGCACAGCCCATGGAAATGGCAGGGAGAGGACACTGCAAGGAGTACTTGCATCCTGTGCTGGTGTGAGAGACACTGGCAGAAACATGGAGTGAGCACCGGACCATCCTTCTGCGTTCAGCTGGTAGGAATGGCCACCACAGCACAATCCTCACAGCCCGGGTCAGATTAAGTCAAACACTAAACAAAATGTTGGTACTTGCTAATAGGCAACTGTCTGATATGCAGAACATCTGAACTTCCCCAGAGCTGTCAGAAACAAGTTATTACAAACAGTTGTCCTGGGGTGAAAAACGATGGGAAAGGGAGTCTTGAAGAAATATTCCTAGCATTTCCCAAATATCCATAAGCCAACAGTTATGCACGAATGGGCCCAGGTGGTCAATGCAGGTGGCCCCTGCTAAACCTTGTTTAAACTGTGTTTTCATGTCATGATTTTATAGCCAAATGCTCAGGATCACACAAGGAACAAACTCTCATACACAGCTCAAGTGTCACGTTGCATTTGCTGCTGAAACACCTGCAGAGCAGCCCCAGTGGACACCTCTGCCATACCCATGCTCCTTCCCCCACCCTGCTGGAGAACAGCCCTCCCACGAGATCCCACACACCTCGTCCAGAACGTAGAGCTGTCACCTGGATTTTGTAGTGCCTGGAAACCTCCTTTGGGATGCTGTTCTCCATGCAAGGGAAAGATTCCTTCCCTTCCACCTGTCTTGCCCTGAGCTTACTGCATGTTCCACTTGGTGCACAGCACCAAGACCACTCTGAGGGCTGCCCCAGTGTTAACTCAGAGCAGCTCGCCTGAAGAGGACACCAGCACTCACTGCTGACAGACCTTCCATGGTTTTACAAACATAGCACACACAGAGTGAAATCCCACACTGCAAACTGATCTCTTCCCAGTGATCCTTCCCAGCCAGCACTGGGGTGGTGGAATTTGCTGAGAGCATCTCACGAATGCAAAGTCTGAAGGTGTTAAAGCAATACTGGGAAGTTCAGGCCAATAACGCACTGTGTGTCTTGAGCCGGCATTAAAAATGTGCTGCCTGACTCTTTGTACCTCCAGTTCTGACCTTTCTCCCCCTCCTTCCACTCTGTGAGCAATCTTTTGTCTGTATTTGATCGGTGCCTCCACACGGGACAGTACAGGTACCGAGGAGATCCAAATAAACACTGTAACATTCACTGAATATTTCCTTCGCCTCTAATCACAGATCCATGCCGAAGATAACCTACTCGCTGTATGGACTCAAACCCAGCGGAAAACATTCCTCTGATCTGTCTTGCTGTTTATCATAGATTTATACATGACACCCAGATACCATGACAAATTGTATCATGTCTCCATTACCCTTAAGGAGAAGGGAATTCGTCATGAAAACCCTCACAATGACTTGGGGTGAAGTCTCCCTAGATATCATTACTCTCCCACACTAACACATCCTTTCTGACAAGGCTTCAGCCTTTGTTTTCTAAAGATGCCTCTGGATTGCCCCATCCTGCTGGACTGACTCAGCCAGACTAACCACCAAATCAGCTCTGAGCAGTATTCTTATGAAAGGAGGATGAAAATCACACCGTCACGCTCAGTGCATGGCCTGGTTGCAAATGGCTGTGTTTCTATTCTAAATAAATTTAATCCATCAGACCAGGAAGAAGGCTTAGACTTTTTGAGGATCCATGAAGTCCCAAAGTGGGTACAAGTTATTCTGAAATAAAGATCACACAACTACCTACAGGTTTTGGCAGAGAAAACGATCCATGTCACGTTCATTCCTTGCTGAAATTTGGGGACACCGTGATATTGGTGTATTGGGAAGCTTCAGTCCCTGATTTCTGCTGGAACAGAGGTTCTTCTCCCACTCCCAAAGCTGGGCAGTTATACCAGACAGGGTGAAATGGGTTTGTGATCACCAGGATCTTAACACTGGTGCCTAAAAAATAAGCATCCCATCCTGTGGGATAACTGATGGTCTCTGGATATCAGCTCCTCGTGTGTCAAGATGAGACCACACCTAGCAGAGAGCAGTAAGGACAGCTGAGGTCTCAAGGGCCAGAGGTGATCTTTAAGTACTTAGAGAAGATATATAAGACTGTAAGTTTCAGCTTAATTTGACTTTAAAATGTCCTGGCTGATGGTAAAGACATAAAGATTCTCTGCTGAGGCAGAGCAAAACAAACTCAGAACCAGGACAGCTCCTTTCTTGGTCTGCCTGGGTCTGCTCAATCACATCACCGTGTGATCTTCTTTCCAATCCCTGTCCTGTCATGTTCCTCATCCAGAGATGTCCCCATGTGCTGGGCGGGGCTCAGACATGTCCCCATTCACCTGAAAGACGATGGTGAGCAAGGGGTTTGTTCCCTTGTCTTTCTGTAGCTTCAAGTCTGATATTTGACCTGCACGTAGAATCATAGAACCATTTAGGTTGGAGAAGCCCTTTAAGATCACCAAGTTCAACCATTCCCCCTGCACTGCCAAGGCCACCACTGACCCATGTTGTCAAGTGCCACATCAGCTGGATTTGTCACACACAATGGAAATCAAAATTCCAGGTCCTAGATATAAGTCTAAGGCAAGGAACAAGCAGAAGGATGTAGGTCTCAGGTAAGGAGCATTCCGCAGATGCCAGAAGCACGGGAAAAGGGGGCTTGGTCACGTGCAGAGGCATGCAAAGACAAAGGGAGGTCTGTTTATGGGGAAATTGGGAGAACTAAGGAATAATTTAGGCAAAGCAGTGTTTGTGCTATCAGCAACATGCTGGGCACTCACAGCACTCTCCCCCCACTGGGGATACATGTTCGAGCTCCTGATCAGTAATTTCCATGGGCTGATTCTCCAGTCTTCAGAGGGCAGAAAGTGCTGTGTGCGGCAGCTCCCGGTACGGCGTGTCCCTGGTGCTGCAAATGGCTGCAGTGCTCAGGGCAGAGCAGCGACAGCTGAATATCCTTCAACTGCCGTCACTGAGACCCCCGAAGAGCTCAGCACAGTGGTGTTTGGGGTTCCTCAACAGTCCACACCTGGAGCAAGATTTATCTTTAAAAGAGAAGTTTCACTGGCTGATACTGTGACTGGATACTGGAACACATGCTGCTGACACATTCTCTTGGTCTCTTTCCTAGACCAACCTCATTGTTAAACCCTTTGCATCTTCTCCTTTTACAAGCAGAAATTCTTCTTGTGTTGCAGTTTATGCTCATCTGTCACTAAAGCAGCATTCAGGGGTCATCAGCCACAGAGTCTGAAGTAACTGAGCTCCTCAAACATCATTTGATTTTGTACATGTACTTTTATTTCTCTATCTGTGCATCAAGATCAGCTCAGCTTCCCAGCCCAGATTTGGATAAGCAAGGCAGTCTAATTCTCATCCTTCTGCGCAAAATTACAGCTAACAACACCCAATGCCTTAAAGGCAGTCTGCCTAAGTCCAGCAGATTGAGATCCAGATCTTTCTCAGTGCCTGTAGTGGTTTTATACACATATAGAATTAAATATCTGAGATTTTTTTAACTCCCTTAGCTCCACTTTGCTTCAAATCATTTGACTGAAGAGTTCTGGCACTCACCAACTCTTCAAAATCTTGCTAAGTCCTATTAATTAACTGTGCACTGATGTAAAAAATGACCACTTCTGGAAGCCCATATGTGCCACATAAAAGTTTATTGTCTCCTGCAGGGTAACTTAAGAGAAGAGTCTCTAATAATGCAGTCTCAGAGTGCCATGGATAATCCCACAGGTCCACCACATCCGACCCAACATCATCGGTTTTGTCTCCAAGGTAGAAACTCTTGACACATTTCACACACGTCCATTTCCTCCATCCCTATGTCCATTTGTGGCCACTGCAATAGATTTTTCATGATCTCACGGATTCTGCAGAATCCCTCAGGGCTGTAGCACTGGCACTGCTAATTCTTGCATCTGTGCACTGTGCTGTCAGATACAGAAAGCTCTGATCTGCGCTGATACGCAGCTCCCAAGCCTCCTGCAGTGACACCGTTCATGGCTCTCTGCAGCGTCTCCTCTTTTGCCGTGGCTTCCAGAGGTTTGTTCCCGACGATGTTTGAGGTGAGAGAAATCTCTTCCACCAGATTTGCATGGCCTGTGCTGTTCTCCACACAGCATTCAAGAACAATGCCCCAAACACTCCCAGGACAGTGCCTGCTCCCAGCTCTTGTTTTCCTGGTTTACTCTACTCAAACTCCAGGGATGCAGCTGGAATATTAAAGCTGAACACTGTCCTGTCTTCCCAGAGGTGAATGAGCTATTTCTTTAGGAACAGTGAAACTGGGTTCAATTTTTTGTTGAGATCCATTTGCCCTACCTGAATATTTTCCTTTAACATCTCCTGCAGCAAAGGCATCCCTCTATTCATGAAGATGCTTTTTGCAGAGTGTTTGAGAAAACAATTCCACCAAAGTGCACAGGAGTTCTGTCACACTGTCCTGAGCCATTCACAGAGGGATTTACTGGCCAGGTGGTTGATCCTCTGCTGAAATATTCAGGATCAGGTTGGATGGGGCTCTTTAGCAGTGGGATCTAGTGGAAGGTGTCCCTGCTCTTTGCAGGGGGTTGCATAGATGACCTTTAAAGGCCTCTTCAAAACCCAGACTGTTCTCTGATTGTCTGGCACAGCTTGCCCAAACTCAGGTGCTTGCTTTCCTCTCTTTGGCTGGCAAAATGCCCTGTCCACGCTGGCACTCCTGTTTCACTTGGAATCCTTCCGCATAACATCCCAGGAAGAACACTCATCTCATTTCATTCCAGGAGCCAAACCCTGCAAATCTTTCTTAGCTGTCAAAGCAGCATTTCTGTAATCACATGGCTTTGGCCAGAGTCTGTGTATATGTCAGTTCACTTACCCTTTCTCCCAAATATCCCACATTTCTGATTTTAAATTAGATTTCTCTTGCCATGCCCCATTTTTTGACCTTTTTTCTGCCCTCTCCCCCACCCCCCAGTCTATGTCGATTGCAATGTCGTTATTTCCTTCAAATAATCTTGCACTTTCCTGTCAAAAACCTTAGGAGCAAGTTAAAAACCAGAGGGAAATTTTTATAAGGAACATGTCCCATCAGGAGCATTGGAAATGCAGACTTGCAAAGTCTTCTTGGTCAGGGCAATTTGCAAAGACCCATGAGGGGCAGATCACAGGATTAAAAACCTCCACATCTCCAGGCATCGTCTTCAAAACATCTCCCTTGGTACACAAGGGGAAATATTTTCTCTGAATATTCCTATTGAGTGTTTGGGATCTAATCTCAGTCTGGGGGACTTGTCCTTCTTTCCTGCTGCTCCCGGGGGCAGGCATATTGCAGTGACTTCTATTTTAAAAAATTATTTTCAGTGCTTGCAGATAGTCCAAACCCTTCCCTTAACTTCTGCTTCATGAACAGAGGAGCATTTCTGGAGGCTGAAGCACTGAGGGTTTAGGATCTGACAGCACAGATTTCCGTGCCTTGCTCACCAGTGCCATTAAAGACATCTCAACACTGTTTTATTTTCTTTTTTTTTTCTTTTCAATCAGATTCCTCTTTTTTAATGGAGGAAAGTCAAACTCATGATCACTCATAAGTCAAACCTCACCTATCACTTGACTGTGACCCACCCACACTGCTGACATATTTTATTTTCAGTTTACTGAAGTTTGAGCTTAAATTAACCCCCCTTTAATCCCAGCACTCCCTTTTCCCCAGTCTACACTTCCTTGCAGTGCATCACTCTCCTGCCCCAGGTACCATCCAGTGATTCACATCCTTTTTCACACTGACAAAGACCCTTCCATCTGCCGCAGTCTCTGGCTGCAGCCGGCTCCTGTGTTAACCACGAGAGGGGACGGAGCGAGGCTGAGGGTGAGGGGAGGGACAGTTGTGCTGGTGATCCATCGACGGGCAGCTGCTGACTCATGAACTGGGAATAGAAATGGGTCTGGCATTCATGGCATGGGTTTCTCCCTCTCTGACATAACCAAGAACAAGACCTTGAGCTTCTGCTGTGGCGCAGGTCAGAACACATGGTGGGTGATGAGATGGGCAGCAGTTCCAAGCAGATAAAGTAATTTGAGGACGTTGACCCTTTTGGACAAGCCCTTCAGAATGACATCCAGGCTGCTTCTGTCGTGTCCCACCACACTCTCCATAGAATAAGAGATTTTCCCCTCCAAATTCTGCTTTAAAATCCACTTCCCCTCATGCCACAGAATTGCTTACACAGAAATGCATTCTCCCAGGGGTTGCTGGGAGCTGTCAGAGCGTCTGTGTATATCAGCTACAAGAAATGGTAGAAAAGTAACATCTTTATCTTTCCAACTCTTATGAAGAATGAGATCCTAAAGGAGTGGACAAAGAAATGCCCTTTTTAAAGAAGCAGGCAAAGGAACCAGAGATCACAGATCAATCTCATGGGTAAGACTGCCCAGGCAAGTAGGGGCTGATGTGTGATTTGACCGCTCCAAGTTTTTGGCACAGGTCCAGATGAGGTGCCACAAGAGTAAGTGGCCTCCGAGCAGTCACAGCCAAGTGGGTGCTCATGAATACAGAGCTCCAAAACCAGAAAAGGCACATTTTCAGACTAAGAAGGTGTTTGAGAGTCTGTCCTGAGTCTGGTACTGTTCAATATTCCCATAATGACTCCAGTGATGGAATAGAGAATAGATTTCTGTAATTTGTGGCTGACAGGAGATGAGGAGGGGGTCACAAGCAATGGGCAAGACAGACTGGAATTCAAAATCATCTTGGTCTGTTCAAGGCATTGCATGAAATCAGGAGGACGACACTGACCAGAAGCAGAAGTGGCACTGGGAGATGTGAGTGTGAAAAGACACGAGGGAAAAGCAAACCTAGGAAATAGAAGCAAGGGAGATATGGCCATGGGGTGAGAGGTGGTCACAGGCTGAACAGGGAAAAGAAACAGGATGAAAAGCAGAAAACATGTGGTCTGGGACATAAGTGGTATGTGTTCATCACAGGAAGCAATTCTGCACTTCTCAGCTCCAGTAAGGCTTTAGCTGGAGTTTGGGTCATCCTTTGATGACAACACATGTTAAGGAAGATGACAAGATCCCAGTGGAATTTTATTAAAATTATAAATGGTTTGCAGGCTGAGGTGAGGATGAAAGAACAGAATTTGTGTCGTTTACGATGAAGGCTGTGAAGAAACAAGATCAGAGCACTAAAATACATAAACAAGACATTTTAGATGTGGACAGTGACAGATATCCCTCCACTGCCATGGGACATGAGATGAGAAGTAATTCTGAGTAAATGTGCAGCAAGGGAGATTCAGTTCAAGATTAATGAAAATGTTATATGGGAAGTTAAAAAGTGGAACAGATTATGGAGGGTCTGTTTAATCCCCAGCAGTGGAATTATTTACAACAGCACTGGTCAGAAACAACTCTTGCACCCTCCCTTCTCTGCTGGAGCAGCAGGTGTCGTACCCATGGTCCCTTCCCGTCCCCTGTCCCCGTGACACCACCCATGGGAGACCTGGTGGCTGGTGTGGACTTGTAAAATTAGGACAGGCACTTCCAGATCAAACAAACCACACTGGAGACAGGCACAAATGGAAGGGAGTTGAAGTCCGAGTGAAGTGTGGCTCTCTCAGAACAAGGCATCTCCCTCTTCAGGGCCAGGTTGGACTGGGATAGTGGAAGGTGTCCCTGACCAGCACTCCCTGGGTAGCTCTTCCCTGCCTCACCAGGCTCTAACACAGCTCCCAACACTCTGTTTTTATCCATTGGTTCCCAACAAATGCTGACACTTCCACCAAACTGCAGAAAGGTGGCTGGATTTTTAAAGCATGTACAACACCTGCTGGATGTCTGCGTCCTCCTCTGCCATCCTTGCCAGAGATCTGAGGGAACTGCTGTTCCAGGGCAAGCTGAGCCCATTTGCTCACTCTGCACCCTCCTTTGTGTCCAGAGCGGCTTGGAAGGCAGAGCACGCAGCATCCCCTTGTCCACTCTGCCAGCAATAAAATAAGGGCAATGCCTTCAAAGACGGAGTTCTCGGAACACGGAGTTCATCAAGCTCTCCGGGGGAGTTGTGATGCCCACCGCATCAAACAGCCCTAAAAACGTGTGATGCTGTTGGTTCAGCAGGGTCCAGGAGTCATTTTCAGGTCCTTGTTCTTGCTGTACAGAAGTGAGGAGAAAATTACGTTTTCCTTGTTTGATCTCTGGCACTTGCTGGATCGGAGAAGTCCACGGGTGTTGAATTTGAACTGCTGCCAGACTAACAATTGTTAGCAAAAATGGACAGTATTTGGATCCTGCCTTCAGCGGTTTCAGCACTCTTATCTGTCCTGCACATCAGTACGTATCGCCAAGCACTGGAAAAGCTTCCAGCTCTGCCTGCAAAACACGAGAGCAGCCAAGATGGGCCAAGACAACTGTGCAGACCTTGAGTATTTGTTGCTAAGGACAGAATCTCACCCATTTTTAAAGGGTCATTTATCAATGAGCTCTCTTCTTAATGTACCTCTTTGAAGCACTTAAATGCCAGCATGCTCTGCACTGCATGGTTATGATGGGATCCCAGCCATGTGTCAAGCGGGAACTGTGACCCCTTTTTCTGTGATTAAGTTCATTTTTGTTCCATCCACTTTTTTTGTACGTGATTAACTGGTGAATAAAATGGCCGTTTTTTATTTTTCTTTGCAGGGGCTGAAGCAGTTTTAATAATATATAATTCAACACTTGCTTTGCGATTCGCATTCCCTGCTTTAAGATGAATTTGGCACTAAACAAGCACTCAATTATACTCCCCCGCCTCTGTTTTCTCTGGAAGTTGCAAAATTCATTCAAACAAAAGCTAAACCCTCCTGAAGATTTATGAAGATTAATGATGATTGAAATCGAAGAACAGAGATTCGTCTCCTGGCGTTACGAAGCCACAGGGCTCCAATGTATGTCCTCCAGTGACACTTCTCCAGGCAACCCTGGGTTCAAAGACAAAATTGTGCACATGTCGGTACCAGCACAGGTCATTACATCTATCCATCATCCCTTCATGTCTCACTGGCCTTTTTTTGCTTCTGACACCAAATATTAGACATGAAGGCTGGAGTTTGTAAGCCCAAACCACAAGTGAGGACGAATAAGGCATATGTTGAAATTAGAGGAGGAAGCCAAGTTGGAAAAACCAGAGCAGATTTTAGCTGAGGAAGGGAAAAGGCAGTGAGAAGTGAGTGGTGACACAAGACAACTGGAATTTGGGCACATAGCCATACATCCATATTTACACATATATATGTATGCAAATGAAACTGTGTGTAGGTAGATAATAGATATTATAGCATCACTATGGAGAGATAACCAACACAGAACCGATTAGGAGTTAGGAAATACAAAGAGGAAATACAAAGAGGAACCTAAATTAAGTACTTGTAGTTACTCTCTGGAATCACTTTTGTGCCCTCAGTGACTGCAGGAGAGCCTGGGGAGCCTCACTCACCTGGGATCACTCCCACAGCCCGTGGGGCTCCTGGGGGAGACAGGCTACAAACAGAGGGTGGGAGGGCATGGAAGGAAAAGGCAGGATGTGTTGGAACAGCAAAACCACACAACCACGAGAACTTACATTAGGATAAACAAGATTCCTCATTAAAGAGACACTGGGGTTGTAAATGCAAGAATTCACAAGCTGAGACATGCCATGAGAAATCCAGAAGGAGCTGAAATCCATCCTCGCATCCCACACCAGCACGAGGGCACAGTCTGTATCGGCACAGCCACATAACTGCTCCAGCCTATGCTTTAATACAACTTCACACTCAGGAGTGATCCTCATTACATGCATCTGCCTTGCCCAGAACATCAGCTGGCTGACAGTCAGACCCAGAGATACTATTTTAATCATCAAACTCGGGCGAGAATTGTACCTTTGGAAGCAGTGCAAGCCTTGTGTCTGTACCTCGTGTAATATTTAGAGTGCTGTGCCGACACGGGAGAGGCTGCATTGCGAGATCTACACAGCCTTGGCGAGTCTTTTCTAATGCACCTCATAAAAGGGAGAGCAAAAGAGGTATTTCAGCCGGGTAACTGTGACTCATAAAAAGCATAAAACCAATGTGGAGGCCACAGAATAAGGAAAAACAGTGGAAACTTGACGAGAAAGAGAGAAGGCGAATGGGTCGTGTCTTGGGGTGGTTCCAAAACCAGGATGATAAATTGGTTTCCCCTAGAGCTGCTGCGTGGAGGCACTGGGCAGGAATGGGCGGATAATGAACAACAAAGGCAGTGTGTTAAAAAATAAAATACGAAGTATACAGTATAAAGCAAATATTTAATTACTTCTCATATAAGGGTGGTACGGAGGAAAAGAAGAAGTCAAGGCCAGCTTGGAGCAACCTGGTCAAGAGGAAGGTGTCCCTGCCCAGAGGGAACGAGATAAGCTGGAAGATCCCTTCCAACCCAAACCATTCCACGATGCTCTGATAATTGTCTTGGCAATCATTTAGTTTATCTCCCCTGAGATGGATATCTGCGTTTCTGTACCACTAGAGGAGCCCGTTGCCCACCTGTGGGTGTTTGGTGCGGCTTGGGATGTTCCAAGGTACCTGAGACGTGAACAGGGCTACAGATGTGACACAGTCCCATGGGAATCCTGCACGTTTCTGGGAGCAGCAACAGAGCACAGCTTTAGGCAGGGCAACAACTCAGCTGTAGCTTGACATATGAAATTGGAGGGATGCAGCTCCTGGAGCTCAGTCCTGGTCCCACAGGAAAAAGTGCTGGAGGTGCAGTGGAACAGAGAGCGCTGATGGTGAAAATGCAAGTCCCAGGTGTCACACGTGGCCCCAGCAGAGACCATGAACTTCATTGTTCAGAGAAGAGCCCTGACCTGCGTCAGGGATTAAAGAAAGCACCTGGAGCCAGTTAGATTGAGAGCTTGCTGCGGGTGGGACAGGCTTTCCCTTCTCACCACAGCAGCACAGAGCCAGCAGTGCCTCCTGCCATGAACACGGTGGCCCTGAAAGCAGCACTTCCCAAACACCAGGGAAGGAGCAGCATCCTTGAGCCACGGTGTCTTCACCTGAACTTCACCAGGCAATTACGTGTTCCTTCCATCCTAGAGATCCCAGGGGATGGAAGGAAATTAAATAATAATAAGTTATTAAGCAAGGTTTGAACCTTTGTGCTGAACTTTCTCCTTCTGCCCTCACTATTTCTGCCATGGAAATCTGTTTTCGGTCTCAGCTTTAAAAACCAAACATGATTTTTGCTGTAAGAAATTATCTTGTAATCCAAGACAACTTGAGCCATGCAAAGGTCTGGTAACTTGCTTAAAGGCTTCTTTTACCCCTGTAAAACAAGAGTTCACCCAGCAACGGGAGCAGAATCCTAATATTTAATTACTGGCTGCAGTTCACATGCAATTATTTATGACACGCTTTCAATGATTATTCATAGGTTTCATGGTGGGGGCGGGGGAAGGTCAGCAGGTTGCAAACAAGCCTGAAATTCAGAATTACTTGCTGAGGAGAGCTGGGGAAAGATGATTATGATGGGAAATGCAAGAGAAGAGCATAAAGGAAATTGATTATGAAGATTTACCAGGAACATGTGTACTATTAAAAACTCTATTGCACATCAGTGAATTTCAGACACTTAAATCAACAGAACCTTTAAAGGAAAATCACATTTTTTATCATCTAATCAATGTAGCTAAAAGTGTTGTTGGTCTCTCTTCCCTGTTCTCTGTTGACTTCAGTTTCCCAGTATAGAGAAGTCCAGTGTTCAATCTAATGTTAAGTGCCATGAAGTTTGAATAGAGCAGAGGCAGCTGAAAAATTCAGAATAATAAAGTTCAGCTTTTGTCCTAACTGTCTGTAAAATCCAGCTAATCACAGCTCTCCTGGAATGGTGTTTGTTATTTCAATAACCCTTTTCCCCCACATGGCACATGGAGCTGCTCTCAGCCTTGTGCTGCTCTGCTGAAGAAAACACAAAACTGTGCCAGCAACTGACTGTGAGGACCCCGTCCTCCGCCTCACGATGAAAAGTAATTCTGAGTTGTTTGGGGCCTGGCCAGGGACAATATCAGTGCTCAAGTCCAGTTCCCGTGCTGCCTTTCACCTTATAGAGTCAGAGTTCTGCTTGCAGAGCGATTGCAGTCAGGGGCCAGCGCTCCTGGCTGAGTGCAGGGATAAACAAAGGGCTGCAGCGGCTGCTTTCCATCTTGGAATTGTTTTTTCAGCTGTGGATGAACTTGAGGATCCCAGTGCCCAAGGAAGAATTAAGCTGCTACAGCGTTTCCCCATGGCACCCTCAATATTGGCTTTTCTGCTCAACAGCAGAAAGGTTCTGATGCAGGAGAGGGGTGGAAGGTGCCTTTTAACTCAGAATATCCTGTGAGTCTGTGATTCTGTGATTCTGTGCGGGTTGGGAATCACCAAATGAGGCAGTGACTGCAGTGCCGTGGTGAAGAGAAGATCACAGACTCATAGAATATCCTGATTTGAATGGGACCCACAGGATCATCGAGTCCGACCCCTGGCCCTGCCCAGGACACACCAGCAATCCCACCCTGTCCCTGGCACCGCTGTCCCAGCGCCCCTGGAGCTCTGGCAGCCTCGGGCCGTGCCCATTCCCTGGGGAGCCTGGGCAGTGCCAGCACCCTCTGGGGAAGAAGAAGCTTTTCCTGAGATCCAGCCTGACCCTTCCTGGCCCAGCTCCAGCCATTCCCTGGTCCTGTCCTTGGCCACCAAAGATTGCTAGACCCATTTCAAAAGACAGAAACCACAAGGAAGGGATGGCAGCCAGGAGGGAATGGCATGGACCTGTCTCTGGACCAGACCCAGCCCTGAAGAGCCGGTATGGTCCCAGAGCAGGACAGTGCTGGATATGCAGCACACGGGCCCTTTTCGGATGGGGCTGTGAGTGCAAGCTCCCTTGCCTGTGTGGTCTCATGTTGAATTACCAGCAGGTGTTTTGGAGGAAACGAGGTCACGGAGAGGCTACAAATTAGGGTGGACATTGTAGGAACAAGGGATAAACAGAGGCTGGATGTGGTCACCGACCAGAACAGAGCTGGCAGTCTAGAAGTGGGTCAGTGCATGGTCATTTGGAGCAAAAACCATCCCTGGGTAAAGGGTAAAGAGGATAAAGGTCCAGAGCCCCCGCCTGCCCCCCTGTCAGGACCTGCACTGCAGCGGGATGTGCTGCACCATGGTTCTGCCGAGCTCAGCAAGCAGCTGATGAAACCCCAGTGCTGCGGGTGGGAGCCAGGCAGGGGCCCTTCAGACAGCAAAAGCACTGGATGATTCACGAGTTCAGAGCCAGGAGGCAGAGCTGACCTCCTCCCTCACACAGGCCAAGGGATTGCATCCACTTATGGTGATAATGGCCCCAGTAATTTGTCTTTGGCTCAAGTCTGTTTTCCAGAGAAGAGCTACCGTTGATAGGAAAACCTCGAGAGAGAAAGAAATCTGTTATCATCCCAGGAAGTTTGTTCCAATGGTTAACCACCCCTCTTGCCAAAATGTGCTTTCTTTGGCTCCTTTGGTTGTAACTGGCCCAAATTCCTCCCCCACCTCTTGCTGCTGCTTTCCTCAGAGGATTAAATTCTTGGGAACACTTTGATAACAGAATCACTGCACCACTCATCTTCCTCTGCAACAACTTCACCCCTTAGAATCTCTGTCCCTGGGAGGTCTTTGCAGAATTATAAATGATTTCTGTAGTCCTTTAATCTGCTGATCCAGTGGCTCAAAGTCTGCCCTCCTAGGAATGGGGAGGGTGCCCATCCCCACTTTCTTTGACATCCACCTCAGCTCTGCTGGTTTGCTCCAGTGTGGAGTTTTCATTTGTGTGCCCATGAAGGGTTTGAGTACTGCACACAACATCTTCTCAACAAATCATCAGCACTGCCTGTCTGCCATGCCCCCTAACTCCTCTCTCTGCTGAAATATCACCCTCCTGTCATGAGGGATTGTGTTTTGCCTCCCGTCCTGGAAACCTGGAGCCTGCATTCAGCTAAAGAAAACACTCAGAGCATCTGCCTCGCTTGTCTACCAAAGATGAGGATTTGTGTCTTCAGTTATTCAATACCTCCACACTACAGATTTTTATCTTGTCCAGGAAGAGTATCAATATTTTTAATCATGCAGTTAAAGACCATATCAGAATGGAAACGCACCGGGGGAAAGGAATTACATTGCACAGACAGCCTTGGATCTGTCACCGCCTGTCTTTTGCCTGCTTGGCTTTTCTACCTTAACCTTCTCTGATAATATCAGACCATCCTCCCTCACAGGGTACGGGTGGGTGTAATGTACCTGTGCTGACCTCCCACTGTCCTCAGGATCTCAAAAATAAACACAAAATAAACACTAAACACTTCCCAAGTTTTCAAACTGCCTTAGAGAGCGGCACAGGCATCTCCTCCGGCCTCGCTGAGCCTCCTCCCTTCCTGAATCCTCTACAGCTGTTGGGTGCACGTGGGATCAGCAGTGAGCCCCACGCTCTCAAGGGAGCACACCCAGCCTGTCTGGGGATGTATGCCTGGTGCGATGCACCTCAGGTGAGGGCTCCCGGCCTAGCTTCCAGCAGTGGAAGTCCCTCAACCATTTCATGCCTTGGCTTCTCCAGCTGGGAGGTGAGTTTGGGGATGCTGGCACACAGAGCTTCGAGACCCCGGGTGTTCTGCCAAGCAGGTGGCAGTCACAGGTGTTTATTTCTGTGGGTTTTGGAGCGAACCTGGAGCACTCCAGGGCTGGGGCCAGGCACAGAACAGGGGTGTCTGTGCAGGGCTGGCTTAGCTGGCCAAGGGCATTTGCTCACGGCCTGACTGTGCCTGGGGACAGATCCCAAAGTGCAGTGCCACCGATGGCACTCAGGCTCACCGGGACACAGGGAGCCTCCTGTGCTGAGGAAGAAGCCAATTCAGAAGTGTGTGATCGAATAAGGAAGAAGTTCCCAAGTCCTGGGGCTGAATCCACTCTCTTTCAAGGAGTCTCTGTACCACTACTGGCCACATCCTCTCTGAAGTGCTCATTTCATGCTGCACCCAATTCCAGTTTTCTTTGAGCTCTCATGGGACATTTTCAGAGACATGGAAACACAGTTGAGGAGGGTTCAACTCTGACCTGAGAAGTTCCCCTGAGTTCGGCAAGCATCCTCAAGCCTCCTACACCTGCTGCAAGTCTGGCCTGATGGTTGGGGGCCAGATGTGGAACCACACAGTTCCCTTGCTACTGATGCTGGTCACAAACTTCACTGTCCATTGGCTCTAAATCATGGACCAGCACCATCCCTGTCCATCCACCCCCTCCAGGCAGTCCCTCTCTAGTCAGCCTTCGTGAGCTGGGAATTCTGTACTACACTTGTGCTGCATATTCCCAGCTCATCGCAATGCTATTCTCCACGGAGAAACCCCCAATTTCATGAAAATAGAAACTGGCACAGCTGAGTGAAGACAGGGCTGACTCAGATCTACTGATGTTATGCTGATTTACACCAGCCTGGGGGCCAGCCACAGTGCTTCTCCTTTCTTCTTTGACTGAGTAGCCACGGGGACAAGAGAATGAATAGATGACAAAATCAGAGATCATGAATCTAGAATGTGCAGCTGGAATTTCCCCAGCAGACTCACAATGTGAAACATCCAAAAAAAGGCCTGTGAAATATGAATTAATGTCAGGACAAGGTTTTAATCACAGTTACACCACTTTCAAACCACAGAAATTCCACAGAGGTCAGTTTGGTGACTCTGGGTGTTTGCTGACATCACAGAGGCCTCTAGTGCACAAGGAACAGGCTTTGATCTTATTTTTGATGGTGTCAGTTTTGCAGAGAAGTCAGTGGTGTATAAAAGTGTGAGATCAAAGGCAAGTTTCATGAGCTGGTGTGACTGGTTAGCTCTAATTTCTCTTCTGGACATGCAAATGTGTACGGGGGAGGCCCTGGCCCTGCCAGTGGTCAGCAAGGTTGTTGCAGAGTCTCTGCTCTGAATCACAGAATCACAGGATCATTCAGGTTGGAAAAGACCTCCAAGACCATCGAGTCCATCCTGTGACTGATCCCCACCTTGTCACCAGCCCACAGCACTGAGTGCCATGTCCAGGCATTCCTTTGACACTTCCAGGGAGGGGGACTCCATCACCTCCCTGGGCACCTCCTTCCAAGGCCTGACAACCCTTTCTGTGAAGAAATTCTTCCTGATGTTCAGTGATGTTCTCTTTCTGGTGAAAATCAGAAGTGAAGGAAATGAAAATCCAAATGCTTGGTTTTGGTTTGCCACTTATAGGACCGTACCAAACTGAGCATCATGACCAAACTCCCGCTGAGTAGTGCAGGACTTTGGCTACTTTGAGAGCAGAGAGAAGCCCTCCAGTCCATGTTCAGCAGCAGAAAATTGTGTGATGGATGTGTCTGTCCCGCCCCTTGCCTTGTGGCACCTTTACAGAACCAGTTACACGAGGCTCACCCTCTGCAGCCCGGACTCTTCCTTGGTGTCACCACAAGGTGCTCTGGGTGCATGTGGGATCACCAATTTCAGTTTGGAAAGAGAGGACAGGTCTGCACTGGTGGTGTCCAGGTGAAAACACAGAGACACCTCGTGTCTGCGCTGCCTCTTGCTGGTGTCTGAACGATGCTTGGCTGTGCACACACACGGCAGGCGTGACTTTGTGCCATGGTTGTTCACATCCACGATTTGTCCAAGCAGCCACCACTCAAGGTAGCCCCAGTTAAGATTTATCCACCTCTACACTGCAACCAACCCATGCTCCTTCTAGTGGAAGCGTCCCTGCCCGTGACAGGGAGTGGAACTGGATGAGCTTTCAGGTCCCTTCCAACCCAAACCATTCTGGGATTTCATAATTACAAGATAGGAGAGGAGGACTCACAGAAATGAGCCGTCCTGTCTTGCGTGCCCCCCGGGCCCTTCCAGTGCATCCTGGCTTCCTTCCTGTGGATGCGGTGGCACAGACACAGAGTCTGAGCCCCTGCGGCAGCGCTGGGCCACGGCCGAGGCTCTGCAGCGGGCACAGCCACCAGAGATCGCTCCCGATGCTGTGCTGCGTGAGGGACGCGCTCCGAAAGCCGTACAACCCTTCTGGGAACAAGGCTCCCACATCACCTCAGGGGTTTTGGATACAGAGCTCCTCATACAAAAAACACTGTGGTGCTCAGGTCCAGAGAAATGATAGGTCCAGCAGGAAATCGATGTCACGTCTTGCAAATTAAGAAAAATACTGTATTGAGCTTGTATGTGCTTGGCTGGGTAAAGGCACTGCCTCACAACTACCCACGGAGAGGGTGAGAGACCCTCTGTTATCCTGTTGGTCATGCCACAGAGTCGTGAAACTGCAGGATTAGACCCAAGTTCAGCTGTGAAGTCACTCTACAAAGCAGAATTGGTAAGAAACTTCGCTGAAACCAAAAAAAGAAGGGCTTGCCTCAGATCATGTAACCAATCCTCCCTTCTCCTAATGAAACAAACTCTTCTCTACATTTTATTTTGGGCAAGGCCTATTCTGAGGGGAAAATTGTCCCAAATAGCAATTTTTAAAAGAAAATTTATTAAAGAATCATAGAATGAGTTATTATACAGAATCATAGATTAAAGGTTAGAAGGGACCCTAAAAGTCATCTAGTTCCAACTCCCAATTAATAATCTCTCCAAGAATGGTCTCCCAAAGTGCTGTGGGATCAAACATTTCTTTTTACCCACCCACAGAGCAAATGGAGATGCACAGACAAAAAGATGACATATTTTTGCCTATAAATAGAAAACCCAAATGTCCCCAAACTAAGACAAATGTGGCCTCTGAACTGTTGCCATAGGGTGTCCTGCAATCTGGTCAATTCTGCTCAGAGTTATGCAGCTGGAGTTCATCTCTACAGATGCAGCTCAGGAGCCAAACCACCTCTTTTTCGGCCAAAAACATTTTCTCTTTTGCCAAAAATTCATCAGGTTGCTGGGACCATCTTTCTTGTCTCTGATTTTGTCAATATTTCCCACAGAGGAGAGACAAACTCCAAGGGTTTTGCAACCCACACTCTCGATTAGAGCACCCACCCACTCCCTGGGGTTGGTTTAAGGTTGGCCAGAATGTCAGAATGGCCCCACAGCAGGCTCTGGCCATATTTTTGGGGTGAGTTACATCTTCCCGGGTGGCCTTGGGATGCAGCCTGCAAAGGGCTGCTGTGTCAGCCCGGCCACACCGAGCCGAAACGCGCTTTGGTGGTGCACAGGCAGGAGTGCAGGCGTGTTCTCCGCCACGGGCAGCACAGCAGTGCGGGGCAGCTTGTGCCCTGTGCCTCGTGGGACACAGAGCTTCAGGTGTGTTCCGTGTCTGCTCACAGGCTCCACTCAGATCCCCTTGGGTACTGAATCCCTGGCGTGTGTGGTGTGGCACTTGGGGACAGGGGTCAGCGGTGGCCTTGGCTGTGCTGGAGAATGGTCGGACCTGATGGTCTTAGAGGGTTTTTCCAACCTAAATGATTCTGTGATATTTCTATCAATCCTTTCTTATGCAGGAAAACCTGGGTTTGTGGTCATCAAGATTCACCCGAGGGGACCTTTTGATTTTGCAAGGACAAGAGAAGGTTGAAAAAGTTACTGGAGTCTGGGCAGTTTTGTACCCAGGCTTCTCTGAGGCCTGAGGCGTAAACAAGGGCTTTGACTTGCAGCCACATTCACCCGACAGATGTGCATCTAACTGCACCTGGCACACTTCCATGATTCTTTAAGCCCAGTGTTTCTCCTCCCAGCGCTCAGAAACTTCTGATCTTGGCTTATGTTAAGCCATTGACTTCTTGCCCCTTAGAGAAGCGAATGGATCCTCTCCCCTGCTGCTCACAGCTGTATCCCCCCACACCTCTTCTCCAGACTAAATGAATCCTGTTGCCCCCCTATTTCCCCTTTGAAAAGGGCTGGGGCCCACTGATAGCCTTAATGATTCCATAATTCCATCACTGTTGAAAATGTACATTTCTTCTTGAAGACCCAGATATTTGCAATTTTTGAGGCCCATTTCCAATTACAAATCAGCATGAGAAGAAGAAAAACCCAGAAGTTTTGGGGTTTTTTCAGTGAGCCTATCCAGTATAAGAAAACAAAAGCTGATGCAAGGCAAGGTTTAGCTGCACATCAGAATGGCCACAGCTTCTCATTTCTCACTTCTCACCATCACTTCCACAAGCCCGGGGCAGACCTAAGGAAAGGTCAAATCATCCTGCAGTCACTAGCAGAGAGTTGCTTGCCTTCAAAACAGAACTCCCCTTCTCGGATCCCCAGTTCTCCTCTGCACCCCAGCTAACCTGCAGAGAAACAGGTACAGAGGCAGCACCTTACCCAGAGAGTTTGGTAAGGCAGAGCTTGTGCCTTGGTCATGTACACTTTGTAAATGTGCTTTTAATCTCATTAATGTTTGAAAGCAGCAGTGGTGGATGAATCATCTGATGCAAATGGAATAGTTTAGGGAATACATGCATTTTCATTAGCCTAACTTCTCCTCCAGCACTATGTATTAGATGGAATTAACCCATTAATTCTATTGATTTCAGTTAATATTGTGCATTCCATTAGTGCTCCAGTCCCCGCAGACTTCTTTCCAACCATCTATAGGAGCTGGCTTGTTTAATCAACACTGAGCAACTAATTGAGGCAACAGTTTGGGTCATGAAGTGAAAAAGAAAATTGTTTCTAATTGAGAGAACAGGAGGAATTTGGGGAGGCAGGATAGAATTATAACTGCTGGAGCAGGGCCAGGATGCCAGAGATGTCACTCTGCTGGTCCGGCCAGAAGTGCCATGGGAGTTGTTGTAAGCACAGCTGGCAGAGGCAAGAGAAGATCCTTTCACCTGTTCATGGAATGGCTTGGGTTGGAAGGGGCCTTTAAAGCCCATCCATTTCCAAGCCCCTGCCATGGGCAGGGACACCTTCCACTGGATCAGGGCTCCAAGCCCTGTCCAGCCTGGCCTTGGACACTGCCGCGGATCCAGGGGCAGCCACAGCTGCTCTGGGCACCCTGTGCCAGGGCCTGCCCACCCTCATCTTAAAAACATTGTCTTTATTGTTTTAAAACCATCACCCCTCATACTGTTGCAGCAGGTCCAGCTAAAACATTTGTCCCCACCCTTCTTTTAATCCCTTTGGGCACAGGAAGGTGCTCAAAGTTTCCCCTGAATCCTTCTCCAGACTGAACAGCCCCAGGTCTCTCAGCTTTTTCTTACAGGAGAGCGGCTCCATGCCTTTGTTCTCCTCTCTGAAATCCAGCCAGCACTATGCTGGCAGGAAACTGGTACCCTAAAATCCACTCGGCTCTTCTCAAACATCTCCTGTCTATGTGTCACAGGCTTTCCTCAGCCTCCATCACAGCATCCCTGAGTACCTTATCACACCCCCCAGATGTACACTCACAACACCCTCTCTGCCCCGTGCAGATCCACCGCGCCAGTTCTGGCCCAGCTCTGCCCACCAGGGTGGCGCTGATGGATGCGGAGTGGGATGCAGTCACCGGGGGCAGCAGTCGCTGCTGCACCGTGGTGAGAAGAGGTGGTCAGAGTGCTGTGTCCCCACGTAGGACAAGGAAAACTTCCCAACTCTGCAGTGCCAAACATTTCCCTGCCACTTTAGTGTAGTTGCAGGAGGGATGGTGTCACCTGGAGAAGTTCAGTCATCAAGGGACAGGGAGGATCTCCAGAGACTGTCAAAGTCAAAGCAGGGTCACAAAGATGGTGTTTCATGTTTTTAGCTCAAAGCCTCTGCATTTTTTTTTACTGCTCAGGTAGCAGGGCAGCTCTGCCTCTTGTAGCCTTTGCTTGGAGGAGAGGATAAATGAGGTCTTTGATGTAAAAACCCAAATGAAAGCAAACACAACAAAGTTGCTCTTTAAACTTAGCTCATTCCCCAACATCTAGCTCTGGCACTCGCCTCCCGGGGCAGTCGTGCACTGGACTCATGCTCCCGTTGACTACGCAGGCTGAGGCCATATCCATGACATTTTTTACAGCACTCTTCAGCAATATTTCCTCTCAAATGGCTTTTGTAAAAGACTGCCTTTATTCGCCTCATCATAAGCCCTGACTCATTTTCAGCAGCGAGCTGAACTCTCTCTCTTGCATCCTGGCCTAATTATTAAACAACCCTGTCAAAGTATTCAGTTGTTTGATGATATTTTACTCTCAATTAGAAGTATGAATGTGCTCCATTAGGCTTCTAATATCCTTTATGCTCAGCCTGACATTTGGGGAGCTGTTTTATTACAGCTGACACTCTGGGAAATGGGGCTGCCATAGTCAGCATCAATAATGGTGTTATTGACCCCAATTTTATGAATGCAGGAGGATGTCTGAACGTTACACACTCCGTCTCTCGAGGGTTCTCACTGTCTCACACCAATGTCTGCTCCGGGAGCTCACATTCCTGCCTTTTCGTGGAAGTGTGGGGGTTTTTTCTCACTCTGTTAAGCTCAGAGACACTTTCCTGATCAAGTGTTTGGCAGCTGGTTAACACACAAAAAAAGCTCATCAAGATAGTGAGGATTAAGGTTGAGTTTCTCACTGAAAAGCCTGACAGCATCTTGATAAGCATCAAACACAACTGGGAATCCTCAGGGTTGTTCCCACTAGTGAAACAAAGGGGTGGCACAGCCCTGGACAAGTTACTTCCCTTCTCTGTTATTTCATTCTGGGACTGACAGTGAAGGTCCCCTCCACATCACCACCTCTCTTTAAAGCATGGAATCACGGAATGATTCGGTTGGAAGGGACCTTAAAGATCATCCAGTTCCACCCCCTGCCATGGGCAGGGACACTTTCCACTAGACCAAGCCCCGTCCAACCTGGCCTTGGACACTTCCAGGGATCCAGGGGCAGCCGCGGCTGCTCTGGGCAGCCTGTTCCAAATCACAGAGAGAGATGGTCCCTGCATGAAGGTTTTCAAGACCAAAGACAAAGCCCTGATCCTAACAAAAAAGGGTAACTGGAAAGCTGGTCTGAGGACGTGGGGGTTCTGAGACACAGTTCTCTGCTTCAAACCAGTCACATCCAGTTCTTGCCACAGAGTTTGGGAGGGCTTCATGTTCCCTTCCTGGGAACTCATTAAATGGATCTCAGTCGCAGCAGGTGATGATGGGACTTCTCTTGTGCCCATCCTGCAGCAGTTCCAGAGCATTACCAACCAGAACAGAGCTGGGACCGGGAGAGGGAAACCCCGGTGCCACAGACATGAAGGGACTTCGGTGAGCAGTCTGGGATGGGAGGATGGAGCTCAGTGCCACCCCGGGGGTGTGTAAGCAGGGACGGGTGTCTGGCAGCTGCCCCAGCTCCCGCTGCAGCGGGTGCAGACTCTGGGCAGGCCCCACTCGCCCACCCAGAGGTGCTCTGCACCCTTGGGTGCCTCCAGAAATGCAGGGGTTTATCACCAGGGACTCCCGCCTCGTTCTAATAAGGAATGGAAGCTTTCAGACCAAATCACCACCCAGAACCCCACAGAAGCCGTTTTTTCCCCCAGCTGGATCTGCCTTTGGACAACCACACAGAGCCTGCCCCGCACTGCTCTGCACTGACACCCGGGGAAGTTAAACATCTCTCACACTCCCTGTAGCCTCCCCAACACACACCCCCCTCCTTCTGCAACAACAAAGCCCCAGCCTCTGCCTCTGAAAATTAAATCTTATCTCCCAAAACCACTCCAGCTCCGCACACCTGGGATCCCATCTCTCCCTCTCTTCTGACTTTAATAACAACACCATTCCCCTCAAAAGGAGGAGGACGGAGCCCACATTAAAAGGAGCTGTTTAGCTGGCAGCAATTCCCTTCCTTTGCCCTTTGATTTTTGATTTTTTTGTTGTTGTCGCTCTTGCATTTTTTATTGAGCACCTGGGCTGAATGGCAGAATAAAATCGAACTTCCCAGCTGAGACCACACCACAGCTGCTCGTCTGTGCATACTTTGGGGAAAAACATGGACAATTTCCCTTTTGGCCAATTATTATGTGGGGGAATCTTTTATTCTGGTGGAAAGGTGGATAGGAGGAATAAAAGCCTTTGCAGACACCGACTATGTTTTAAAGGAATGCTGGCCACTCAAAATTGTTGAGCCAGAACTTCAGCATACATGAATCAGCAGAGATCCTTCATAAATATGGGGATAAAGAGCTAGGAATTTGGCTGGGAATCTGAGGGATTTGGTGTGGATATGCTCTTGTTAATTTATATATCACTGCAATTCTCTTTAATTTGGGTTGTGTAGTTGTTTTTCATTCCTTTTGCCCTGGACATTGGAAATCATTTCATTTGCTTGGGATCACATTTCTGTGATTTAAATTAATCCCAGGACAGCAAGCACTCCTTCCTCCCACCCTTGCCAAGCATTCATAGGTCCTGCACTGCTGCTCTGTGTGCAAGCGCAGACTCCAGACAAACTAACCTTCATTTACTTTGTGCTCAGTTACTTTCCAGACCACCTCCTCTTCTGCTTTCCTTCTCACTCTTCCTTATTCTGTTACCTCAAGAGTGGGTCTCAGCCAGGGGCCTCTGCTGTGTTCACCTCTCCTTTTTCCCTTCCTCCTTCCCTCCCTCACTCCCTCCCTCCCTCCGAGGCTGGAACACGCTGCAGGATCATGGCACTTGATGAGGCTTCTGCCCAAAATGAGCCCCTCTTCCTCCAGGTTCCCTCTGGGGACCGAGTGGGGATGCCTGAGGAAGGCGGTGGAAGTGGGACCAGCTCATGGTGCTGTCCCTGGTACCTGCCCAGCCTTCAGCTCTTTTCATCCTGTGGACACGGAATCACAGAATTATTTGGGTTGGAAGGGGCTTTTAAAAGTCTTCGATCCAACCCCCTGCCGAGGACAGGGACACCTTCCACTGGACCAGGCTGCTCCAAGCCCTGTCCAACCTGGCCTCGGACACTTCCAGGGACAGGACACCCTCCCTGAGCAAAAAGTGGTTTCTGTGCAAGCCAGCGACTCCCAAAGATTTCTCTTTGGGGAACATGTCCAGTTTCTCCACAGACCCATGTAAACAGCCGTGATGTCCTGCTGTGAGGAGTTCCACGCGTCGTCTACCTGACATCTGCCACCTTGGACCACTCCAGAAGACCCCATGAACCTCAGAACTTCTAGAAAACATTCTGCCCTGGATTAAAGGGAGGAGGTGCACAAAGTAGAGACACAGGAGGGAGATTCCACCCCTTCAACTTCACTTTTGACAGATATTTTCTGTTGAAATTCCCATCAGGGACAGGACCCCGTGGGTGCCTGGAGGTGCTGGTGTTGCAGCAGGGTTTCAGCTGTGGCTCCTCTCTCTGTCCTACGACACCTGGAACCCAAAAAGGTGACTTACGAGCCTGTAAACCTTCCTGGGCAGAGGCTAAATAAAGAGAAAAAATCATCTGCCCCCAGGGCTGTCCCTACTGAAAGGTTGTTCAGGAGGAGAAAATTCTCCTGGCATTTTAAGCACCATAAATATGGTACAGATGCGTGCTTGATGCAATGTGCAAAACAAATGCTGTGTAGTGCAGAGTGTAAAAGCCTCCTTAAAAGATTTTAACGAAAGAAGAAGTATGGAAAGGCTGAAGAAAAAGAGAAATAACCTTTTGTGATGCCAACAGACCTGTCCTGTGCAAACACGAGGAATTGATGGGTAGAGGGGAAATAGAATTGGATGATTTAACTACTTGGCTTTGGTTACTGGATCTTTTCTTGGATTTGGAAAAAATGAAGTTAGAAGGGAAAATATCAAGAGATATTTGGAGTGGCCATGTAACAACAGCCCTGAGCCACAGGACAACTGCAGCTGTAAGTCAGGTTTCCAGAATCACTCTCTCTGCCTTAAGATCAGACCTTTGAAGGGAAAAAGAGTGAAAACAAGAGTGCAAATACGAGGAAATCCATTGTGAATGTGTAAAATACATAATGGCTTTTTAGCTGCTTGCTTTTGGATTTGAGGAGAGACTGTTCCCATGGGGACAAATGGACAAGAAAACAACCTGGAGAACAAGACCTCAGATTTACAGAGACGCAAGGAAACCGTCTGTCATGTTTGTGGAGACATCCGACCCAGACTCTTAAGGGAGGACTGTGAGAGTCCTTCAGCCGCCGCAGCCTCTCTCCACAGCCCCCAGCAGGGATGGAAATCCCAGTGAGCGCTGCCTCCCACTGCCCCAGGCCCCGCTGCAGAGCGAGCAGCAGCATTAAATAGGGTTTCCCTTTTGCTGGGGTGCAGGCATGTTCCTTTTCCTTTCAAAGTTTATTAAGTTTCTAGTCTCAGGATGCTGGGAAGACCTGCACTAAACACTCCCTGACAGGCCCCCCGGGTATAACCTTGAAAGCAGCAGCTTCTCCCCAGCATTTCCTTGCTATTAAAGGAATGCAAGGAGTTCATTTCTGTGTGTGTGTGGGGGGGGTGCTTTCCCAGACACTAAGAAATGGGTGGAAGAGGGATCTCCCCCAAGTACCACTGCAGCCTGCACAGCTCATTTTTGCCCATTAACTACCAGCTTGAAATGGATTTTCATTTTAGTTTAGTTGCTGAGCTAAAAATCCCCGTTTTCAACTCATTTGTCCCTGTGCCCAGCCCAACCCTCCAGCAGTGAAGGGCTGCTCCTGCTACAGCCCTGGAACATCTCTGACCCCTGCGAGAGCCCAGCCTGCACACGCAGCACTTGGGTTCTGCACGGGCTCTGCAAGCCAGAGCTCCCATCTTTGCTTACGGAGCAGATAAAAACCTCCTTCAGCAGCAGCCTGCAAGGAACTGTGCCCGGCAGCATTTCTCAAGCAAACTATTTTGGGGTCATACAAAGAATACTGCAAACCAGTCCAAACTCAAGGAATAATCCATTTGCATATTGAAGTCTAAATAGCAAAGAAAACCCACAAAGCCGAGGCCTCCAGCCTCGGATCCTGCATGAGGAGATAGAGGTCCTAAAACCACAGGGGGGTGTTTGTGCCAGGAATGCACAGGGTTTCCTCTGCTGCTGCGGCTTTGGTGCGAGGGAATGTGTGTTTAAAGGTGAACTTATGACTTGGTCAAATTTTATGCTGACAATTCACATTGGGGGGGCGGGTGACGAGAAGCACACACCTGGCGAATTCTGGAAATTAACAATATTTTTGTTGTGAAAAGCAAAGACAATGACTAAAGAGCCCAGGGTGTGTTGAGGGGTGAGGGTGTGAAAAGCTGCCAACCAAACCACGGTAGCAGTGCAGAGGAGCCCTGAAGCCTCCTCTGCCTCTCCCCAGAGCAGTGTCAGCACCGCTGAGCCCGCGCACGGCAACGAGAGCTGGGCCAAGCCCTCCCAGTGCCCACTCCTCCTCCAGTTCGAGCCCAACCATAAGGCTGGAAAGGCAAGCAAACAGCCGTTCCATGGCTCTGTGACAGCCCTGGGTGATCTCCTGACGGTCAGTGAGCACTTTGATGTCTTCCTGCCTCGTAAGCCTCGCTGCAGCCACCGGGATCTGGTCACGGCTCCTCCCTCCCAGCCCAGCTGAGGGGTCGCTTCCGCTGGGGTTTGCTCTCCCAAGGGTTGGTGCAACCCAGTGGATGTTACAGCATCACAGAACAGTCTGGGTTGAAAGCGACATTTAAAGGTCACCAGTCCCACCCCTGCCATGGCAGGGACACCTCCCACTGTCCCAGGTGCTCCCAGCCCCAGTGTCCAGCCTGGCCTTGGGCACTGCCAGGGATCCAGGGGCAGCCACAGCTGCTCTGAGCACCCTGGGCCAGGGCTGCCCACCCTCACCATAAAAAATTTCTTCCTTATATCTGGTCTGAGTTCATACTTTTGTAATTTGAAACCATTCCCCCTTTTTCTATCACGACAGGCCCTACCAAAAAGTCTGCCCCATCTTTTCCACAACACCCCCGTAAGTGCTGACAGTTGTATGTATTGAGTGTTGCACTGGCTCAAGCTGAAAGAATTTAACCTCAGGAGACTGAGGTCTTTCTTCTTCCCTGACTCCTGCTCGCTCTTGCACACACAGTCGGTTTTACAGCTCCCAGCCTTGCTCTCCAAAGGCTGGCAGTCTGTTATCCCACTCACATTTCCCTGCTCCCCACCAGTGCACTTAGAAAATTTCAGCTGTAAACTCTTCAAAGGCGCCTTTGCTCTCAGACCCCCTGAGCCCTCGTCCGTGCGACGGCGCCTTTGATTTGAAGAGGGTCACACCTGCACCCCCAGAGACCAGGGGGTCACAGCCCCCAGAAACCAGGTGTGGTTCTGCAGAGGCTGATAATAAACCAGCCCAGCCAAAGTTATCTCAGCTATAAAATATTACTGCATCATCAATGCAAAGCTTGGTTTGAGCTTCCCACAGCTTTCATGGCTGTATGAGTGACAAAACAGCAGCCACGGTGTTTTAATTAGTGCCTCCGAATTCCTTCATTTCTTTTGCCAGTTCAGCCTGTAATTTTTGGAGTACCTATCCTTCATTAAAATAAAGAGTCTGAAAGACTTTGGAGCCTGAAATACCTATTTTTTCATACAGTTGGAGGTCAAGGCTGAGGCATTTTAGACATATTGCTACTAAAATATACTCAGATCTGCCTCTCCCTGCACATCAGCCAGCACAGTCTTCTCCACCCGCATGTGGAGCAATCCCCACTTTGTGCCAATCCATGTGCTGTGCCTTCTGCTCAAATATTTAACATTTTTGTGACTGCTCTTGAAATGCAGCAGGACCAGGGTGACTGGTCATGACTTGTCTTTCTTAAAATCGCCTGTGTTTAACTGTGTTTTATTCTATGCTCCAAAATCTCTCAACTGAGGTCCCCATACTCAAAGAAGATGTAGAGACCACCTCTCCATGCTTCTCTTATTTTGGAGTTTTATTGAGCGTCCCTGTGTTTTGGGGGCTCTGAAGGAGTTCTTCGCAATGGGATGCAGCTGAGAGGAGAAGCAGCTTCTTCTAAGACCCTGGAGGGAGCTGCAGCGGGAAAGGAAAGTCAGCCTGGACAGACCTTGAAAGGGATCGAGGCAGACTCGAGGAGAGGGAATGTTCTGAGACGCTGGGGCAGCCCACGTGGTGCAGCAGACACGGGTGAGGCTTGTGGTGGTCTCTGACCGTGAGATACCTGGCAGAGTGATGGACATCCCTTTTTTGGCATTTGGAGGAGAAGGTGGGTAAAATTCCTAGGAAATGGAATTGAGGAAATGAGGAAACTCTCATTGTCCTGAGGGTCAAAGAACAGTTCAATGCATTTATGAAAATAAACAGACAAATCAAGACCCTTATGTAATAAAAGGATTTCTCTGTTGTTAGTCAATTTATTTTGGTCTCAGTTTGATCAGCTTTAATAATGACCCTGCAGCACTGTTCTTGTTCCCTCCTGTTCAATCAAGAAGAAGCTAATGGGAAAGACATGAATTTCTCTGTCCTGCACACAGAGGGGATGAGGCACTGCCCCACGTTTCAGCACAAATCCATTAAATCCCAGGATGAGACCTGATTCTTTACCTGTGTCACAGTGACCTGGCACTGAGTTACTCGGGGGGGGGAGCTGCAGTGACCCTGGCATGTATTTTCTCTGTTATTTAGGAACTGTAAGGAAGAAAAACAACTGTTATTATCTTTTGTATATATATTTTTAATCCTATTCTGAACCTGTTTGTCATCACGAGACGGAGTCAGAGGAATTCAGACTGCAATGAACACGGGATGGGGATGTCGGTACTTGACAAGAATTGTGAGGCTCTGAGTGATGTGCTGGGTACTTAATGAAGCCACCTAGAAAGGCTGACATATTTGCATTCCTGTTAAAAGAAAATAATAATAATAATTTGAGGCTGTTGAAAAGCTCTGCTCTGACAGCGCTGGAAAATGCCTCTCATTTACCCACAGACACAAAGCAGCCTCTGCTCCTGCTGTGCCACCGTTGCTTTTAGAGAGATCTGCCTGGTTTGGGACACAGCTGCTCGCTGCTGAGGAGGAACCCTCGGTTGCCCTCCAGTCGTGTCTCAGCCACCTGCATCCTCGTTCCCCAGGCTGGGGGGCACCAGGGGCAGGCTGTGTGCCAGTGTCCCACACCCCAGACTCGTGGCCATGGCTCATCTGGGGTGGCTGTAGGGCAGGGGCTGAGGCCTGGGGACACTCCTGGTGCTGGGGTATCCCAGGTCCTCCTGCTGAGCTCCCAGGGAAGCAGCATTTCTCAGCAGGAAGGATGGCAGGGGGTCTTGCTGCCTCCACCTTCATGGCATTGTCCTAGACGTTCCTCCCCTCCATCACATCCTGCCCCTCCGGACCATGCCCTGCACCTCAGAGTGTCATTTCCCAAAGTGTCAGAACAGCAGGGGAGGGACTCTGCAGCAGCTGTGGCTGGTGACACAACATCAAACACAGTTTCTTTTAGCTGATACGTGCTTTGGTTTTGAGTGTGCTGGGTCTGGGTTTTGTCCTTCCTTCCTTCCTTCCTTCCCTTCTTGGATCTTCAGAGTGTCTCAGATCAAACCTCAACCTGCCTGGAGGACTTTCAGCATTCCTGGGATCCAGCGCCCCCCATTACAGAGGCTTTGGGGCCATCTCTCAGTTGTCTACAAAAACAACTCGCTGCTGTTCCCACAACGCCAAGTTTGAGGTGACAGAAGAGCAGCTGGGAGCCCGAGAGCTGCTGGGACTCCGAGAGCCATAACCTGCTGCTGCCCAGCCATGGATGATGGCATGGAACGTGTCCAGGCTGTGCTGGGATCCACTCAGGATCCCCAACTGCAGCTGGGCTTTGGGCTGGGAGGAGGGCTGAACCTCCACTCTGCTCTAAAAAAGCTCCCAGTCTATGCCAGGCTTTGCAGGAGATGCTTTGCTGGAGAGAAAGGCACCAGGGAGGAAAGCAACGGTGAGAAGCAACAAGCAGAAAAGCAAAGAGAACTCTGGACTGGGTAATTTCTGGCCAACGATTGTCTCTAATAAGGCCTGACTGTATTAATTAATTGAGATGTGCCTTGGAGAGCGGGAGCTGCTGCTGATGGAAGCAAGCCAGGAAGAAAAAAACCCCATTTTCTCTGCAAACCTTCTGACCAGACCAGATCTCCGAGGTTCGGTGTATCAGGCCTTGGGGAGACGGGAGGGTTTTCAGGGCCTGTGACACAGCCACAGGTAGAATTTGGTTGTCATGGACTGCCAGGGAAGGTGGCCAGGGGTGGAGGAGGACAAAGCTTTTGATTAATTTCCTCCATGAAGCCAAAACGTCTGCACTTTCCTTGTCTGTGTAGGAAGAAAGACAAAAATAAGGGTATGTGTCATTCCTCAGAGGTTCAGGTCATTGGTGGGGCTCAGACCACTCCAGTCCTTGCACTCCCACTGTCTTTGCTGTCAGTCCCAATAATTACTCCCACATGGACGTCTCTGGGAGGCAGTGACATTGGTGGGCTGGATGGAGCAGGACTGCAGCAGGTGACCTCTTCAAAAACACTGCAGATCCTGCAGATCTGGGTGCTGAGCAACAGCGTGGCTGCAGCTCCCTGGGGAAGGAAATGCCTCAGCCTCTGCTCGAGCCCGTCCTGCAGCTTGTCCTTGGAGAAACGGAGCCCTGGTGTGCAAGGCTGGGGGTTCATGTCCCAGGGAACACACAGCGCGTGCAGGAAGAGCCGCCGTGTGCCAGGGATGCAGGGAGCACGTGTTTAGTTAGCACAGAGCTCTCCTAGGCCTTGGGAACTGTGCTGGAGAAGATGGTCTGTGCCCCTTTGCAGTGCAGATGTCAGCGACGGACTGGCAGGGACAGGACAAAACAGGCCCTCCCGACTCTGCTGCTCTGTGATGCAGAGAAACTTGTTCCTTGCTCTGAGTGCTGTGGTGGCAGCAGCTTTGTGCCCTCGGCCCATCCACGGATCTGCATTCCTGGATGCCTCCAAGGACCCTCCCACCGCCGCTGCAAGAAGTGATGGATGTGGAGAAACGTCCTGCAGCCCTGTGCCCTGAGAGCAGGACAGGAGCTGAGCGCAAACACAGCAATGTCAGCTTACCCAAGGGAAAAAGCCCCACCGGAACAGAGACACGTCTGTGTTAGACTCGGTGTCTCCCACGGCTCTTTTCAGGTAATTTTTTCTCTTGGAAGTTTCAGCCTGGGAGCAGGAGGAATCATTTCTACAGCTGTTCACTGCTCCTAATTTTTTTCTAAATTTCTGTGATTTGGATGTTAGTGATTTGATTTAAAACGAACAGAGTAAAAATGTTGCTGACAACCCTTGTAACTCCTACTACAGTTTCTAGAGCCAGGACTTGGGAAAACGCTGGACAGAGGTGGGCACTGCCTGGGACAGGGTTCAGATGTGCAGCAATAAGAGGTGTTGAGCCAGTTCTTTGGACATGATCTCAACACACTTGGAAAGAAACTGTCCAGTTTTCCTTTCCACAGATGCTTCTTCTGCCATAAGAGGGAAATAATCGAGACTGAAACTACTTCCACTAATTGTCTGTATTTTAAATCTGGAGTGGAGCCAAGTTCCTGCTTGGAAATTGCTCAAGCAGCTGTCATTACCAGGCTCCCCAGGAGGACGCTTGCACAGCACGTGGTCATCGGGCACCTTGGGAAATGGGTCTGGTCACACAGCCCATCCCCACGTCAATCAGAATGATGCTCCCCATGCTGCCGTGTCTCTGCCTGTCAAACATTTTTAGCTCTGTAAAGGCTATGACATAATTTTAAATCTCAAAATAAAAACAAAACAGAAGGCAGATGCTTTCCCCCAAAAGACAAAGGATTCTGCGTCTCTGCAGAGGATGAAGGACACATACTTGCAGAGGAAGAAGTGGGATGAGATGTTTTCAAGGACCCTTGTTTAACCCAAGAGACCACCAGCTCACGAGCCCTTTGCTGGCTCCAGCCACGGCCACTCCTGTGGTACTTTCTGGAGCGATGGCTGCAGTCTACACGGATGTTTCAAGCAGGGAAGGCCACAGGCCTTAGGGAGAGCAAGCAGCAGAGAAATCACGGTGATGAGCTCAGCTCAAGCAAACCCCCAAAATCTAGATGTACAGTAGGTATCTGGTTTAAGGCCCACAGATTCACCCCCTCCTACAGTACCCAGCTCTCCCAGAAACCCATGGGAAGCTCAATGCTGATACGATGAAAATACCTCAATATTTTGGAAGGTACTGTACAAGCCTTGATGGGTAATTTAATCCCAGAATCTGTTAATAATATAATAGATTCATCAAATACCACAAAATGGTTTGGGTTAGAAGGGACCTCAAATCCCATCCAGTGCCACCCCTGCCATGGGCAGGGACACCTCCCCCTATCCCAGGGTGCTCCCAGCCCCGTCCAACCAGAGGGATGGGACAGCCGCAGCTTCTCTGGGCAGTCTGTTCCCAGCTCTGTGGACTATTTCACCTCAACAGGAGTGGCTTTGGCCTCATTTCAGGTGTAGATGTGCCTGACCCAAGACATGTGAGCCACGAGGGTGCGGGAGTGCAGCTGAGGTGATGACGGCCGTGTGTTCGTGTGCGTGTCCCCACTGCGTCCCCACCGGGAACGTGCTTTGTACTAAAGATGCCTTGGCATTAATGTGTGAATTAAAGTATGACTGCAATAGTAGTCAAAAGGGAGCCCAAAAGAGAACAGAGAAGATTGATTATGTGCATATTTTAAGTGCTTTGTGACTGTGAATGTTTATTTGAAAAATAAGAGCGAACGAGAAGCACTGACACTACAAATAAAAATAATAAAGGGAAATACATCTCTTTTATTATTAAATTATAGATTAAAATAGGAAACAAGGGGGAATATAGAAACATATATCTCTTTGTGGAGGCTTTCTATAACAATCAGCATAAAATAACGTAGCAGCACCTGACAGCTTAAATAAAGACAGGAGCTGAGGCTCCTATCTACACATTTATCTGCTCTGATCCAGACAGGGTAAAGAGGCATAAAAGGCTGGGATAATAACATCTTCCCCGCACACCAGCTCCCAAACGATAGGCAGATTTTATACTCGGTTACTCCACATAATGTCAACATTGTTAGAAAACAAAAGCACCATGAAGGAACATCTTTTTCCCTCCTTCTCTTTCACCCTTTTTTCCTTCTGATCTATTAGTTTGTGATTTCTGTGTAACACACAAAGGGGCAGATCAGAAGCTCTGCTCTCTGGATCGGCCCCTGGATTCGTGGGGCAGCAGGACAAGGAGCGAAGGCAAGGGGCAGAGGGGTTCAGATGGGTGCACACAAATCAAATGCAGCAAAGCAGAGAAAGCCCCGGGCACTTCACTCCATCCCTGCCCTTCCCCATGCAAGTGCCACAGGAGCCGCTGGAGCTGGCAGTTCTCGACCACTCTGCCCTGCCACCACCCTCTGCCCCCAGCACGTCGATGGTGGGAAGGACAAAGCTGTGTCCCTGTGTCCCACCGGAGCCCAGCAGCACGTGTGAGGCGCGGGTGCAGCCGCAGCTCGCGCTGACCCCGGTGCTGGAGCTGATGAGAAGCCTTGGTATAGCCAGGTGTTCCCTGGTGTCAGGCTTTGCCCACTGAGAGGGACTCAAACCTTGGCAGGCTCTACCTGGGGACCAGCCTATTCTTTCCCCAATTCCCTTCATCACCAGCAGTCACCTGCTGCCCCCGAGCGATTCTCTCACGTTCTTGGCATGTTCAGGGTGACACCACAGCAAGAAAATACAACCTGGGGCAGTTCCCGCAACAAGCCACCCACACTCCTAAGGAAAAATACTTACCTGGGACAAAATGAGCAGCACTATGAAAGGAGCTGGATTTCTACATCTCCTTCCACACGCGCCATTTCTGCTCTGAACTAACTCCTCCCACAGTGGGCAGCACTAGCAGCTCATTCCCTTTCCCCTAGCCTGTGGGATCTGAACTCCTTCTGAAACTTCTTATCTAACAAGGTGGGGTTGGACGGGGCTTGGAGCAACCTGGGCTAGTGGGAGGCGTCTCTGCCTGTGGCAGGAGGTGGAAGATGATGAGCTGTTAGATCCCTTCCAACCCAAACAATTCCATGAATGTATGATTCTGTCTAATCTGCCCAGGGGGCTCAAACACCAGTGGGGGTGGACAGACTGGCAGACATGCACAAGATTCATTTTCCCAGGAAAACACAGTCAGAAGAACAACATAATTAAATTGTTTTACCTTTAGCTGAATCAACTTGTTAATTCTTACCAGCCTGAAGGGTTTTCTCCAGGGACACCTACATTTGGCCAGTTGATTTGTTATGAGAAGACAGAGTTCTTGGCACTTACTTGAGGAGACGGGGGAAAATCTTGGCAGCAGCAACCCATATTCGTTTGAAAACATTTACTTTTAAGTCCCAGAATAATGGAAGGTGACAATAGGAGTGATTGTCCAAGCTTGACTTGGAGCCAGCCCCTCAGGGAGGTTACCTCAAAACCCCTGCCTTGCTCACCTCCACTCCAGGGAGAAGAGGGCCAGGTCTGAGGGCAGGAGTTCTGTCCTGGGAGCAGAGAGGGCCTGGGAGGGGCAGAGGGTGGCCCTGGGTCGAAGGCACTGAGGCTGTTCTGGTGGAGAGGAGCAGCCAGCCCATCGCCACGTAACGAGAGGCAGAGCGCAGGGCCTGCCCCGGCTCATCACCCAACATGGAGCCACTCCCAGCTCCACCATCAAATGGCCACTGAGACCTTGGGCTGAGCAGCACCATCTTCCCACAGTACCTTCAACATGAATTTGGGATATTCTGGGGAAAAGGGAGAGTGAAAGAACTCTGGCCAACCCCCGACTCCGAGTGTTCCAGGCAGCAGGGTGACCCTCTGCCTGCTGACACTGTTGCCATCCCAAAGGCCACGCTGGCCCCTTCTTTAGCTCCTGGATGTACCCAAGACCTGCAGATCCTACACAGCGATGCACCCGTCACTCCTCATATGACTCACAACTCTCCTGAAAAAATTTCATCAAGCCTCAAGCAGAACTCAAACTGAGACCCTGCAATTTCTTCTTCCATTATAAATGAGAAAGAAAAATAGTCTAAACATTTCACTCCTAATGCTCAAAACTCTTTCCTTCACTGCTTCATGCTGTTGCTCTCTCTCCTCCCCTCCCTGTCTTACAGGAGTGTGACTAATCCTCTTCCTTCCCCTGCACTGTTACCTTGAAGGTATTTATAGAGTGTGATCATGTTCTCTCCTGTGTCTTCCTTCCCTCTTCAACTCTGGATAAACCAAGCACCCCCAGGCATCTCTCACGTGCCTTCTCTGTCTCTCTGAGGTCATGCTCGCTGCAATGGCAAGCCAAGAGAGGCTTTGCTGTGGGAGAGGCGGCTCTGGGGCTGATACAGGCTCTGCAGGAAGCTTCTGATGGCCTTGCCCCGCGCACGCACCGCCCGGCCCCTGGCTGGGCCCGCGTGCCGCGGGTTTCGCGCACCTCCGTGCACGGAACAGCCGGATCCATCTGCTCCCGATCCATCAGCCAGGGCAGCATTCGTTTTGTATTAGCTCGTGTCACTGCCAGTGTTCCGCCCTCTGAGCTGGAAGCAGCAGAAAGGAAGATGAATGCAGGGGCTTGAAGGAGATGAAACTGAAACACGTTTGTCCAGCAGTGTCTGGGAGCTGTCTGAGGAACGGGCAGTGCCCGGCAGGGACAGGGTGGTCTCAGTGCCCTGCCTCACTTAATTAAGGCAGCTCAAGGTGCTGGTCCAAATAACCCAGAAGTGCCTCACTCAGGCTGTTAAACTCTCTTCCCTGCAAAGCAGAGCAACCACTTCCGACTGGGAATGGTCCTCGGCTTGTGAGCAGTGCCCAGGACAGGACTTGTTGGCCATGGCCAAAACCTCTTCAGGGATTTTAACAGGTGGGACAAGCAAATTCCCATGGCTCCAAATGCTCCTGGGCTCTGAGCGGCCTCTGTGACCACCAGAAGAGTCACCAGCTCCCCGAAGTTCCAACCATCATTGGGACCAGAGACATCAGGTCTGTGAAACAGAAATTTCTCATTGGATTTCTTTCTTTTTCTTTAACCATGGAAAAATACGTTCCCTGGGAAAATCTGGGCTTTGTAAGTAGGAAAACACTAAATAATGTTTAAATCTCATTTTCTTTGTCTTTCATTTTTTAGTTGTATAGATTGAAATGATGGGTCCTTGACTTCTCCCTCCAGCATCAGCTGCTTCCTTGGAGGACACAAGAACTTGGTGGCTTAGGCTGGCTTCATCTCACTGATCCAGGAAAGAGCTAAAATGGTCACCATGACTGGCTTTGTAGCCCTTGGAGGTAAGACCAATCTGCAGAGAGGGCCAGTCTCCCTCCAGGCCTGTCAACCTCTCTCCACAACCGACAGGAAAAGTTCAGAAGACCACGTGAAAACCAGGGGGGATGAAACCCATTTCCTGCAGCCTGCTGGGACCATCCCTGTCTGGCGTGTGGGCAGGGGACAAGTGAGAAACAAGTTCCATTTCTCTCCCTGTCCAGGGTCCCTCCAGGAAGAACATTTTCTGTTTCCTTAATAAAAGCAGTTAAAACAAAAGAGAAACATCTGTGGCTTCATTTTAGTCCTCGTTTTTCTTCCCCTGGAATTATACTTAATAAGCATTTTATTTTCCACTTGCTATCTTTTATTTCAAATTTTACTATTCCTGATCTGTCACTGTTGTTCGAAAGTCAAATTGTACCAAAAGCCCAATATTTTTCTGAGAAATGAGCTTCTGTTTTCCAGCTTGCTCTTCTACCAGAGGCTTTTATCTTTCGCGCTCCACGGCTGCTGCCCCTGCGTGGCACACGGCTGCTGCCTCCAGGCCTTTAGCAGAGCCCCTCCCCAGCCCCGGTGCAAGGCAGGATCACTGATCCCTGTGCCCGGGGTGTGGGAAGGCTTCCAGAGCACATTCCTCACCGGAATTTGGCTCCTGGCTGGGCACAAAGTATGAGCTCAGTGGGCTGTGTGCTCAGGCAGGTGCTGCTTGAAGTCACAATCTTCCTCATACGCTGCTGAGAAATTTTTGTAGTTTGCTGCTTCCCACAAACACAAATATCCCGGGTCAAATGCGGCGCTCTCTCCTGGTTCTGCCCCACAAGAATTTCCTGCTTTAAAAATATCCTTATTTTACACATGGATGCAGTGAATTTGCATCATTATCCAAAACCTGAGAGACCCAGAAACAGAAACTGCAACTCCTCATCCCATGGGACAGCATTCAACCTGCAGATTAAACACTTCTGGGGGAGCTCACTGGGTTTCTTTTTGCTATTTGGGTCTTTTAAATTCGTGTTTGTTAGTTTGTTTTTTGCTCCAGCCCTTCCATTATGATCAAAACTTACTGGTAATGTGATAGCATCTAATGAACTCAATTAGAGATCTGGACCCCCTGGAGTCAGGTACTTAATTACTAACAGGCTTTCCAGCACACATTAAGGATTGCCGTGGCTGGTCTGTTGGGAGGGAGGATGAAGCAATACCAGGAGAGGGAGATAAATTTCCCTGCATCAGTCCCAGGAGGGGGGTAGCTCTGGCACTGCTTTTCCCGGGATGTGTGTCCACGCTCCACGCCGACGGATGGCTCCCCAAGCTGTCACTGCACCTGCAGAGAACCACATCACCTTCTGCAGAAGGAAAATCCAGCCCTTAGGGCTTCCCTGGATGCAGAATGGCTCCCAGACCTTTACAGTCCTACACCTTCCTCCTTCCAACTCCTGAATTCCCTGTTATCATGGGAAGCTTCATCTGCACCTTCTGTCCAACACCTCGGGAGCCTCTTCTCTTCCACTTCCCGCCTCCCAACCTGAATCTGCTCAGAACCTTCTCCACTGTTCCGTTCCCAAAACTTCCGGCCCTGACAGAGAAGTCTTGTAGTGCAAGTTTAGCAAAGTTCCCAAAGCAGCAGGAGAGCCTCTAAGGCTCTGTCCTAGAGGAGGTTTCTCATCTCAGGACATTTCCTTTTAACATTCCAAATGATCACAAAAAGGAGACAAGATTTCTAATTAGACAGGGAAATCAGCATATTCTCAGGGAATGGGGTACCTGAGCACCTTTCAGGAGTTCTGTGGGGCAGCACCTTTGGTTGAAGGTTTGCTGATTCTCCAAAGCCTGACAAGTCCTGCACTGATCCCATCAGCCCCCTAAGGGGAAACAGGCTCTTCTCCCTTTAGGTAATCTGAAATCAAAGCTTTTATTAATAGAATCATAGAATCATTTGGATTAGAAAAGACTTCTGAGATCATAGAGTCCAACCGTTTCCATTTCTCCTGCAGCGATTCCCTACCAGGCAGCAGACAAAAGGTGCGAGCCCACAGTCTTGCCCAAATTTGGGGTGCTGGAAGGTGAAGGTCAGAGCAGCAGCATCGTCTGTTCTGAAGATTTACATTCCTAACACACAGCTCGAGCTCTTCCTCATTCCAGCTCCTTGTGGAGACACCTCCTTCACGTTACCTTGAAGGTTTTTCCAGGCTCTGAGCACCACGACCCCCTGAGCACTTTTCCCACGCTGGAAGGAAAGCTCTGCGCTCCCTCTCCCGAGGGTGACGTGGCTGTGACAGGCAGCCCAAGGTGAGCAGTTTGTCTCCCAAGCAGCCTCGCTGGCTTATGTTCTCTTACCAAGAGGAAGAAACAAAACAAATGTCTTGGAAGGGGGGAAAAAATGTACCGTGAAATTGCTGTACCTCGTGTCAAATCAACTAACCTTGCAAGGAGGAGTGAATTCCTCACCAAGCAGAGGGAACACTTCAGCACACTCAGCCTTGTCTGGGGCTTACACAAACAGGTCCAGTGCCTTTGATTCATTCCGAGCCCTGGCTGATAATTCAGCGCGCAGGTTTGCTCTCCTCTCCGTTGGCAGACAGCAAGCACCATGTCCTCACCTGCAGCCTTTGTGGCAGAAGATCCGGGGGCTCTGTCGCCTCGAGCCTTGTGACAGGTTCTCAAGGTGCCTCGTGCTGCACACACCAAGCATCAAAGGGAAACACTGGCAGCAACAAAGGGAAAAATGCACAGTGCTGCAGGAGACAAGTGCCACTGCTCCCCCCAGGCTGCAGGGAACTGAGTCAGGATATCTGAGATCACCGGGCGGGCTGCCACGGGCAGCTTATCGCTCCTCACACGCAGGGAAGTTGAAGTATCAGGAGAAATAGGTACTCTGATAGGAAAACTTGTTTGTCCAAAGCCAGACACGGGTGACTGAGGAGCTGTGAGTTTCCTCCTGGAGTTTCTTACTGGAGCAACCTCGGCCAAGGGGGGGCAGGTTGGCTGCTGACAAATCACTGCATCTACAGCCAACACTCCAGGGCCGGAGTGCAAACCCAGACACCAGCTGCGGGGGATGCAGAGCACACAGCCACGGAATCAGGGGATGGTTCGGCTTGGAAGGGACCTTAAAGCTCATCCTGTTCCACCCCTGCCGTGGGCAGGGACACCTCCTGCTAGAATGAGCAAGGGACACAAAGACATTAAAGTTACAGTCATGGTGGGGGTGATGCCTTTGGGGGATCAAATTAGAGCAGCATGAGTCAAAAAATAAAACAAAGTGTTCAATAAAGGCTGCAACAGTAAAAGAAGGTGGAGGTGACACTTCTGGGGGGCCCAGTTTGGGCAGCAGGAGGAAAAAAAGAGCGAAGCACTCAACAAAGACTGCAGCAGTAGAAGAAGATGAATCGAGAAACTCAAACCCCTTTATCATTGATTTGACTGTTTATGTAAAATTCTCACGGACAGGACCACATGAACTCTGTGCGAGTGGTGGCCCAGACACTGCGTTTGCTCCAAACAAAAATTCACAGCCATCTTCCCAGTGAAGGCTCCCTTCCCACGAGGCTGTGGCTGCCCTGTATCTCCTCTGCTCTGATTTATCGAGGAGGATGGCATTTCCCAGGAGGCACCAGCCAGCCTCATTCGATGCAAAGCTTGAAGCAAAGCCTGATTATTTTGCAGAGATTGAACCAATTCACCACCTCTTAAGGCACCCTGGAGCTCTCTCAGGACCTGTCCTGAGCATTTGCTGGGTCCAGTTCAGCTCTGAGGCTCCAGAGCCCTGAAATCACGCAGGGACTCCCAGGGTTGCTCCCGCTGCTGACTGTCTGAAGAGCTGAACTGCTCCCATGGGGCCTCCACTCCTCCCTGGGTTTGCAGCCATCAGTGGCTCAGGTCCCTGGAGGCAGAGGAGATCCGAACGCCCGTGAGCAGCGAGTGCTGCGGTGAGTTCTACCTCAGATTACGCTCTTGCCCTTCTTTTTCGCTGTACAAGGAACAGGAAGTGAGGAGGAAAAGCCCGCCAGTTTCTCAAGTCTTAGCTCCCAGCCCGTGAGCATCTGGACCTGTTTAAACTCCCCTCGCAAAGTGGACTGCCGTCCCCTTGGGGGTAACGAATAGATGGCTGAGCTTGGAGATGTTTGAAAGATGAGCAATTTGATCCTCCTTTTGGGAGATGCACCGAAAAATCTGTCCCATTCCTTTCACCTCAGAACGCAGCTGCCTGCCCTTGTGTGTCAAGGCGCCCTCCGAGCCGGGTGCCAGCAGCAGTGAGGGGAGGGCTGCAGTAACTCTGCCAGAGCTCCCAGTGGGGTCAGGTATCACAGACAGGATTTCCCAGTTGGATTCTATAAATCAAACCCGCAGCACAACTGTTTTTACTGCATCTTTCATGCAAACTGCTTTCCAGATGGATTTGGATAGAAAGAGAAAAATAGAATCAAAGCATAATTTAAATTGGAAAAGCCCTGTAAATTGGAAAAGAGCACTGAGTCCAACCATCCCCAGCACTGACAAGGCCACCACTGACCAGTGTCCCTAAGGGCCACACCCACACAGCTTTGAAATCCCTTCAGGGATGGGGACTCCACCGCTGCTCTGGGCAGCTGTGCCAGGGCTGGACAGCCCTTTCCAGGCAGGAATTCTTCCCAGTATCCAACTTAAACCTTCCCTGGCCCAGCCCGAGGCCGTTCCCTCTCCTCCTGTCCCTGTTCCCTGCGAGCAGAGCCCGACCCCCCCGGCTGCCCCCTCCTGTCAGGGACTTGTGCAGAGCCACAAGGGCCCCCCGAGCCTCCTGTTCTCGGAGGGGACACCTGTGGAGGAAGGAGATGGATTCACATGAAGGAAGGTGAAGAGAGATGAGACTTGAGAGTGACAGGACATGACGAGGGCAGTTCTGAGCTGGAGAAGATTTATCCAATACAACAGGATACAGGGAAACACTTTTTTCCCCATGAGGACACCGAGGCAGTGGACAGTGAGGTTTGTTCAGTCTCTCTGGGGGTCATCCATCCCTTCAAGCCACCTGCTGCAGGAGCTGAATCCCAGTGCCCCCAACAGCTCCTGTCAGGCGAGGCAGAGCGTGCAGGAGATGACCGGGCCCTGAGGACACACCACGGATGTGTGGTGGGCACGGATCCATCCCCAAGGGCAGGGAAAGATGTGTCACTGCTGAGGGACTCAGGGCCCCAAGGCAGATCTGCAGCTGGGGTAGGACTTCTTACCATAGAATCATGGGACAGTTTGGGTGGGAAGGGACCTTTTAAAGGTCATTTAATCAAAAATCCCAGTCATAGACTGGTTTGAGTTGAAAGGAACTTTTCAGGAGCAGAGACATCTTCCACCAGACCAGGTTGCTCAGATCCAGCCCCATCTGGAATGTTCCCAGAGGTGGGGCATCCACCACCTCTCTGGTAAGATGCAGGGAGATGTTCAGAAATACCCACGAGGATAACAACCTCTCTTACCACCCACCGAGCTCACCACAGCTCAGCCAGAGCCGGCTGTGGCATCCCCTGGTACCAGACCCAGACCCGGGATGGCTCACAGGTGATTTAAATGTGGTGGGACCTTCCTACAGACTCCTTTGTCTTCCTTGTGGCACTCCCAGCTTCTCCTTGCTCAGGATAAATGGTGGCTTCACCTCTGGAAACCCTTCCTGCTCTGTGTCAGACAGTCCTGGGTCCTTGTCCTCCATCACCCCGACCCCTCCCGGGCGCACTCCCCTGCCCAGTCACACAAACTCAGCTTTTCTCCCTTTCCCTCTGCAGGACAAAACGTCCGTCCATGGTTCCACTTCCCATCCGCCTCTTGGGGCTCATCCTCTCAGCCGTGAGGCCCCGCTCTGCTTTGCAGGACTCCAGCCCAGCACGGCCCTGTCTGAACCCCTGCAGCTGGGATGGACCGAGCAGGTGAAGGCAGCCCCGCCAGGTGCTGGAAACGCCTTCCCAGCCCTCCTCGCCCAGCCGCTGTCCCGGCTCCCACCCTCAGCCCGTCCGGGCGTGACGCTCACTGCCAGGGGGTGTTACCGGAGCGGGTTTCGACAGATGCTTTTAAAACAAGGGAGCTGTACTGAACCGAGGATTGACAGGAACAAGCTTTTCATAGTTTTGTTCCTTTTTATTTCTTCAGTGAAATGTGTTCTTCTGAAAAATTCTTTTAGGAGGAGAACTACCTTTCAATTTGTCCTCTCTCACTTTTGGGTTGAGAAGAAAGAGGTCATTTATATATTTTTTAAGGAAGCAAAAGGAATATAAAGTCCACTAGAGGGAAAAAGAAATCATGGATATCTTGGTAGCAATGTATTTTTATCAAAAGGGGGCAAACTTTAGAGACATTAGAAGTCATGTTTTAAAATGACCAAGTGGAAAGTTATAAAAATGAACAAGTCTTGTGTGAAAATGATGAAGGGAATTTCAGGCACAATAGAAATCATCAGGGAAAATTGCCAGGAGAGCAGGGAAGACATTTCTGTCTCCAAAAGAAAAATAAAATGCTATTCACAGTAATTCATACTAATTATTAGCCTTAAGTAGTACTAATTTTTACCCAGCAATAATTACTATTTAAGGCTCTAGAGCTCCGGAAAAAACATTTTCTGGGTGTGGTGGAATCTGCACAGCCTTTGAGGGCAGCCTGTTGAGGGAGAAGTTTTATTTCTCCTCTGCACCAACACAGGGACATAAATATCACATTCCTATTGATGCAAATAACGGATTGCTCCTGTCAGAACTGACAAAGCCACTAATTTAAGGAGTGTTTCCCTCTCTCACACACACAGATGCATTTTTCAAGGGATTTTTTTTTTTTTTTTGCTTTTCCCCTGGGATCTGAGTTCCCAAACCAGGTGAAAATCCGGCAGACGATCTCGTGTTTGATTGCATCTGTGAAGAGCCTGGGGGAACATATGCCAGGAATTATGGAAACGAGCGAGTGCAGGGGAACTTGCAGCAGTCGCTGGCAGCCAAGGGCCCCGGTGCCATCTGGGGATCCTGCCCTCCACCGCGGGGGCCGGAACCCACCCCTGGGCCCAGGGGGATTTCAGAGCAAACTCCGGCTTTCAGCTGTGCCCAGTGCTTATTCTCATCCTTCAAGTGGCATTTGCTTAGTGCCGGGCCTGATGTGTCCTCCGAGATCTGGTTCTTTGGGAGCTGGTTACAGGTGTAACCCAGCGTCCTCGTGAAATTAATTATACTCTTTATATGCAACCATATCAGTGCTTTCTAGAGCCTTGATTTGCCGTAAAGTCTTCCTGAATGCCTCACCACTGTCCCGTGAGTGGGATTTCTAGCCAATGCCACAAAGTCAGGTAAATATCAGGGGACACTATGGCAGCAACGAAGGTCCCCAAAGCCAAGTCCCTGTCCTCGGGGGTGGGACTGTGCGCTCCCACTCTGTCCTCGCACTGCCATCTCTGTGGTGCTGGCGAGACAGGTCAGGGAGCTCATCTGGCTGAAAAGCAGTTGAGGAAAATAAAAATACTGTTAAATTCTGCAGTCTGCCTGCTGTGGGTCACCCAGTGTGAGCACCCTGTGGCCAGCAGGAAGCTGGGAATGAAGCAGCAGCAGGAGCTCTCCATCCAGGCTGGACGATGGTGACACTGCCTAGTCCCACCTTGGAGAGCCCTAATCTCACCAAGAACTGCCTCCTCCAGCCAGGATCATCCCAAAACTGACAGAGAGGGACACACCAAAAGCCAGGCACTCGCACTGGAGCCCACCTGGTGCACAGCCAGAGTGGATGAAGCCGGGAATTGCCAGGCTCGTGCCTGCCCTCCCCAGCCTTGCACTCTGGATCCCTGCAGGGGATCCCCCAGGCACATCTAAATGTCCATCCACAACACAAACACCCCAAAAATACCTAGAGAAAAGGCTGAGGGTGTCCCGTAGCACCTGCTGGGGCAGTGCTGTGCCTGCAGGGGTCAAAAGCTGGTTCAGGGATGAAAATGTCCCTCTGGAGACCCCAGGATCAGAAGGCCACGGGTGAGTAGGAGCTGATGGCTTTGCTCTGGCTTGGACCGGAGGTGACAAGTGTATCCTTAACACCAGTCCCCTATTCCCAGTGGCACTGCTGGCAACGGAGGACTGGCCATTTGCTCTTTTCTCTAAGTCCACTTTCTCTAGAGAAATCAATCAGGCCGCCAGTCAGTCAATCAGGCAGTCAATCAATGAGCCAGCCAATCCAAACCACTTGGGAAACAGATCCTGCAGAGACCTGGACTCCCACCCGGAGGCCCCCTGAGCCTTACAGCAGAAACTGCAGCTCTGAGGGAGGCTGAGACCACCCCGAGCCCAGGGCACAGCTCCTGCCCCTCTGAGGCAGCAGCCAGCCCAGCCTGGGGCATGTCCGGGTCCGGCGCACTCCAAACCCCTGGCTGAGGACGGTTCCTCTTCGGGGGTCAAATTTGGCCTCCCCCCCACCTTTGGGACTTGGAAGAGTTGCTGCTGCTGACATCTAGTGACAGGGAGAGCCGGCAAGGGGAGTCACCCGAGCTCTGGCAAAGCCTCCCCCGCGGGCAGAACCCGCTCGGGTCCTGCCCCGGCGCGGGCTCCCGGCGGGATGCGGGGCGAGCAGGGAGCGAGCGCCGGGCGACCCGCGGTGTCCCAGGCACTTCCACTCAGCCCAAGACCTTCTCCTCCTCCAGCGGCCACCCGAAGAGAACAGGCGCATCCCATTCCCAGCCTCCCCACAGCCTTTCCTGGTCTGTTTAAGCACAGGCTCGGCGTTGGGTTTGCTGCCTCAACGGAGCACAGGGAGGGGACAAAATACCCCAAGGGGAGGAGCCGGGGTGGCACCCGGCAGTTCCCAGCCGCTGCCGGGGGCTGTAGCCCCTTCACCCACGGCTCCTTCTTCCCAGGGACGCGGGGAGCCCCGGGAATTACGCGCAGGAGAAGCGTCCGCTCCGAGCTGAGCAGAAGGAGGATGCGAGCGGGATGCTCAACGCACGGGAGCTGCAGCCCACATCCCCGCGGACACGGGGACAGCGTCTCCCAACCGCGCCGGCGGATGAGGGCTGCCTTTAGAGCTCCACAGGGATGGGGGAAACATCTGGGGTCCTCGCTCCCTCCTCCCGGTGCAAGAACAAAGCCCTGAGGACAGCCGAGTTCTGGGGGCTGTGCGGAAATGTGCGGCAGGGACCCCCGAGCGCGCACACAGACACACGGGCTCGGGTCGCTGCTCGGGTCGGGGCTCGGGGCTGCACCACGCAGCGGCACCGCCGGCGCTGCCACCCCGCCACACCTGCCCCAAACCACGGCATCTCCCAGCCTCGGCATCCCCGGGGCATTCCCGGCGCTGTGCAAAATCTGCCTTCCCCCTCCCCAACGCGGTCCCTCCAAGCTCTCTTCCCAAAGAGAAGTGCCTAATTCGCAGGGTAAATTCGGGCACCTCCGCGGCAAACACGACTGTCCGAAACGACAGCAGGAGAGAGCCCAGCGCTTGGCTCCGGAGCAGAGGAGGCAACAGAAAGCTGATGCTCACGGAGTCACGGAAGGGTTTGGGCTGGAAAGGACCTTCACGATCCTCCCGTTCCACCCGCCCCTGCCACGGGCAGCGACACCTTCCACGAGCCCGGGCTGCCCCAAGCCCGTCCAAACTGGCCTCGGTGATGCCACCCCAGGGCTCGCCACCGCTCCCGGACCGCCGGGGAGCGGAGACCCCCTGCCCGGAGGTGGCCCAAATACCCCCGCGCCCGAGCCGGCACAAAGTTGTGCCCCCGTCGCCCCCGCGCCGCGCTACTCACCCAGGAGGATCAGGGTGCAGAAGCAGAGGATGCCCCTCATCCTACCGCTCGGCACGGCGCGGCCCCTCCGACTGGGCTCGGCTCGGA
>WEIT01008544.1:62583-81157 GCA_013389985.1 Dryoscopus gambensis | reverse complement strand
TTGGTGGTCCAGCTCCCTCCTCCCTGGCCCCGCATCCCCGGCCCCGGGGCGGGGGAGTTCTCCGCCAGCGGGGCGCGTCTCGGGCACCTGTGTCTTGGGCATGGCCCCTTTCACCCCTTCGAGCCCCAGGCTGGCTTCTTCCTCGCCCGCTGCCCTCTAGGAGAGTCCCGGCATCTCTCCCCTGCCCCCCGACCCTCCCATCCAGATGGAAGCCCCGGTCCTACCGCCTCGGACACGTGTCCTGCTCTGGACTGTCTGCTGGCAGTGACACAGCCCTGAGGACGTGGGCCACGTCCTGCCACCCCTCCCGGCCACGACACCTTCCGTTAATCCCCTGCAACGTGATCGCCTCCCAGTTCTCCTCCAAAACCCTCTGGAAATTCAGGTTATGTGCTTCCATAACTTTCCATCCAGTTCCCAACACCTCCTTCGCCATGGTGCACTGGTCCCTCACCACCGTTCCCCGGTGCTTCCCCCAGCTGTAATCCGCACGGCCCGGCGAGTGACCCTGTTGGAGGGAGCCGAGCAGCAGAGCCTGGCTCCTTAATCTTTGTGGTGATGAGCGAGCATCATTTTTCAGTGCCTCCATTTCATGCACGGAGTACCTGAGACACAAAACGTGAAGTGACATCCTCAGGTTCCCCCAGTAATTATCTGACCGCGGGAGTAGGAGCAGCCTCGTTCCCAAGTCCCCTTGCCTTGCCTTGCCTTGCCTTGCCTTGCCTTGCCTTCCCTTCCCCTTCCCCTTCCCCTTCCCCCCCGATGATTCAGGGAAGCACCGGGACACTTTTCCCACACCGACAGCCCGGGCAGTGCTTTTGGATATTTGCAGAGAGAGCTTTTTCCCACTGCTGGCTCAGGCGTTTTCACTTAACAGGTATTTAAATGCTCTGGGAAGATTTTTTTTCCGCTGGAGCTGTTCAGGGTTCTTAACTTGCATTTCCTCGTGGCATCACCTCATTAATCCTCCAGCGAGTTCTCCTGCAAAACCAGAGGAATTGCACACTTTTATTTTTCAGGAGTAAAACAGAGAAGGGAAATAATTCATACAGCCATTTGCAGGTGTTATATATCAAACAGAAAAAGTCAAGAGAATACTTTTTATTTTCTTTTTTCCTTTTTTCCCTTCCCTCTTGGCAAATCAAAAGGAAAGTGTGATCCTTGGCCTTCCTCCCCGGCCTTCCTCTCCTTTTGAAAGCTTCTACCACGTTCCACTCTGGAGCTATTCATTTAACAGGTTTAGTCCTCTGTCAGAATTGAAAAGTTGTAAATACATGAATGTCTTTAGCAACTGTGTTTCACACCCAAAATGAGCATTTCCTGAGCTACTCAGTGCGGAAAAAGAAAGTGTTAATAAACCTCATTTGGAGTAAAAAACACTGCTCTGGAGCTGGGTTTTTTGGATTTCTTTAAGAAGAGTATGATTATGGTTAAGCAAATTTCAAACTGAAATTGCACTGAGCTGCAGCTGAAACATCAACTGGGAAACTGGGGAAATGATTGGATTTTTCTGCTTATTATTATTTTTAATTATTTCACAGATTCTTTTTCAGTGTTCTATTTTTGAAGTGGCTGTTTGTCCAGGAAAAAAAAAAATCACTGGAACATATGTGAGTTTTTGTGGGGTTTTTAACAAATGAAAAAAATGTTTTCCTTGGAAAATGTCTCTGCTTCCCTGAGGAATGAGATATTCTGATGCTCTTGGACCGAAGGAGGTGACCTGAGCCCCATCACCCCACAGGTTAAGGAAGGGATGGGCTTGGCTCAGAGTCCCAGCCCACACAACGGAGCTGGGATGTGGGGACTTGCTTTCCCTGGCTCTGCCTTGTTCCCTTCTGAGCTCTGAGCAGCAGGAAAACCTTTTGGTCAAACCGGGGAAGCTGCATGAAATTCCTCCACACGCACAGCTGAAGCCTTGGTGTCCCCTCTTGGGCTAAGTTGCAGCCTCCCCCTCTGGACAAGGGGAAGCTGTCAGGGAATCAGCGCGATGAAAGCATCACTTCTTCCCGAGTTTGAAGAGGAAAAAAACCGGAGGGTTTGGGGATGTGGAAAGTCCAGGCACAGACAACCCCCCTGCCCATCCCAACAGGGAGGCATTTCCTGCCTTACTGTAATTGCTCGTGGGACAGCCAGGACAGACAAGTATTGCACTGGGAAAAGCAGCCCAGAAAAGATCCTACAGATCCTGTGGAGAGAGAGGAACCATTGTTCCCCGCTGCCTCAGGGATCAGCTCCGGGCTCTCTCCTCCTCGCTGGGTGGGTGCTGAGAGGAATGGCGTGGAGTAAAGCCATGCACCTACACACCCCCTCCGAAAGTCACCTGCTCCCTTTCTTTGCAAATGAGTCAAGGTATTGATCAGTCAGGTGGAAAAATATCCCATTGTTGCTCCTGTTAGACCCATCCCGAAAAGCCGCTCCCCAGAGCTCCAGACAACAGATTCAGCAAAGGCAGTGAAAGAAAGGATTGTTTGGGGAGGTCCGTAGAGAAATCACTGGGCAGAGAAAGCACATAAAATATGCTGATTAAAAGAAATGCACTTGTGAGAGTGAAACTGGTCCCACTGGAAACTGGAACACAACTTTGGTGTGTGCTCCTGGAGCCAGACTGCTGTGTGGGACCCCGCCGTGCACGGTCCCATGGCAGTAGATGGTCTCCAACTCCCAAAATAGCCAAGGAAGCAAGGCAAGAGAACTGTAGCTGTCACTTTTCATGAACGGTGAAGTGACTACTGAGAGTTTAAGGGATTTGTGCAACTCAGGGAAGCTGGGAAACAGCCAGAACTGCTCCATCCATCCATGCACAGCACCCGGGCACAAATGGCTCTCGCTTCAAAATGCCCCTCAGGGAAATGGTGGCAAGCCTTGGCCTGTGCACGCTGGGGACAAGACAAACCACTGCTAGCCAGGAGACATGGGGAGCCTTGAACTGAGAGTGAAACTCCAGAAAAGTGGGCTGGGAAACATGAGAATGCACAGAAACTGCTGCTAGGGAGGAAGGAAAGGCCAGTCAGACGTGGGGAGGATGCCCAGGCAGTGTGAGGTGGAACAGAAGCCCCACACACTGACTGTGTCTACCTCCAAAACTGGGACAAAACAGAGAAGTCCCTGCCCCAAACATTTCTAGACCCCACTGTTTGGAGCCATTTGGAAAATCTCAGCATTTGGACTAAGATAGGCCAAATAAAAAAGGCAACACAGTTTGAGGTCAGCTCTGCAAACTTCCCTGGTGTGGTGCCAAGAAAATCCTGATGCTAGTTTGATTGATAAGGCTGTGTTGTAATTGCTCAAAACTTCTGGAAACCCACCCAGCTTCACACCACTTGTGCAAAAACCAAACTGCAGAAGCCCTGAGGCCCAGTCCTTCCTCACCTTAGAAATGAATGGTTTCCTAACGGGATCCTGTTCTGCTTCTTGGGGCCAAAATGTGTGGGGCCTAAGCAAAAGTTTGCATGCAAAGACAAATATTTAGCAAAGCGACCTGCAGAGCGAACCAGGGATGCCCTGCCTGCTGTGCCCAGGGTGTTCAGGAACAGGAGGAAAAGGGATGAACTGTCTCTCCTTCACCGGAAATATTGGGCAGGAAGAAATCTGGCGGAGGTTAATCCACTGCAGCCCCAGGCAGGGAGGAAGGGTGCTCTGCAGTAGCAGGGCTCCCGGGAGGCTCTCAGTGACCCCTCCCCATGCACCTGCAGGACCCTGGTTTGATGCCCCCAGGGGAGCCCTGCAGAGCAGGAGCGGCCGCTGTCGGTGACCGTCGATAGCCCGCGGACCACGAGGATTTCGAGGCTGCCAGACCTTTCCCAAACAATTCCCTCAAAAAACGATTTCCAGCTGCAGAGGCAGGGGACAGGTGTTCTCGCCCACTTCATCAAAAATCATCAAATCTCCTGAGCTGGAAGGGACCCACAGGGATCAGAGTCCAACCCCTGGCCCTGCCCAGACCCCCCAAACCCCCCACCCTGGGCTCCCCTGGCAGCGCTGTCCCAACGCCCCTGGAGCTCTGGCAGCCTCGGGGCCGTGCCCGTTCCCTGGGGAGCCTGAGCAGTGCCAGCACCCTCTGGGGGAGGAACACTTCCTGATATCCAACCTAAACCTCCCCTGACACAGCTCCAGCAACTCCCTCAGCAGGGCGGGGAAGAAGAGGAAGAACCTTCTTCTGCCTGTTTTAATTCCACGTGGTTTGGAGGCAGAGAGCCAGGAGCTGTGACATGGATCCACTTCCGTGGATGGGGGGACTTTAGCCTGACTGTCCTCTACAGCCTGGGGGAGACACAGGCATGGGCAAGGAGGGCAGAGATCATTTGGGCAAGGTGGGTGGACATCACCTGTCTGCTGCCACATCCCACCCCAGAGTGAGGGCCAGGACAGTAAATTAAAAGAAAGCAGGTCCAAAACTGATAGGGAAAATGGGATCTTTGGTGTGTCACTGCCTTGACACAGGGTTTTGGGACTGTTAAAACCTAACCTGGTTCCAGAATATTAACTGGAGAGTTTCCCAGAAGAGCACTCGAGCAAGGCGGAGCGAAGTGCAGGGACCTCACCTGCGGCTCACAGACCCTCGGGGATTCGAGGTGGGAGGTTGGGGAGTATTTTGAAAAGTTCTGCCCCTTGCTCTCCTCATTCTTATCCTCTTCCTTCGATATCCAGCACCGGCCCCTGCCAGGAGCAGATTAACCCTTTCCTGGCCTGGAGAAGCTGCTGGGATGTGCACCCCTGCCTGCTGTGCTCAGGCACCAGCTTGCACTACCTGCATCCCCTCTTTGATCAGGTGGTGCTGCTTCTGATTTTAAGGAGGGGCAGGAGGAGGGCCCTGGTTCTGGCCTATCAGCTGTTTGTGAGAGTGGAAGAGCTGCAAATTGAAATTTGAGAGGGTTGTGTTTAGGAACTTTTCCTCTTGCTCCTCTTTATTGCTCCCAGATGTGTTCTTGTGGGGCTCTCCCGTTCCTGAACTTCTGGAATAATTCAGCCTCTGAAACTGGGAGAGTAGGAGAGCTTCTTGTTAGCATTTAGGATCAAATAAAACCAAACCAGACCCCAATAACTGCGGCTGCTGTGAAACCTTTTCAGGAACATCTTCATTCTTCCAAGGACCCCGAGGTGTCTCAGCACCCGTGGGGAGTAAACTCATTGCCATGCAGGTTTGACTTGCCATGGCTTGCAGTAATTTTGATGTTTCCAAAGGGAAAAGGGCATTTGAGTGATGTAATGACTCCAGTCTCCCTGTACTCTTTGCATATTCATTCAGGGGATACCTCAGAAGGAAAGCACAGAAGATGGACAGACACTGTCCAGAAATGAAGAAGAATCACGGCTGATACCCAGTGATGTGTTTGCCTCGTGTCTGTAAGATCCCTTAGAGAAAATCAATATGACAACTTTGCTTTCTGTAATATGAACCACTGAAGAGGGTGGAAAAAGCAAAGGGCACTGAGAATGAAAATGTGCTGAGAAATGAGAATTATAGACTCATGGAACGGCTTAGGTTGGAAGGGACCTTAAAGCTCCATCCCAGTCCACACCCCTGCCATGGGCAGGGACACCTTCCCCTATCCCAGGCTGCTCCAAGCCCCGTCCAACCTGGCCTTGAACAATTGATTTGTTTGAGTTTTGCCACAACAATTTTGGCCCCCAAGATGGAAATGAAGTTCTGATGAAAAACCTCCATGAAATGTACCAGGAGTTAAATATCACAGAGAAGACCCCAAGAATGAGCAGAAATGGGATGAAATAGTTCAAAATCTAAAGTCAAGAACCTGCAAGTAAAAGTTTCTTTGAACAGGGCACTTGATAAACCCTTTCTCTGCCAGATAGAATTCCCAGCTTCAGCCGCGGCAGGAAGAACTGGTGATGGACACACAGGGACTGAGGGGCAGCGTTTCTGGTTCCAGGGAAATGCTGGAGGCACCATGCCGAGGTGCAGGACGTGCTTTAAAGCACCTGAGTCTCTGAAAAATCAAGCAGCCCACTGCTGGAGGCTTCATACTCATCACCCCTTCTGAAGCGTGGAGGAGGAAGGACTATTTTGGGAAAAATCCCTGGGTTACACAGACCCAATGGCGTGCTGTCCCTGCCAGGGTGTGACACAGTGTCTGGTCCAGCTTCCGATTCCTGAGATGGAACCACTTCTCCCAAATCCACTTAAGATGTGCAAACAGCCGTGTCAACAGCAGCTCGCCAGGCTGTGTGGCTTTCTCTGGGCTGCAGTAGCCTTGGTAACTCTCAGGGAAAAAAATAACCTAATTTTCTCTTTCATCCATAAGCCGAACCCTTTAATTTGCTTTCAAGTGAATTAAACATAAGCCTCCATTTTTCTAATTCCTTTGTCCTAATTTAAAAGTACTGACATTTATCAAAGGAGTTCTCTAGATTCCCCATTTGCAGCTCATTGTTTTATTATTTTTTAAATAAACCAGAGATTGATGTTTTTATTGCTGAAATGCTTTCCTTCCCTCCTCCTTTTCTCAATAACAAGGGGATATTGTGTTCATTTCTAAACTCTCTCTAATGACCCGGAGAGCAGCCTGTGTCCTGCTGCGTTATCCAGGTGACCACAGTTCATAACTGAGATTTGCTGTCGTTGTCCTGGGTAGTGCAGGAGCATCTTCGAGGGCACAGAACCTCATTCAGACGTCCCGAGTGCACCTTAGACCCTCCAGTATTCAACACGCCGGTGACCCGCAGTTCATCCCATGAAGTTATTAGAGGTAGCAGGTGCTGGAGAACAACCCCAGAGTTATGAAACCAGCGATACAGCAGCACAAATTCCTTTGTGTTTCCAGAAACAGCAGCTGCTTGAACAACTTTCACCCTGAGATGTGGGTTTGGGGCCCTCGATCCTTTCTGAGAAAGAAATTTCGCTTGTTCAGTGTTTGCACAACATCACACACATTGAAACTCCTCTCGGAGTCAACACGAGCGTAAACACAGCACGAAATACAACCTGGGGCAAAGAATCGCCTTCCCCGTGGTGGGGAGCCCTCCTGGAAAGTCTGTGCATTTGCTTGCCAGGCTTGTTTTTCTTTTCGGGTGGTCGCAATGGTCTCAGGGCTGATGGACACCCCCGGGGAGCAAAGTCCTCTGTTTATCCCCTGGCCTGGAGGGCTGGCACTGGGCACATTTCCCACCCGGCTCTGCTGGCACTCCCAGAGCTTTCTCGGAAGGACAAGGGGACGAAGTTCACCCATCACGAGATGACAGCTCTTCTCCAGACGGTGTTACTCATTCCAGCACCAGGCTGTTTTTCAATGGTTCATGACAAATCTCCATTTTCCCTCAGAATTATGGGTTGTATTTTCGTTTGCTTTCTGACCCTGACAGCCGTTCCACCATGCATTAAGTTATCTCAGAGCATCTGATCTTCCGTCAGTGTTAATCTTGGGTCCTGGCATTGGGGGAGGAATGATGGGAAGTATTTAGCACAAGACCTAATTCAACACCCTTTCGTGACTTGGTCCAGTCAAGGTCGAATCCTGAGGCTTGCACTCTTCCGGTGCTCCCATCTGCTTAGAGACCTCCCTGCCTGCGCTGAGGACTAAGGAGATTGCCATTAAAATAAAGATTATATAAAAATAGAGTTATACTTTTAAAACCTGGGGAATGTAGGGATGCGCTTAGCTCAGGAAGAGGACAAGGTGTCAGCAGAAGTTACGTTGTACGTGGGAAAGAATGGAGTTGAAAGCAAGTGTAAACGAAGGTTTTCTTGCCCTTTTGCTGGGATTCAGAAGTATTTCCTTAAAAGCGTCTCCCTCTTCTGCCTGGCCCAGCGTGGGGCACAGCCTCGTCCTCCTGCAGGCACTGTGGGTTCTCCATGTCCAGCCTTGCTCACGGTGCCTCCTGCCTTGGCTGGAATGGTAACAGGAGTTAGAACTGGCTGGGTAGGTGCAGCTGCTCTCAGGGGATGGGTTAAAGCTGGGACTAAAGGCGGCTGCCCCCAGCAAGGACCTCAGTCCATGAAGAGGGGAATGGGGTTTAGAGCAAACTTGGAATGACAGAATCATTTAGGCTGGAAAAGCCCTCCAAGACCAGCAAGTCCAACCATTCCCAGCACTGTCCAGGCCACCACTGCCCCATGTCCCCAAGTGCCACATCCACACAGCTTCAAAATCCCTCCAGGGATGGGGACTCCACCCCTGCCAGGGCTGCACAGCCCTTTCCAGGAAGGAATTCCCCAAATCCTCCCTGAGCTCCCCTGGCCCAGCCCGAGGCCGTTCCCTCTCCTCCTGTCCCTGTTCCCTGCGAGCAGAGCCCGACCCCCCCGGCTGCCCCCTCCTGTCAGGGACTTGTGCAGAGCCACAAGGGCCCCCCTGAGCCTCCTTTGCTCCAGGCTGAGCCCCTTTCCCAGCTCCCTCAGCCGCTCCTGGGGCTCCAGCCCCTTCCCCAGTTTCCTGATTTCCACTGGCTGTAGCTTGGGTACAGCCCCTCAGTGCAGAGGAGTGGAAGATGAGCTGAGCCTGGGACCTTTGATTTCTGCTTCTCCATTGCTCCTGCATCCACCTCAGTTGCCTCTTGCGACGAATTGAACTTTAAGAGGAAAAACCAGCACGTTCTTTTTCAGTGAACATCTGTCCTTCATTCCCTGGTGGACATTTTCTGTTGAAATGCTTACAAATAAGAAAGTTTTCTTTATGGACTTAGAAAATACCCTTTTAAAAGTAAGGTAAGTTTTCCGTCTCTTCTGGCAGCAATTAAGAATACAGGGTATTGTGCCTTTGAAAATTGAGCCTCTTATTTAACTGTCTAAATAGAGATTTAATTTTCCTGCTCTTGGCACCTAAGCTTGAAAATTTTCTTCTTACAGATGAAAACAGAGCATTATAGAAATTGAGTCTGTGGCATTTTTATTCTGCTTTGTGAGAGCGAAAAAAATGAGAAAGATAATTTATCAGGATTTGCACCTCTGATTCTAACCCCTTTGAACCAAAATCCCTCATAAATATCAGCTCTGGGTCACTCTGGATATGCCAGAAGGGCTGTTTTTAGCACAGACCCAGAGTGAGCCAGCCCGTGGAAGTGGGCAAGTGCTGCACGTGCTGGCTGAGCAGTTTCCCTCAGCTCCCGTTGCAGTGGCTCCTCAGCAGAGCTGTGCACAGACTCAGAGCAATAAAGGAGGAAACACCTCTGAGATCACCCAGCCCGACCATCGCCAGCACTGCCGAGGCCACCACTGACCCATGTCCCCAAGTGCCACATCCACGGGGATTTGAAATCTCTCCAGTGACCTCAGAGGTCTTTTCTAAGCCCACGGATTCTGCGAAGCCCTCCTCCCTCCCCATGTCGTGCTCCCAGCCCGGATCAGCAATCCTTTCCTTCGGGGCAGGCCCGAACTCTTTTCTCCGCCCAGCAAGGTGCTGACCTCAGTGGGGGTCTTTAGACGCCCCTGGAATTGTGTTAAAAAAGCAAGTGCAAAGAATTCACAGAATTCACAGAATGTCTGGGTTGGAAGGGACCTTCAAGATCATCGAGTCCAACCCGTGCCCTGACACCTCAACTAGATCATGGCATCGAGTGCCACATCCAGTCTTTTTTTAAATACATCCAGGGACGGTGATTCCACGACCTCCCCAGGCAGTCCGTTCCAATACTTTATCACCCTTTCTGGAAAAAACTTTTTCCTAATATCCAACCTATATTTCCCTTGACACAGCTTGAGACTGTGTCCTCTTGTTCTGTCAGTGGCTGCCTGGTGAAAGAGGAACATGGTGTGATCCATCCCTGCATCCCCTCAGCCTCTTGCCTGTCCTCCATCTCTCGTGCACCCCAGGGCACGTTTCTCATGGGAAAGGACATATTTCGGCTCTGCTTCACATCACACGAGCCCAGGCTGGAGGAGCAGTGGCCCCCAGGGGCTCTCGCTGCAGCAGTGGCTCCGGGGTCTCCATGTGGTGGATCATCTTTCCAGCCAAGTGTTTGCTCGGGGGCTGAGTGAAGCGGGGGCGGTGTGGGATGGGAACGCGCACAGGAATCAGGGCAGAACGTCTTCACCAGCTCCAGTGACGATGGGGAGAGCAGTGACTGGGGCTGCCTGCAGTGAATGCGTTCCCAAGCAGGGATGTGTTGCTGTGTCTGCGTGTTGTGCTGGGTTCTATTCCCAAAGGCTGATTGAATGAAGGAAAATCCAGTGTGGAAAAAGGAAATGCAAGCCCAGAGGGAAATGCCTCTGGTGCTGGAGGGGCTGCAGGCATGGCAGGGAGGGTGAGGTGGTCCTCAGAAGTGTTTCCACGGTCGTGGTTGACTGGACAGGTCGCGGAATGTGGCCTTGCCGAAATCACTGGAGGTTCCAGTGGCTGGTGCATCCTCCCAGCCACGATTTCCTGCCACGAGGAACACCCTTCCCTGGAGCTGCGCTGCCCTGTGTGTGCTGCCCGACAGAATCCGTTTGTCCTCAGAGCCAAAGCTCCCACACCCAGTGAATCCCTGTAATTACCATAATCTGCTGTCGATTAGATCGGATAGCTCTGTTATCACTGTTAATAACAACTAATTAGTGAGGCTGTCACAGGGAGTGCTTCTGTAAGAGAAGGGTTTTGTCCTTAACTTCTCATAAAGGCTCTATTTTAAATCAGAGGGAGGCTCTGGCTTCAAGGGCACCGGTACTCAGTGGCTTCGAGTCCCTTGCAGATAAATGCTCCACAAATGTCTCCCAAAAACTGCCAGCGGGGTAGGAAAACAGGCGCTGGGATAGAAAATGCAGCAAGGTTCGGGCAGCCCTGGAGAGATGCAGGGTGGGTGGAGGAAGATGGGACGAGAAGATGGAATAAAAGGGCAAAGGATTATCTTTTCTTCACAAAGCTGGAGTGGCCGGAGCTGTGTTAGGGAGGTTTAGGTTGGATCTCAGGAAAAGCTTCTTCTTCCCCAGAGGGCGCTGGCACTGCCCAGGCTCCCCAGGGAACGGGCACGGCCCCGAGGCTGCCGGAGCTCCAGGGGCGTTTGGACACCGCTGCCAGGGGAGCCCAGGGTGGGGGTGCTGGGGTGTCTGTGCAGGGACAAGGTTGGGATGGATGATCCCTATGGGTCCCTCCAACTCAGGATATTCCATGGTTCTGTGCTAAGTACAAAACTCCCTTCCAACATCTCAAAAGATTTGTTGGAAGACGACAAAGGTTGCCACTGAGGAGTGAAGGATGATTTCAGTTTTAATGATGAAACATGAACACGTTGCCCACAGTCATTTTAGGCATTTTTTTTTTCCTGATGGCAATCTGCCCAATTAAAAGGAAAAAACTCTCACATTTCTCTTTCCTGATTCTGTGATTTCCTCCATGATTTAAAGCCTCCATAAGCCAGAGCCTGCACAGCAGCTTTGTCAGGAGAGGAGGGTATTGGATAGGAGCTGGTTGCTCATCCCATACCCTGACATGGGTGACTTTGCCATGGGAAAGCTCAAGAACCCCCTCGAGTTTTGGTTTGGAAAGTCACACTCTCAGTATTGCTGCAGCAGGGGCAGGGATTGGGAAGATGGAGATGCTCAGAGGAAAAGGTAGCAAATAAATAAACCCCTGGATCTTTTTCTTTCATGTGAAAGAACGCAATTAGGGTCTGTTTCATGTCGCAGCTAGATGAGAAGTGGGCTTCTCCTCTCACAAGCCATTATTGAACTAGAGGCAAGGCTACCAAAATAAAACTCCTTCCATGCTCTGATCCATGCGGAATCAGGCCCCTTTGCTCCTGAGAAGCAAAACCCCTCCATGATCCATCATCGGGGCTTAAGGATGAAACTCCTCCTTACGAACTGCAGGGAAGACCTCAGTCACTCTGGCAGTGAGTGCCTTTGCTTTCCAGTATTTGATAAAAAAATCCAAATCTTTATGGTCTCACTTTTAATTAGAGCAGCAGCAATTTCGTAAGGTGATGGATGGTCCCGTGGTGGCTCTGCCGAGGTGGCCTCACGCTGCTGTCAGGTTCAGGAGGTGAACCTGTGCTCGGTTTGTGCTGCGGCCGCTGCCACTCCTGGGGGTTTGGCATCTGGTTTCATTTGTAAGACAAAAGAAGGGCTGGTCCTAAAAGCTTCCTTAATGGATGTTTGGTCCTTCGCAAAGGGAAATGGTTGTGTTAAGGACGCCACAGGGGATGAGCCTTTGGGCCTGTCCTTTAATCTTCCTCCTTTTCCCTTTCCCTTACATCTGCTGCCGGCTGCCAGCTGCAGGCGATGTTCTGCCTCCCAGGCTGGAGAGGGAGCGGTGCCACTTCCAGGAAGGAACATTTTCTGATGCTCAAAGCACTGGCCTGGCGTTCATCCCCTTGCTTTGGCATGCAGGGATCAACCTCCTTGGAAGTGTCACTGCCGCTCCCACAGCCTGCCTCAGGTTCCCGGCTGTAAAAAACGAGTCGTGCTTAGGAGAGGTGCCAGGGACCTGCGAATTACTTGAGGGTTAGAAACCACTGCATGGAACGTGCTTTTGCAGGAACACAGAGACGTGTTCTGTGCAACTGTGCTCTTGTTTTTAAACCCTTTTGCTTCCCAGGATTCACGGTCCGTGTTCGCGTCGCACGTCACTGCTGGCAGCGCACGCAGATGTTTGTGCAGGAGGCAGATGCTGGCGGTCTGTGCATGTTGAGGCAATCGCCAGCAAAGAGCCCCTCTGCCGGGCCTGTTCCCTCCCCACACAGCTCAGTCTCGCCCTGTCCTGTCTTCGGGATGTGCCTGGGGATGTGTCTTCCCTGGTAAACACAGAACACGAGGCTGGAACTCAAATATGTGGCAGGCTGATTGCTGGGGGCAGTCACTGCAATTTCCCTCAGAGTCAGAAGGGGGGTTTTGTGGTGATGTATCTTCCTTTGAATGGTTTGTGGGTTCAACTCTTCTTGTCCCAACTTATGTCAACATCAGCTCACATGAACCGTGTCTTCTTAGCTCCACTGGCTCTGAAGAGCAGCAGCTGTGAACAGGAACCTGCGCTGGAAACATCCGAAGTTTGATCCTCTGGGATTGTCCTCTGGGTCTGTAATGGCAGCTGATCTCTGTATTAAACTGATGCCCCATAACAAGTCAGCAGCAGCAATGTTTGATGTCCAGGGCTGTTCGTCCCTCTCCTGCCAGGCAAATCCCTCTGCAAAAGTTGTTTCTGAGGTGTTTCACTGGTTCTGGTCCCAGCCTCAAAACACCAGGTCCCTGCAAAAATGAGCAAGGCTGTTGTATGACCTGCCCACGCAGGACTAGGAAAAAACAGTAGCTTCAACAGGAATGGAGATTTCACAGACTCACAGAACAGTTTGGGTTGGGAGGGACCTTTAAAACCATCTTGTTCCACCCCCTGCCATGGGCAGGGAACGTTCCACAGGAAGGCGCAATGCCACGGCTCCCTGGGAGCTCGTTTCCAGCATGTATTTACATATTTACACACACTCCTTCCAAAAGCAGCAGCCCAGACTGCTGTCTCTGTTGCTACAACGCAGATCAAGACGGGCTGGATTGTGATGGAGTTTCTGCCCCGAGCAGACGGGCAGATGTTCCACCTGCAGAGTCAGCAGCAGCAGCCAAAGCTGTTCCCCGTGTGGCAGCGAGCGAGGAGAGATTTCCTGGGGTAAAGTGCTCCTCCATCCCCGCCTGCAGTCGCAGACTACAAAGCGAGCGATTTTAGGTGCTGGGGTTTGATATCCTAATGTGCCCTATTTTCCATCTCTCAGGCGAGAACGCGGAGTGTTGTGTCTGTGGGTGCACCAGGCTCTCGGGATGCTGCCAAAGGACCTGCCAATCTCCAGAGCTCCCCGTGGCTGCTTCCTCTCATCTAATCCTGGGGCCAGGCACTCTCTAGAACTGCAGTCATGGCCAGGGAAGAGCTGGGCTCACGGTTGGGACTGGGCATGGAGCAAAGGGACAGGGACAGGGTCTCCAGCTTCACCCACAGCAATCCCGTGGGACCAGAGCTGGGCTCACGTCGTGCAGAATCACTGCAGGAGAGGGGTCTCAAACTGACAGAGGAGGGTGAGATGGGATATTAGGGTGAGTTCTTCCCTGTGAGGTGCTGAGGCCCTTGCACAGGGTGCCCAGAGCAGCTGGGGCTGCCCCTGGATCCCTGGCAGTGCCCAAGGCCAGGCTGGACACTGGGGCTGGGAGCACCTGGGACAGTGGGAGGTGTCCCTGCCCATGGCAGGAGTGGAACAAGAGGATCTTTACAGTCCCTTCCAACTCAAACTGTTCTGTGATTCTGTGATCCCCAGGGCCCTGGAAGACACCCAAGGGGCTCCTTTGTGAGGGACAGCTGGGGCCTGTGAGGCCTGGAGGCCGTGCTGGCGTGAGGGTGCCTCCAGCAGCAGGGTGAGAAGCGCTGCAAGCCCAGCTCAGCTCTGTGCTGGGAAGGGATTAATTTACCCTGGAACTGGTCAAAGGCTGGACTGGATGATCTTGGAGGTCCTTTCCAACCTTGGGGATTCTGTGGGATGGTACAAACCAGCAGGGAACTGAGTTCCATTCTCATTTGGATTTGGGAGGGATCATCTCCTGCACCTGAGGTCTTGCTAGGACCGGGTCCCTGCCTGGCCCCAGTCAACCCAGTTTGACTTTCCTGTGGCGTGGCAGGGACACGCTGGGGCAAACCAACAAAACCATGCCGGAGCAGGCCACCTTCCCGTGCACGTTCCTCCTGTCACACATTTGCCCCCCCTTTTCCTAACCAGCAGTGAAAAACCAAATTTAAAAAAAGCAATTCACTGCACAAGTTGGATTTGTCCTGATGGAATGTTCTGGTGCCTTTGATGCTCTTTGAAGCATCATTGCAGGATAGGAGGGAGGTGTTTCCAGCAGAATTCAGATCCAAGCTTCGAATCAAGTTATTTCAAAGTGCTCAGATCTTGTCTTGGATTAGGAGGAATTTGGATCTGCCCTTGGCAGCTGTCTCAACAATTTGGAGAATTCAGAGCCAGAAATTGGCATCGATTTCAAAGGGGTTTTTTCACAACTCTCCAGGGCCTTGATGTTGGTGTCATCCATTGGTTCATTATCTCAGAAGGTGTGAGAACAGCCTGGAGGAAGGTTTGAACTGAAACTTTTGAGACCACTTCCAAGTTTTCTGAGATATTCCAAGACTTTGACCTTACCAGCCTTTAAGGTGGATATGGTTAGCAAATGTTTTGTTCTTTCCTGAAAACAGAGATAAAATCAAAACAAAAGAGCTTCTGTTCTTTCAAGGATAAAAAAAATCAACCTTTCACTGAACCCAGTGTTTTGTGAGGTTTTGGCAAAAAAAAAACTGCCCAGGTTCAGTCTCTGATGAGCAATGTGAGTATTTTCAAAGGAAGCAGACACTTTCCACACACACACACAAAATAAAAAGGGGAAAAAAAGTTTCATTCCCCTCAAATCTCTCTTACAAATGGTGTAATTGTAAATATTTTAGCAGCTGCCCCCCAGACTACCACACACTGTCACTTTTTAACTTACTAAATCACTTGCTAGGAGAAATACTGCCAAAGTCTGCTTTTCTTCCATCCTCACTGTCCAGGCTTCTTCATCCTGACCCAAGTGATTGATGGATGTCACAGCTGCTTCCACTCACACTTAGGTAGCCCCGGGCATCGCCCTCCGTGGTCCTTCCCTTCGGCAGGTCACCCTTCCTGCCAAGCCACGCAGGATTGTTCCTGTGCTGACTGGCCAGCCTTCAGCTGAAGGAGCTCCGGGTTAGGTGGGATATTGGGAAGGAATTCCTCCCTGTGAGGGGGGGAGGCCCTGAGCTGTGGCTGCCCCTGGATCCCTGGGACTGTCCCAGGCCAGGCTGGACACTGGGGCTGGGAGCAGCCTGGGACAGTGGGAGCTGTCCCTGCCACGGCAGGGGTGGAACAAGAGGGTCTTTACAGTCCCTTCCAGCCCAAACCATTGTGTGAGTCCCTGGTGCCGTGGTCCCTCTGGCTGCTGGCCCTCACACTTGTGCCGTGTGTCCTCTCCCACACGACTCACCGTGTGACTCCTTCATGGAGCACTTTCCAGTTTATTACAAGAGATTCTTCCATTTCATTAACCAGGACATTTTCTGAGTTTGTTTATTTTAAAACGCCACAGCACACTAGATCTTACTCTGTGCTCTCCAGTTGGTGTTTCCAATAACCACTCCGAAAGTGAGGGAGAGCATTATTTTCCAGGCCTTTATTCTCTCGCACTTACTCTCACAGCTTTTAAAATTACATGTTGTTATGGCTTTCCTCCAGGGAAGCACTGGAGGATATTGTTTGCTTCCAATGACAATTATAACAAATCCCCTTGCAGTTCATCTCCCCCTGGGCTGGGCGATGGGCACAGCTTCCTACCCCAGGATTCCATCAGATGTGATGATTTCCTGCCTGCTCCAGGAGGCCACGCAGAGTCAGGGATGGACATCCACAGAAGAGCTGCACGGACATTTTCCCTCCCTTGAACTCCTAAAGACCCTTCCGTGGTTCAAAGGGAAGGTGCCCTGTTCTCCCCCTGGGCCTCCTGTGGCACCACTTATGAGTCTGACAGGACAAGGGGAATGGCCTCAAGCTGGAGGAGGGGAGATTTAGATGAGATATTAGGGAGAAATTTTTCCCTGTGTGGGGAAGAACCCTGGCACAGGGTTCCCAGAGAAGCTGTGGCTGCCCCTGGATCCCTGCAAGTGCCCAAGGCCAGGCTGGACGGGGCTTGGAGCACCCTGGGAGGTCTCCCTGCCCATGGCAGGGGGTGGAATGGGATGATTTTTAAGGTCCCTTCCATCCCAAACCCTTCCATAATTCTGTGACTCTCCCCTGCTGTACTCTGGACTAATTGTGGTTTTCACCAGAAACTCTGGTTCCTCCGACAGGGATCTTCCTTCTGCTTGGTTCTGCCGCTGGTTTTGCAGCCTTGCCGAGCTGCCTGCTCCGGTGGGGAGCCAGGAGATGCCTCCCCGAGCAGCGGTCAGCAGGTCAGCATGGCCCTGACGCGGGGGGGCCCTCTGCCCGGGGATGGTGCTGAAGGAAGATTTCCTGCAGTAAACAAGTTGCTTGTCCCGAGCCTTCAGCAGTGCCAGCTGACCCCAGATGACTCACGTCTCCTATTTATCTGGATTTTACGCTGTCTGACCTCCATCTCCCTCCCTTCATTCCTGGGGAACAATAAATCAGGATTCAGCGTTGCCTGCATAATGAGAACCCCGGGCCTGATTTCTCAGCGGGTGTCAGTGACTGTACATCCACCAGCTCTGCTGGAGCCGAGGCTCACTGAGGGTGAGCACCAAGCCCTCCCCCCAGGCCGTTCTGGTCCTCTCTGAGAGGCTGCAAAATAAAATGTTTGTGGAAAAGATGTCTCTGTTTCCCTCTTTTTCCGTGACGGACAATACAGAAGAGCAATTTCCCCAAAGTGTTCTCAGGAGCAGCACAGAGCACGGATTGATTCGTTTGGAGGTTTTTTGTGGTGCAGCTGCCCAGAACTCAGGCTGAGAGCAGGGGTGGGACACTGCAGCTCACCGCCTCGGTGCAGAGCATTGCTGCCTGTTTAGCTGCTCTTTTCCTCCAAAGATCCTCTTCTGCTGTGCTGTCCCTCTGCAGAAGAAACTCTTGACTTAATGGTATTTCTTAGGTTGTTGTTTTGGTTTGTTTTTATTCCTTTTTTTCTTTTTTGCACCTATAAAGTTCCTGTACGTGATGAGGGCAGGGTGTTGAGTGTAGATTCGATGCCAAGCTGACAGGACACAGAACACAGGGCTCTCAGGAGAACCCAAATGTGTGAGGAAAGGAAATCCCAGACTGCTTTAATTTCAGTGCTGACAGCCCCAGCATATGTCAGAGGCCACAAGGGAGATTTACTGAGGGGTTTTGCACTGAGGTGTCTGGAAACCTTCTCTTTCCACCTTTCCACTCGCACTGCGGGGAGCCAGCAGCTCCCTGCTGGTGTGCTGGGGAGGAGTTTGCACCAGCATCTCTCAGTGGCAGCGTGGCAGATGCGGCCTGGGGTCTGCTCCACCTCTAGAGAGCTGTCAGAGAATCCCAGGATGGGCTGGGTGGGAAGGGCCTCAGAGCCCACCCAGTGCCACGGGCAGGGACACCTCCCACTGTCCCAGGCTGCTCCCAGCCCCGTCCAGCCTGGCCTTGGGCACTGCCAGGGATCCAGGGGCAGCCACAGCTGCTCTGGGCACCCTGTGCCAGGGCCTGCCCCCCCTCACAGCCAACAATTCCTTCCCCATATCCCATCCAGCCCGGCCCTCTGGCAGTGGGAAGCCATTCCCAGGCCCTTGTAAAAAAGTCTCTCTGCTTTGAAGGTGGCTGAAAAGAAATGGATTCAGGAGTTGTTGGGAGGAGGAGGAAAGGGAAGAGCAGAAGGGGGCAGAAATAACCCCAATTCTGTAGGAAACAGGCAGTGGGGGATGTGTGGCTGTGGCAGCCTGGAGTGGGCAGCATGGACACCCTGCAAACCACAGGAAATCTGCAAGGAAGGGGCTCCACCACCAACTGATGTGGGATCAGAGTTCAAATATTTCGTGCCTTTTGTGTAGCAGTTTTTGGATGTGGCCGCGCAGCAGATTCTGGGCCAGTCCCTGCCTGAGAGAGCAAATTCTGCCCTTTTTCTGTGCTCACTGTCCCATTCCAGGAGAGAAAAAGAGGATGGGATGGGATGGGATGGGATGGGATGGGATGGGATGGGATGGGATGG
>WEIT01008544.1:8536-62527 GCA_013389985.1 Dryoscopus gambensis | reverse complement strand
GGGATGGGGTAGAGTGCTATGGGCAGGGAGGAACCTCAGGGATGATCCTCAGGGAGCTGATGTGAGCTGAGCTTTTCCCCCCAGGTGCTTCTCCTGCTCTGGGAAGGGAGCAGGACGGCCGTGCCTGGAGCCCCACTCATCACAGCCACCCCGGCGCCCCTGCTCATTCCTTGCCCTTCCCACACCCCGTCCCTTGTCCCAGTGCTCTCTCCAGCCCTGTCCATCTCCTCAGCACGGATGTGCTTCCAGCTAAATCCCCAGTGGAGCTGAAACCTGCCAGCATGCAGGAAACTGCTGAGAAGTTCAGAGGGATTTTTTTCTCTGTTTTTTTTCTCACATCTTCATATTTTCAATTACTGTCTATGAGCACAGACTATTTATAATCAGGAGAAGGTACTCAACCCACGCCCCCAGGAGACACAGCCTGGTTCAGAGCAAGGTTCAGAGCTTGTGAATAATTTTTTCAGACCCCTGATTTTACTGGAATCAATTAAAAACAACTAAAGTAAGTCAAGCCCAACTATTTCCCCTCTTATTTTCAGAGAAATTTAAAAAAAAAAAGCTGGAAAAATGATCATTTAGGGTCAACCCAAAAAATTACCCTTTTCCTCCTAATTAAATTTTTTGCTTAATTTACAAGTTTTTAAAAATAACCAGGTCCACTATGAAAGAAATTCCACTTTCAAATGACAAATGGAAGCTGAAAGGTTTTTCTTTGAAAGTGCTCTGGTGTTTCTGATGTGAAACATAAGACAGGTTGAAAAGAAATATTTTGACATTTCACTTCCATCATCCCTTTACTTTTATTTCAGTTCAAACCATCAGCTACACTCAGCTCATATTCTCCAATAACCCCCAGCCCCCATCCCTCCACTTTTAATTGAATTAACTCCCTGTGAAAAATGACTCTCAGGTCTCTACACAACATTTGGTCCAAGCTGGTCAGTGACCACTTTTAATTTCTGCTTTCTTCCCTTGGATTTTGCTGGTCACCAGCAATGGCAAGGACAGCCATAACTGGGGGATTACAGCCCAAAATGAGAGGGAGAAGAGAAGACAACACTTGTTTCTCTTTGGGGAAGAGGGGAAAAGAGAAAAGAAATGACATAAAAATATTTTGCTGAGCAAAAGTGATCCCAGAAGGACTCAACCCCTCTCAGAATCCTGGAATGGGTTGGGTTGGAAGGGAACTCAGAGCCCCTCCAGTGCCACCCCTGCCATGGGCAGGGACACCTCCCACTGTCCCAGGCTGCTCCCAGCCCCAATGTCCAGCCTGGCCTTGGGCACTGCCAGGGATCCAGGGGCAGCCACAGCTGCCCTGGGCACCCTGTGCCAGGGCCTGCCCCCCCTCACAGCCAGGAATTCCTTCCTAATACCGAAATCTCCAATCTTTCAGTGTAGGAAGGGGCACATTTGGCCCATCAGGACCAGGACCCTGCAGTGCCCAGGCGTGGGAGGGGACCAGCAGCCAGAAGTGGGTGCAGACCCAGCCCTGGCAGCCCCAGCTCTGAAACCAGCTGTGAGGAAGAGGAGAACGGTGAATTCTCCCAAGGCTGTCTCAGGGGTGGGCTGCAAAGGAGAGATTCTTTTCCTCTGTGAAAATCCCCTTTTTAGCATCCCTGCTCCGGGGCCTCACAGACTCCGGTTTGAAATGGATAATCCTCTGGGCTGAAGGGAATCTTCCTCTTGTTGCAAACTGGACATTATTCTGCTGGTTCTCCTGCTCCTTCCACGCACCTCTGTGATTCCCTCAGCGAGGAAGGGCAGCTCTCATTAGATATGGCCTTAGAGACATCTCAAGGACCTTATTTTGTGGCTCTTGGTATCTGCACACGAGCACACGGGTGTGCCATGCCCAGCACAGTCATTCCAAGGGATTCGAGGTTGAGGGATACTGCCAGGAGTAATTTTCCAACAGCAGAGGATCTTACCAGTAGCACTGGGATTTCCCAGGGGACGTGGACATGTGTCTTTGTTAGTCCTGGCCTTGCAACAGCTCCAGGTTTGCTCAGCTCTCACTTTAAATGAACTGTGATCAATTAAAAGCTCTGCTCGCTGCTTATTCAAAGAACATATAAATCTTCAGAGTCTGCTTTTCCCTTCTGGACTGCCTTTGGAAGACTGAAAATAAAGCCAGTGCCAATTCTAAATATTTTCTGTCTCCATGTTCCCAAGCTCAAATGAGTCTGACGGCACTGGGAAGCTGTAAGGAAACAACCAGAGCAGACCAGAAATCGTGGGGGGAAATTTCACCTCCTACCGCCTTTGAAAGGAAAATATTCCATCTGGTTTTCTTCCGATTTTAGACAAATGTGGGCTTTTGGGGGGACAAACTGGAGGGTTCCAGCACTGTTGAAATCCAGCTGTGAAGACACAAAGAAACTTCTCACTCACCTGAGGGATTCTGAACTCTGCAGAGGAGGTATCCCAAAAGCTTCCACGAAGCAGGTTCAAATTCAGTTTAAGGGGTGGAAGTGCATCTTCCTAATGGGGAGCTCCTAATTAAAGATGTTGGGCAGACAAGATGGAGCTTGAGCAGCAGTTTTCTTTCCTGCCCCTCTTTCCCCGGCACATTCAGGACCGCACTCCCCCAGCTTTCCCAGGCTGCCAAGGAGGCACTTTGGAACACGTCCCACGTGCACTTGACCCAAGCCAGTCTGTGCTGGACTGACTGTCTCATGTTAATCAAGTCACTGGAGACGGTGAAGACAAATGAGGGACACTGCCTGTGCCTGCCAGGGCGGGAAGGACATTCCTGCCCCTTGCAAGGCCAGGAGCGTGCCCGGAGCCTGCCCTGAATTAGCCCTGCTGGGCGCTCCAGGACTGCAGACAGCTGCACCTGATGATCCCAGAGGTCCTTTCCAACCTGAATGATTCCATGATTCCAAGGTTTAAGGCAGCCCCTGGTCACTGCCCAGGCAATCCTGTCCTCACACAAGAAGCTGTGCTGGCTGTGCATGGAACCCCGACCTCACTGCTGGGGGGAAATGCGCCCATGGATTTCTCCCCTCTGCCCTCCTCTGAGCCGAGGGTTCAGAGGCACCGATGGCCCCAAGGGCTGCTCCTCGGGCAGGGGGTGAATCCCTTCCCTTTGCAGACAAGGTTTGTCTCCCGTAACTCAGAACAAAACGTCCCTTCTCCACTTGGACCCTTATCTTGTTGGTGCTCCTGTTTCTGAAAGCTGCTGGACTCCCAGAATTAGGGAACTATGGGATGGTTTGTGTGGGAAGGGGCCTTAAAGATCATCTACTTCCAACCCCTTCCACTACCCTAGGTAACTCCAAGCTCTGTCCAACCTGGCCTTGGACACTCCCAGGGATCCAGGGGCAGCCACAGCTTCCCTGTGCCAGGGCCTCACCACCCTCACAGCCAAGAATTTCTTCCTAATGTCCAGTCTAAATCTCCCCTCCTTAAGTTTAAAGCCATTCCCTGTGTCCTGTCCCTCCAGGCCTTGGCCCCAGTCCCTCTCCAGCTCTCCTGGAGCCCCTTGAGGCCCTGCAAGAGGCTTGGAGCTCTCCCTGGAGCCTTCCCTTCTCCAGGGGAACATTCCCAGCTCTCCCAGCCTGGCTCCAGAGCAGAGGGGTCCAGCCCCAAATCCCAGGCTATAATGAGAAGAGCAGTGTCCTGTTTTGAGGGTAACTCTGCTGTTCAGGATCCTGCCCCAGACCCCACCCAAGCCAGGCAAGGAGAATTGCTTGATTTACATCACTTGATAATCCCAACTGGTATCTAAAAGCAGAGGAAAGAGGCAAAGTTCCATAAAAACAGAGCTGGATGCCTGGAAAACCCATTAAAAACCCTCAAAATACAATGGATAATGAATCCTTGGTTGGCCATAATGTCTGTGTAACCCAGTGGGCAGCTGACATCACATTTATCTTCCAAATGTTACCTCTGGTCCCTTAAAACACATTATCAGCACAGATTTGTGTTGCTGGAGAGCTGGAAACATAAACACTCCAATTAAAAATCTTTATCAGTCAGACAATGCCTGAGAACTGCAGGCCTGTGCCGAGCCTGTCCCTCTCCCACTGATGGCCCCGGAGATACCCTGCTGGAAAAGCTCTGCAGAGCAGGCTGGGAAAAACGCGCTCCTCGTGCTGCTGGCCGGTTAATTGTGGGTTGCAGCGGCTTTTTGTCGTTGTTGTGGCGGTGGTTTGGGTTTTTTCTCTTTCCCTCAGCACTGGAAATTCATTAGTCACAGGGCCGGGAGGTTAAACGGCACTGCGTGCAGAGCGTGGTTTATTTTAGGTTGCACAAGCTTCACAGAATTTCTGCCTAATGCTTTTGCATTCTCTCCTGCCCTCTCCTCCTCCTTTCCATTATTCTTGTCAGTCTAACAGCTAACAAGACTGATCTCACTGCTTCCTGAGCCCTGCTCCCCCTCCCAGCCCTGCCTTTACAGCACTGTTCATTGTAATACCGCTGAATAGAAAGGATTCAAAGGCACAAAGGGCTCGGAGGGATTTGCTTCCAGTCAGTGTCCCCTGAGGCACAGGTGTCTCTGTGTCCTTGAAACCTCACCAAACCTGAGGAAATGTGGGATCCTAAACTGGTCTTCAAACTAATGCACGTATTGCTCGTGCTCCACCTCCTCCTGCCTCTGCCTGGTGCTCAGGTTCATTCCAGGAGGACGGAAGTTACAGGAGGCAGCAGGTCCCGCCAGCTGGAATCCGACCTGCGATGCCTCTTTAATACAGAACTTGTGGTCTTGGCTCTGAATTTTTATTCTTGTTCCTTTTGTCAGGAGCCTCGTGGTGACGTTGGTGTGTCTTTCCTTCCTATTTACCCTGCAATTATGTTCACTTGGATTCGCATCATTCCAAGTCTTCAAAACTTAAAATCTCTGTGACTTTGAGTGGGTGTTCGCATCTCCATCCAGATAGCTGCCCACCCTCACTCCTAATCAAGGGACAAACATGGGTGTTCCAGGAATGACTTATCCCACCCTAAGTAAATGTCTAAGCTAAACCGGGTGCCTCGTACCCTGTTTGACTCCAGGGACTACCAAAGGAGCCCCGGGCACTGCCTCTGGCAGGGGCTGCTGCAGAGCTGTCTGTTCCAATCACAGAACCACACAATGGCTTGGGTTGGGAGGGACCTCAGAGCCCACCCAGTGCCACCCCTGCCATGGGCAGGGACACCTCCCACTGTCCCAGGGTGCTCCCAGCCCCGTCCAGCCTGGTCTTGAAGTCCAGGGATGGGGCATCATCAAATCCGTGTTGTTGTCTCCTCTCTCTGGTGATTGACACCAACCAACATCCTCAGCTCAGGGCATAGAAAGGACTCAGAAAAATCTGAGCTTTTGTTTTACAGCAGGAATAACTATTTGGCATAAATTAACCGGGGTGTCCACAAGCCATGGAAATTCCCCTTTGGAAAATGTTCTTGAGGAAGCAAACTGGGGAGGGAGATGGACGTGGCAACAGTTAGAGGCCAGCCACGCACTCTATCAAGCCTAAAGGAATGAGCTGTCACAGGGATATATGGGGAGAGGGACACTGCTTAGTAAATTAAAGCCCTGACAGCCCTTGACTCCACTCCAAAGTGCTAATTGGAAAGACTTCAACTGCTGCTGTCCCCGGAGAGCGATCTCTCCATCACGGCCTGCCCTCCCCAGGTCAGCTCCGAGATGTTATCGTCTGCTGCTTGGGCTTTTCCTGGAAGAGGCTCAGGAGAATGAGGACAGGAGGAAATGTGTTTTCTCCGCAGCTCTTCTGAGCTGTGCTGTGCCTCGGTTGGAGCACCCAGAGGAGGGGCTGGTCCTTGGCTGGTGGCAGGTCTGTGTCTCACCACAGAGGTGCTCTCACCACCCGAGAAGCTGTGCCACCTGGTCAGACTGGAGACCTGCTGGTGGTGGCTGCTGGCAGAGTTACCCCACCGGGAGAGAGGATCTGGCCTCACTACACCTATGGAATAAACACTGAAATTTCACACTCTTAATTACAGCTGTAACAGACTCCACTGTTGCTGATTAAGTACCAATTATGCAGATTTTCTGTAGCCTGTGGCATTGTCTATATCCAGCATTTGACGACCCAAAATTACTCGCATTAACCGTTAAGGCGATATCTGAGACATTGCTCCTTCTCGATTAACTGGCAGGAAAAAGCCTGGTTACGGGCGGGGAAAGCCTGAGTTCCTCACAGTGGCTACTTTGACTTTGATAGTTGGGTCCATCTCATCTTGGTTCATAAAATCTTCCTGTTTCCTCTAGAGGATGCTGAGACCTTTGACGCGCAGTGGGTGCATTTCCCAGCTTGTTTGAGGGTAGCTAACCCATCAGAGCTGGGCCTGGAGAGGTCATTACTGCACCACTTACTCTGCACTCTCTTTAAGACAGAGAAGCTACTTGCACTCTCTTCTGTGGGAGACATGAAAACTTGGCAATGAGCATTTTTGTATCAATTCATAATGGAAATGCACAGGTGCTCTGGAGTTATTGGAAAGGCTCTCCCTCCCCAGAGGTAAAATGTGATCGCCTTGTTCAAACCTGGCCAAGAAATGCAGACAAATCCTCTGCCTCTTCCAAGAGAGCTCCAAGAGCTACAATTGCCTGAAGAAATTAGGACTACAGCTCTTCTCCATGACCCAGTAGTAAAAATTGAAGAAAATATTCCTCTCAGTTCAGACCAATCTCTCTGCAGCTCTGAACAATGTAGAGTTTTCTTACCAGGTTATTGTCATTCCATCATTTTGAAACACTTTCCCAGTGGCCTCTTAGAAAATGAGCATTTTTGGTAACTCAGTGTTCTAAGCAAGAGAGAGAGAGATTTTTGTTGCTGTACAGTGGGCTAGAGAGGCACATGGACAATGCCACCACAGTGGGATGGAGGACAGAAAGGTTTCCTGCAGGTTTTCAAAACACCCATTCCAATGTGAGGACGTGCCAGACTCGAGTCGAGCTGCTCAAAGGGACATTTGATTGACTGGGGTGGGACAGCGTGGCTCTGCCACTGAGGGAGAGAGGAGCACACACCGCTCCAGAGTCAGCGGGAGGGCGTCTCTGGGAGGGCTCAGAGGAGGTGCTCCTGGTGCACAACAGGAGGGAGGGGTGTGGGAAAGGCAGGTAAATGCCACTGCAGCGTGTTCTGATCTCACAGCAGCTTCACGCGGACGGATTCAGTCATTTTGCAAAGGTCTGGTAGTAAAGTGAAGGGGTTGAAGGAAAGGAAGGGTGAGCTGAGCCCTTCTGGATGTCTCAGGTACCAAACTCCAGAACTGCTGGGACCCTGGAAATGAGCTCCAGGTGACAACCACCATAAAATATATGCTAATCAGATGAATAGATTTGAGATAATCAGGGAAGCCTCACCTCTTGAGAGTGGCAAAAGATCTTCCATGACATCTGTGAAGCTACTCCTGGTTTGCACCCTGGAGGAGAAGGATCAGACCCAGATTCTCCAAAGCTGTGCTGCGCAGCTGTGCCCATCACACACGTCCTGCCAGAAGGAAGGTCCATCCCTGACCAGGGAGAGGACCAGGGAACGGCTGGAGCTGGGCCAGGGAGGCTCAGGCTGGATCTCAGGGAAAGGTTCCTCCCCCAGAGGGTGCTGGCACTGCCCAGGCTCCCCAGGGAATGGGCACGGCCCCGAGGCTGCCAGAGCTCCAGGGGCGTTGGGACAGCGCTGCCAGGGGTGCCCAGGGTGGGGGAGTGGGGGTGTCTGTGTGGGGACAGGGGTGGGATGGATGATCCTGGGGGTCCTTTCCCACTCAGAATATTCTGTGATTCTCTGCAGACCAACCTCATCCTGGACCATCTGTGTCTTGTCACAGTTCTCAACACAGCTTCCCAAGGACAGAAACATCTCAGAACGTCTTTGGCTGCCTCTCGATCCCCGAGCTCCTGCCATCCCAGCCGTGCAGGCCCTGGGGTCGGGACGCTGACAAGCTGTTGTCACCACTCGGCTCCAGAAGAAGAGCCTGGCTCAGGTCCGGCAGCTGGAGCCCCCCCTGGTCAGTGCTGCTGCAGAGGCTCTGCAGGGCTGGGAGCTCCGGCGTGAGGCACGTTCCACTCCTGGAACAGCCCCGCTGCTGCTGAGCCTGGGATGTCACCCAGCCGACCCCTGGCTGAGAACTCACACTTGGCTTTTAATTACTGTTACAATTAGCACTGGTTTCTTGGCTTCCTTTCCGTGCAGCTTTGCAGGGAGCAGCGGCTCTGAAGCCGCTGCCGTGGGCTCACTGTGCAGGAAGGGACGTGCCCTGAACTCCCAAGATGGTGGAAAGACAGGGAGAAGAACTGAGCTGGGATGAGAACCAACGAAAGCGATAGAAGTGCCAAGGATCCTGTTCAGGGGAACCAGAAGTGACTTGAAAGAGCTGTGCAGGCTTTGAGTGCAGCCGCTCCCATTTTGTCTGAGCACAGGGATGGGGATAAAACCATAGAATCATAGAACAGTTTGGGTTGGAAGGGACGTTTAAAGGTCACCTAATCCAACCTCCCTGCCACGCACAGGGACACCTTCAACTAAACCAGTAAAAACTTCTAAACATCTAATCTAAACTGACATCTTTCAGTGACAAACCATCACCCCCTGTCCTATCAGCGTGTGGTGGGCAGCACTGTCCATTGCTCTCACGATCAACTCTGTGACGATGCAGCCTCAGGATTTGTTCCCTCCCCTGGGAAGAGGAGCTCAAACCTCCCCGTTTGGGAAGGTCTGGTGTCCGTGAAGGTCTCAGAGGAGCAATGCTGCTGCTGCCACGCTCTGTGACCAGAAATACGGCACACAAGGAACACCAGCAGCCGTACCACGTCTCTTTGCAGCAGCTCTGCTCCAGTGACACCAGCTCCAGCTGTGTCACCGAGCGAGTGAAACATGGAATAACCCTCTCCATCCTGGTCTCGACTGGAAGTTCACAGCTTTTGTTTCAGACCCACCAAAGTCCATGGGAACCCAACGCCTGCCCTGTTCCTCCCACACCCTCCTACGTCAGGCACGAACAGGAGCTGCAGCCCTTCTCGTCCCACCCTACCCCTGACTCGGCTCTGGAACCCAGCCCCAGCTTGCCCTGGGCAGTCGGGCAGTGCTGAAGTGCCGTGTGCTCTTCCCAAGGCCTCCGAGGGGACCTGGACTCAGAGCCCCCAAACCATGACCCCAGACCTCAGCAGGCTCTAGAGGAGGATGGTCTCTGCCTATCTTCCTCTGTTTTCATGCCAAAGATCATCCCAGGCTTTCTGGGCTCTGTCCAGCTCTTCTCTGCCTTGCCTAGGGTTGCTCCTGGGTGGTCCTTGCCCAAAACCAATCCCAAAACTGCGGCTACAGAGGCTCCTGCAGGAAAACACTGCCTTGTGCAAGGGCTGTTTCCAAACACAGCCCTGCAGAAGCTTTGCCCTCAGCCCTGGGAAGGTCCAAAGCTGTGATACGAATCACTGCCACCAGATCAGCTGTGCCAAAAATGTGATTTACACTGCAAAACACGTGCCAAGAGCCTTACGGTGGGCAGTGCTGTAGGTGGGACGTCTTTCCACTGCCAGTGATTTATCAGATCCCACCAGGACCTTGTTGGTGAGGAGTTAAGAACTGCTGCTCCACTCAGTACTGACCACAGCCTTGGTGGTGGGATTCCAGGCTGTCCCTGAGGTCTTCTTAGTGCAGATCTAACTCTGAGGCCTTATTGCCATTTTCTGGATGCATCCTGCAGCACGTGAAGGGTTACTGTGCAGCCAAGGAGCTCGTGGAGTGGCAGGGGCATACAGGGAAAGCATTAATCACAAGGAAAAATGTGAGGATTGTCACCCTCTGCAAAATCAAGCCCTTGTTACCAGTTTGAGAGACAGCCACTCTGGAGAGGCCTGGGGTTTGCTCCCTTCCCAGGCCTCCATCAGGCCAACACCAGCGGCATGAGGCAAGTTCAGCTCTGTGTCTGCACGCTGGGGACTTACACGGTCACTGGTCACCCTCCAAGTGCAGGGTCAGAGACCTCCCTGCCTTGCCAGGTGTCCTGGGACCCTGCGGGGCTGCAGGAATGTGGAGCCTCGGAAATCAGGGCCACAGCACTGCAGGGTAAAGCACCCCCGTGGTGGGAAGTGTGGCTTCTGCAGGGACTGGAGACGCTGGGCACAGGGAGGGAGGCTGCAGGACTGAGGAGAGAGCTTTGGTTCCACGCCTGGGATGAGCAGAAGAGCAGCAGCTTCAGAGCAATGGTGAGGAGCTTGGTTGGGTTGTGGGGCAGCTCTTGTGGGAAGGAACAGAGTTCCCAAGGGCCGGAAGGAAGGGTGCACCAGTAATGCTGTTCTGAGCCAGTCCCAAAGCCTTCCTTTCCCTGGAATCCAATCCGTTCTCCCTTATTTTGAGTTGTTTTAGCTTATGGTTAGACGGCGGCATCCCTGCAATACAAGCGGCTGCAATAACAAGGACAACACAAGTGTCCTCTAGGTGAAAGAAGAATAACCCTGAAAATCTTCCAGGCCTGTAGAGGACCTTCAAATGGTCACAGAATCACAGAATTGTTTGGGTTGGGAGGGGCTTTTAAAGGCCCTGTCATGGGCAGGGACAACTTCCACTGAACCAGCCTGGCCTCGGACACTTCCAGGCACGGGGCAGCCACTTGTCAGTAGGAATTGAAACCACTCGGTTCCCAGTACATTCCACGTTCCACATCTAATTCCAGTCAGTTCTACTCCTCTGTCCCTCACGTCCAAACACAGTCTCAGATCTGCTCCTCCCGAGTGCTGCAGCTCTCACAGCCCACGAAGCGCCCTTGGACGGGCTCCCGCTGTGGTGGCTGCTGCAGGTGTCACTGCAGGAGGCTAAGGACGGTCCGAAAGGGAAACTCTCCCTGTGGCCACGCTTCTCTGTCCTTTCCATCTGCTGGAGGGCACAAATCCATCCCCTGTCCACAAGGTCTGGTGTTGGGTACCCTGGGTGAGCACTGAGCAGAGGTGGCTCAGGCCGGACAAGGCTTGGAGCAGCCTGGGCTGGTGGGAGGTGTCCCTGCTCAGGGCAGGGGGTGGAACGGGACAGCCTCTAAGCTCCCTTCCAACGCAAACCACGCCATGATTCCATGCAGTGCTCTGATCCCTTCCCTCTACTCACCATCAGACGGCAGAAGGAGCTTCTTGCGCTCTGAGGCCCCTTTTTCCACAGAGAGGATGTGGAGAGGTGTTGCATTTGCTGCTGGAAAGGTTTTTCCTGGCGGGGAGCTCACCTAGTTCCATAACTTCTGTAAAACCCAGGTTATAGCCCTGAGGATAAAGGTGCCATGGAAGCCAAACTGTCCCCCCTGGCTCCTTTGAGGCCACACAAGTCCCAGCTTATAAATGGAGAAGCTGAGACACAGATCTTGGAATCCTGGAATGGTTTGGGCTGGAGGAACCTTAAAGCCCATCCAGTGCCACGCCTTGCCATGGGCAGGGACACCTCCCACTACACCAGGACGCTCCAGGGCCTGTCCAGCCTGGCCTGGAGTGGTTTCAGGGATGGTGCATCCAAGGTTTTGGAGTACTTTTTTCCACTGCGGACTTGGGTGAAGCCAACATTTCTTTTGCAACTCAGAGACTTTTACAAGGCAGGCACACGGGGGCAGAACTGCAGCTTTATGTTCTTGTGTGGGCCTTTAACCACAGCCCTGGGCTGGTCATCTGGGGATTTGTGCACTTTTTCCACACGTGGGAGATAAGGGATGACGACTCCCAGGACAGCTCCCTTGAAATAACATCAACGTGTGTGTGAAGCTGGCAGCAAAGGAAGGACTGGAAAAGGCCAAGACACCAACATCTCCACCCTTGGAGGTTTTCACGACCAGAGTGGACAAAACCCTGACCAGGCTGGTCTGATCCTGTAGCTGACCCTGCCTTGGGCAGGAGGTTGGGCTGGGGAAGTCCTGAGGCAAATGGACCAGTGGCCCTTTGGGCTGTGAGCACAAAAACCTCCCTGCTGCTTCTCTGCCCCAAGCCACAGCTCTGACCAGAGCCTGGAGAGCCTTTTCCTGCTTCACCTCCTCAGCTGGAGACCTGCTGAGCCAAACATGAAGCCTTTGAGGATCCATTGGCTTGGGGGCTGAGGGAGCCGAGGATGAGTTTTGCAGAACATTTTGTCTGGTGGGAGAAGCTGATTTGGGTTCGGTTCCTTTTTCACCAGGAAAATCAGTATAGCTGGAAGCACGCAAAGAAATGGGAAAGGGCTCCCCAAAGCTGATAATTTACTTTGTGGATTAATAGAATTACAGATTTTTTTTTTCAGAGAAAATTTCGCACCTTCTCTCCTTTATGAAAGAGATTTTCCATAAAAAATCCAAGTGTGGAGTCAAAGGAACAAAGGCTTGTCTCCTCTGATTTATCCAAGTGGAAACGGGCTCAGAGCACTGCAAACCTGGTCAGTTTTTCTTGTGTGGTATTGCAAACATTTTGATATTTGTTCTGTGTGGATTGTTCATGATATTGGACCACTTTAGTGAAATTACCATGCAAAAACATTGACTGTGTGAATTTTCAAATTGTGATGCTTTCCAGCCGCACAGATCTTCTGTATTCAGTGACCCCAAATGGCCAAGAGCAGCTTTCGCATCTCAGTGGGAATCACAATGATTCAGAACTGAGAAAAATTGATGAGAAAATTGATTTTAACAGAATTTCAGTGGAGAATAATCCAAAGAAGCATTCTCATTTTGCACTGGCACTCCCCTCTGGCCGTGCCAGCTCCTCACAGAAGCGTTCGTTCCCAGGTTTGCTTTGTGTGCTGCTCTTTTCCCCTGCACAGAAGCTCAAGGGACATCTGACATTCCATTGTGTTGCCTGAGCTAAATCCCACCACCCTGAAGATAATTTTTTACCTTCTTCCATCCAAATGTTCTTCAGTGTATTGATTCTCTGCACTTCGTTCAAGAGAAGACCAAATGTCAACACCAGGGAAATTTTTCAGAGGGTGAAACTTCCCGCTTTTGAATCCTCATTAATGAACTTTCCCTTTTATCTTCCTCCCCACACCTGGTTTAGTCACTCCTTGTTTTGCTGGGAGTCGCTGCTGAGGCCGCTCAGTGGAGCTCCTGCCAGTCCTGCTGTGGTGGGTCCGTGGAGCCCCATCCCAGTCCTGAGCTCCACCGGGCTGGGAGGAGGGCAGGAGCTCCTGGAGCTGGCACAGAGCCCTCGTTTGGACCTGTCCCTTTCAGCCTGGCAGCCTCCCTGGCTCAGCCAGCCCCCGGCTCAGGGGCCGGGAGCAGAGGGCCCAGACGTGTTTGTGGTGTCCGTGCTGCTCACACCCCAGCCTGGAGGTTCCCAGAACACGGTGGGAGCTGAGTGCCCTGCTGAAATCAGTGTAAGCCCGGCTGCATTTCAGTAGGATCCGGCTCCCGGGTTCCTTCGGCTCCCTTTGAAGGTTTCAGCCTTTAGGGAATTAAGAACCATGGGCAGACAAACAGCATTCACAGCACACTACATCCCACCCTCAGCAGAGGCCACAGGATGTCTGTCACTCTGCAGCAGCTGAGGATCTGACCCAAGGACAATTTGCTTTGTTTCAGGGAAAAATTCCTTCCTGATCATTTCAAACAGGCGAGCGCTGGGCTTTAAATCCACCCAATTACCTCCGGCACCAGGCGTCCCTCAGCCACAGAGGAGCATTAGAAGAAGCAGGAAAAGTTCCCCACGTCCAAAGTGAATTTCGATGAGCCGGGGGTGCAGAGCAGACTCAGCCTCGCTGCTGTGCTGCCTCGTATTCCTGCCATGGCTTTTGCACTCTCCGACAGATGCTTCTGTCAGGGGAGACACCTCCCTCCCCAGCAGGGCTGCAGGATGGACATCTGGACAGGCAGCCCTGCCCGTGTGACCAGCGTGCTGTGCCCTAATTGCAATCTGCCAGCCCAGGCACGCTGACTGATGTGGTTAAATGAAGGCAGCCCTGAAAGCACCTGTCCCCAGATGAAAATGATTCTGCCTCCAAAGCCACCGTTAGGTGCAATTTGTGCCTGTGACTGAGTTTTATTAAAAGCTCCCCCAGACTCCCTCACATCATTATCAGAGCAGGCGCTGTCGCACTTTTCCTCCAGACACAGCAGTGTTGCCTCTGAGCTGGAAAAAGCAGCGGTTTTGGGGTAGGTAGAGCAGGTTTGGGTAAATGAAAAGCACACTCACAGGCTGCTGCTTTAGAACAGCTCTCACTCAGATTAGCTGCTTGCCTGAACAGTTCTGTTCCAGGTTCAGGGGTTAAATCCCCACCAGCCGTGTCTCAGTGGACTCATCCCGGGAGGATTCGTACCTGGATCACCAGAATGACAGAACCATCAGGGCTGGAAAAGCCCTGTGAGTTCTAACGTTGGAACCGTCTGCCCAAAGAGGTGCTGGGGAATCACCGTCCCTGGAAGTGTCCAAAACACGTGGATGGGGGGCTCAGAGACAGGGGTCACTGGTGGATTTGGCACGGAGGGGTTAGGGTTGGACTTGATCTCAGAGGGTTTTTCCAACCTTAATGATCCTGATTCTCTGATCCTACCTGACAACCTCACCCCTCCTGGCTGATCCCCACCATCCTCAGGTGCCGCGGGACCCCAGGTTTGATCTCTGCTCTGCACATCCTCTCATCCTCTCCCTCTTCTCCTCTCTGCCTTCTCTTTCTTTTTCCCCTTGGTGGTGTTTCCTCGCATCTGCCCTTCAATTTCCCCTTCATCTTCCTGTTCCACATCTCATGAAGCTTTTGTCAATAAATGGTGACTGCCCAGGTAACCACTACAAAATAAAGCTTTGGAAAAACACCTGAACTCTGTCTTAGGAGAGCAAAGAAACTTCTGAGTATTTTAATTTACCCTTGATCTAAAGAAAAAAAAAAAAGGCCAGCAGATGCAAGAGCCGGTATTCTCTTCATCAGGAGGCACAGACCCTGGAGGGATCCGAGGTCTGAGCCTGCCCCAGATAGGAAATGTGCTCACGTTATACAGGCTCAGCCACACAGCTTTCCCCCCTCTGCCTTTCCCTGTGAAATCTCACGGATCCAGGTGTAAAAAGCCATGGAGGGGAAGGAGGATGCCGAGGTGACCAGGCAGGAATGCAGAATTACAGCTGCTGCGAGGTCTGCCCGGTGCCTGATGCTGCTGTGGCACTGCAGGATGTCCCCGCACGGGGAATTTGGGACATCTGCACGTTTCTGATGAGCTCCTGGGCCTCCTGCTTCCTGTTCCCACCTTCTCCCACCAGCACTGAGTGATGTAAGCCACATCCTGGCCCGGATGGACGTTCTCCCCAGGAGGATCTGAGGATTTGATGCCGGGCACACAGATGTGGCAGCTCCGGCCCCTGGCACTCGGTGCTGGGCAGGTTTTACAGTGCCAGTGCCCACCTGCAGCAAAGGAGCCCTGCAGGAGCTGCGGCTCCGACTGCCGGAGCGGGAGGAGGGGTAATTAATTACCTGGCCCCGCGACGGGAATGAGGAGGATGGAGCCGCTTTCTGCCGGGAGCTCCGTCCCCGTCCCGACACTTCCCCCGCGCCTGTGCGAGGCTCCCGGCGCAGCTCCCTCCGCCTGGGACCGCGAGTGACCTTCTCCAGGGCACGGGTGGGCTCGGACATGCTCGGCCCCCACTGCCGAAAGCGCCAATTAGCACTAATTGGGGGAGGACACGCAGTGGGGAGGAGGGGCAGGGACGCCGAGGCTTGGCAGGTTTCTTTCTTCTTCCACTTGCAAACGCAGAAATGTGTGTGATGGATGCGAGTTCCAGCAGGACGGTTTCTTAGGGTGGAACTTTTATTCAAGCAATAAATAAATACCAAACTCTCCTGATGAGCCACTGAGTGAAGGGCCCGTGGTTGGAGGAGGAGAGTGCAGATTGATGCCTCGCACTTGCGCTTCCCATGGAGCAGCAAGAAAACCTTTGGAGTGCCAAAAATAAGTGAGAATCTCTTAGATTAGACAACACACGCTTTTATTTAGCCCTCAGACTCACAGGACTGGATTTCAGCCCTCCAGCATTTAAGATTGTTCTGTTTTGTCTTCTCCCGCCATCGGTGTGTCATTGCACTTCTCCTGGGGAAGAACATTAGAGATTTGAGTGAAAATGTCTTGTTTTGTGCATCGTCACTATTTTTATGGCCATCTCACAAGTGTTCTGACCTCTGGTGCTTCTCCATTTCTCTAACCACGTGCATCTACGCCTCCCCAGGTTTATGTTCTGTAAATGGAAGGGCTCTGTTCCCAGCCCCCGTGCCTGGGCTCCAGATGGCCGTGCTGCGACGGGCTGTAAAGTTTAGGGGCGCTCGGGGAGCTCCGAGGAACTTTTGTGCTGTTGCATTCAAAACTCTCCTGCGGTAACCTTCACACCCCCTGACTGCCAGGTTGGATTGGGGCGGTGCCTCCGCACACCACATTCCAAACCTTCTGATATTCATTTAGGAAATAAGCTCGAGATTCCCCGAGTGTCACCTGGGGCTGCAGGAGCGTCCGGAGGGGCGGCTCCGGAGCTCGGCTGCTCATCCTACACGCAGCACAAACAAGACATTTCCAAACTGCATTTCATCCTCTGGTGGTTGGATCTCAGTAGGAGGGGGAATGATTGCGGAGGTGATGGGGACACTGAGCCAGAAATAGCTGAGCCCTAAAACTCCTTGTTTGAAATCCATCCATAACCGCACAGACAAATCGTGGAGCTGCCTGGAGAAGCAGGTGGGTTATTGATAAAGAGGCAAGAAGGGGATTCCCAGAAACCCTGAACAGACACAGCACAAATCAACCACTCAGTGCTGTGCTGCAGGGGAGGCTAAAAAATCCATTAATTCCCAAAGTGGAAATTGCAGAATTTATGAAGTAAGGTGGAGTAAATGATGGGTCTCTTTCTAAAGAGAAAGGGAAAGTGCCAGCAAGGATCTACTGAGGGAAGAAACTCACTTCTCTCTGCCTCTGCTTCGGCCAGCTCAGGTGCTTTAGAAGATGCTTCATGCTTTTCCAACAACTGTGGGAAGAATTACGGCATCCTGTACCCAGGGGTGTGCAGGAGCAATCCAGACAAGCTCAGGAATTCATTAGGACTGCACAAGTGGCACCCCCTTCCAGACTGCTGGAAGTGAAGAGAAGGAAAGAAATTCTAAAACAAGAATAAAAATGCAAATGTGAAAATAATAATAATAATAATAATTTTTTAAAAAGCAGTCACTGAGAAAGAAGAGTGATTCTGGCAATTGTAACTGCCACTGTAATAGAACAAGTATTGAGCAAAATAAATTCCCACCCAGTGGATAAAGAAAGGGAGACCAGCTCAAACCCACAAGCATATGCCCAAGTACACAAAGAGTAAATCTCAGCAGAGAAATTTGTTGCCTATTTTTAGCTGAAACTATTAGTGGATAAAGAGTTTCTGTTTGGATTTTATTAAAACCTTTGCAGCCCCGCTCTCAGAATGAATTCAAATTCGTGTTGCTCAGCCAGGCTGCAGCGGAGGGAAACTGGGGTGTGAAATGTGTTCGCCATCCCCGGGGCCTTGCAGAGGCACAGAACGGCTCCGGGATGAGAGGGGTGTGAGGGGACAGCAGCGGGGAAGGACAGCAAGGGTGAGTCGAGGGTTTCAGAGAGAGGGTCCATCCTCGCGGGAAGGCCGCCAGGCTGCTGGAAAAGGGAGAAACGGGAATCCCGCTCCTTTGGGGAACTCCTGCTAAAGTCCCTGGGACACTCCTGTTTCTTTTCCAGCCCCTGGGGGAAATCCTGCTTTCCCTCAGCACAGCTCTGGGTCCCTCACTGCATTTCCAGGGTCACCTTTCCCAGCACAGCCGAGCGCAGCCCCGGGGGCAGCGATTTCCCTGAGCCGGGATCCCCGGCCCTGCTCCCGGCGCTGCTCCCCAGTCGGACCGCAAGGCACCGCCGTGGAATGTGGGGAAGTTTTGGGGATCTCATCCAAGCTGTGCTCGAGTGCCTGTGGTTGAGCTTTGGCTGCCTGCCCCTGGTTCCATGTGAGCCCATCACCCTGGAGCAGCGGGAGCGGCTCGGACAGGACTCACCCCACACCAAACAAGGGATCATTCCCTCATCTGCAGTGACTTCACCGAAAGCCCTTCCCTGGGAAGGCTGCAGACCCAGAGAACGTGGAGACACCGACGCCTTTTCCTGGTTTATTTTCTGGTCTCTCACCCTGTGAGTGGGACAAGTCCTGCAGGTGATGCCACCTGGCCACCAAAAGTCCTGTGTCCTGGGTCTCCCAAAGTCCTGTGTCCCGTGTCCTGCCAGCCAGAGCCCCACAGGTGTCTCAGACAGCCCAGGGCTTCTCAGATGGCCCCAGACACCTTTTCATGGGCAGCTCAACCCCAAATCTGCTGATTTCTCTGTGGATGCCTCCATTTCCTTCAAGTTATAAAAGGTTCTGGACACCTTATATAGAATCATAGAATCCCTAAGGTTGAAAACAAACCCCAGGACCATCCACCCTTCCAAGGAAATACCCCCATGCCCTCTAAACCCTCTGACAAAGGGCCACTCGCTTTCAAACGCTCCCAGGGACGGCGACTCCCTGCTGCCCTGGAGCCTGCCCCGGTGCCTGCCCACTCCTCCTGGGCAGAAGCTTTTCCTGCTGTCCCTCCCAAGCCTCCCTCGGTGCAGCTCGAGGCCACCTTCCCGTGTCCTGTCCCCTGTGATCTGGGAGGAGAGGCCAACCCGCTCTTCACCTCCAGCCAGCGCTGGGTTTCCTGCGGGTTTTTCCCAGAGCAGCGGAGGGGAAGCGGCGCTTCCCAGCAGCTCTCCCGTCACTCCAGCAGGGATCCACGACGGAATGCAGGGGGCACACGGAGAGATTAAAAGCAGAGGCTCCAAGTCAGAGACGTTTTAAAAAATGTGTGTGCTCAAGTAAAGGACTTTTTAATGTTTTAATAACAAATATTACAAGATATTTTTCTCCATGCCCAGTGCCTGCTGAGCCATCGTGCTGAGCCTGTATTTATGGCACTGTAAAGCACAATGAAGGCAGCAGCACCAGGAATACTAATAGCCTCCAGTTTATTACATCAAGGCTGAGTGCTTCATTTTAATTGCATGGAAACATTTAATTTGTTAGATGAGGTGTCATGTAGTTTTCCTCAGGCACCAGTAACTCATATCCACACTGGGACAATCGAACAATCCAAGGGAGGCTTTACAGTTAAATGGATTTTACTGTTTCTTACCTTGTTGGGGTGTGTGGATGGCCAGGTCCTCGGACCTTGTAGAGTTAAAATATTTTTGTCTCTTTTTTGTACGACTCGGTTGGGGTAACCCAGTCCAGACCCAAGGCACGAAGCATCTCATGTCTCCCCATGGCTCCGCACGGACCAAGGAGGTTCCTGCGTGTCCTTGGTGCCTGAACCTGCTGATGTGACCAACCAGAGACCCTTTGCTGCAGCCAGGGAAACACATTTTGGGGAGGGAAGGGTGGGAATTCCGAGCATGGCGGATCAGTGGACTGAAGGCCCCGTGTGCTGGTTCTGGCTGGGGTAGTTAATTTTCCCCTCGGGGCAGCTGTGGGGCTGTGTTTGGGTTTGCTGACCAGGGCTGGGCACACAGACAGGGTTTGTTATTGCTGGGCTCCCCCAGAGCCGAGGCCTTTCCCCACCTTGTGAGGCCACTCTGGGGCAGGGCTGGGGCTGCCTGGGAAGGTGGGAGGGGGCATGGCCAGGACAGGTGACCCCGACTGACCCAAGGGATACTCCAGACCCTATGACATCATCCTCAGGATATAAAGTGGGGGGCAGAAGGAGGAAGGGGGTGGCATTTGGAGTGGTGGGGTTCGTCCTCCCCGGTAACAGTCCCGTGGGATGGGCCCTGCTCTCCTGGCGGGGCTGAGCACCTGCCCTTGGGAAGGGCTGACAATTCCTTGTTTTTCTTGGCGCGTGTGTGCGGTTTCTGCCTTCCTTATTAAACTGACTTTATCTCAGCCCACCAGTTCTCCAGCTTTGACCCTCCTGATTCTCTCCTGATCCCTGGTGGGGAGCGAGGGAGGGGCTGTGAGGGCCTGGGGGCTGCTGGGTCACAACTGCACACCCTGTCCTGCCTCACCTCGGCACCCAGCACTGCTCTGAGCTTTTATTGTGGCAACGTTTAAGGAGTAGAAGGGAGAGGAAACTCAACGGAACAGGAATGGGTTTCACAGAATCATGGAATCATGGAATGGTTTGGGTTGGGAGGGACCTTCAATCCCATCCCATCCCACACTTTGCACTACCCCAGGGTGCTCCAAACCCCATCCAACCTGCCCTTGGACACTTCCAGGGATCCAGGGGCAGCCACAGCTGCTCTGGGCAGCAGAGGAACAGTGACATTAAAGGACAGAGCTCAGAGTTAATGCTCTGATGTCAAACCAGAGCATGTCAGAAAAAAGGGCATTTTATGAAAATAATCCCTTCAAGAAACAAAAAGGAAGGTTGCCAGTACGCCCCGTGTGGCAGAAGGGCTGGGGCAGAGGAAAATGAAGGTTGTTTGGAGCAAGCTGGTTCTATCAAAACAACGCTGGCAGTTTGTGCTTGCCCTCCACGCGCACGGGCTCGGGCAGGGACAGGGGACGTGGGAGGAACGCCCGAGCCAGCACCGCTGCATTCACCCTGGGCCAGGGCTGCGCCTCGCGCTGGGTTTCACTCTCCCGTGCTGATCCAGCGAGTTCGGGCACCGACGTTAGAAGTGCAATAATGGAAGTGAAAAGTGATGGGGGTTTTTGAGCTGCACAGAGAGGTGAGACTGCAAGAGCTTTGCAAAGTCAGTGGTAAATACCTTATCTGTGCAGGTTTGCAAGGGAGATAGGACCGACTCTAAGAGATATGCTGCAGTTCAGCTCCGACTTTATGGGCTCGGTGCTGTCATGTCTGTGCTATGGAAGAATAATTCTCCCAGCAGGAATTACTGGGGAAGAGGAATATTATGCAGAAGAGGAGACTCTCTGCTGTCCTTAATATCCACATTATGGCCTCTGAGGCAGCGCAGTAGCTGCCATGGCAATGAGCAAACAGAGCAGTGACACGCACTCGAGGGGAAGCCGCGTGTTAATGACAAATGTCCCGGCCCAGTCCCACCATTTCCAGCTACCTCGGGCCTTTGGAAAGCCGGGATTGTGAGGGAGGGGAGGCCCTGGCACAGGGTGCCCAGAGTCCCTGGGAGTGCCCAAGGCCAGGCTGGACACTGGGGCTGGGAGCAGCCTGGGACAGTGGGAGGTGTCCCTGCCCTGGCAGCGGTGGCGCTGGGTGGGCTTTGAGGTCCCTTCCAACCCAAACCATTCCCTGACTCTGTGGGGACTTGCACACAAAAGACATGAGGCCAGTGGTGTAAAACCAGGGGATGCAGGATGAATTCTTGTCCTGTTGTCGCACTGCCTCAAAAGAAGGACGTCCCTGGGGAGGGCTGAGGGGTTGATCTCCCGAGGATGGATTTTTGCAGCACCTCCAAAGGTGCTGCAGTGGGAGCTGAGAAGGGCTTTTCCATCAGCAGTGGCTGGAACAAACCTCTTCAAAAGTGCCAGTGACTCTGTTTGGGGTGTGCATTTTCTTGGGATGCTCCTGGCTACAGAATCTAGAGCTGCACAAAGTGGCTGCCCCCAGCCAGCACCCGAGGCTGGCCCAGGGACGGGGCTGTGATTTGATTTATGAGGCTAAAGAGGCCCTGTGGGATCCCAGTCACTGCTCCCACACCAAGAGCTACAGCTCTCGTTTCGTTGCGCACAGATTCTGGGAACTTACACTCCAATTCTGAAATTGCCCCAGAAACGCAATGTTAAGCTTCTCACCTGACCCGAAGCACAACCTTTATCACGTCCCCTCCCTGCATTGCTGCCTGAGGAGCTCTCCCTCCATCCTGCAGTGACGTGAGCACAGGAGCTCCTGCAGGCACCAGTAATTCCTCTGTTATTGCCAAAGCAGGCCCGGCCACGGAAAGGAAGGCTCGGCTCAGATGAGGAGCTGGCAGCCCAGAGGCACAAGGTGATGTGACTGAAGTCAGCTGGAGATGCATTGTCCTACTTTCCTCTCCTGGAGGCCACGATTCCCAACCTCAGATCTGTGCCTGCTTTCAGACATTATCCTGCTCAGACTCCTTAAAGCAACAGAAAGGCCAAGAACATTCACAAGGTCATCACCGAATCATTTTGAATAATCAGCTACCCTGGGAAAATCACAGGTCACTGGCAGGGAACTGAGGAGCAGAAAGAGACCAAAAAAAAAGTTGGAATTAATTCTTTCCCAGACATTTATCACTACTTTAGTATTGTTAAAATGAACATCAGGTGAAGAATTATTGTTCATGAACAGCACAGAAAAATCTCAGAATTTTTAATTTCTGCACCTGTGGAAAGCTGTGACTGAGGAATCACACACAGTAAACCCTTCACTGCTGCCAGAGGAACATTGTCTTGTTTCTTCTCCCCACTCATGTTCCCTCTATCCAACTGCAGAGCTCGTGGACTCTCTGTGATCTGATCTGGCTCCTCAGCTCAACAGAAATTAGCAATTTTTTGATCTCCACAGATGAGAGAACTTACTTGGCTCTCAGTGTTCCATTTCCATCGCTAAACAAGAGGATGCCCTGGAGCGAGCTCTGTGTCCTGTCACTGCTGCTGCCTCAGGTTTGGTTTGGACCTGTGGGGTCATTCTGGGCTGGAGTTCAGAGCAGAGTCCTCCCCATCAAGCCCCTTGGGCAGGAGGCTCCTGCCCAGCTCCAGGTTCCTCCCACAGCAGCCCCGAGGAGCCCCTCGGGTACCTGAGAGCTCGCAGTGGTGCCAGGCCCAGGGCAGAGGAACCTCCTGTTATCCCAGGCACGTGGGGCAGGAGAAGACCCAGAAGGAGCCGTGGTCATCAGGAGCTGCAGTGCCAGGACGAGGGGGAAGGGACTCCATCTGGAGGAGGGCAGATTTAGACTGGACATCAGGAAGGAATCGTTCCCTGTGAGGGTGGGCAGGCCCCGGCACAGGGTGCCCAGAGCAGCTGTGGCTGCCCCTGGATCCCTGGCAGTGCCCAAAGCCAGGCTGGACACTGGGGCTGGGAGCAGCCTGGGACAGTGGGAGGTGTCCCTGCCATGGCAGGGGTGGGAATGGTCTTGTACAACCCAAACCATTCTGGGATTCTGTGATTCTATTTATGAATCTCACTATGGGCACCTAATTTCATAACTCTTGATCAAAGGTCTGAACTGATTTGTAGTTGTCCTCTTAGCTATTAGTGAATTTATAATAGAAGAATAATTTGCCTCTTTATGCCAAAATCAGCATGTTCAGATTGGGGGTGGGGAGCCTCTTTTTTCTAAGGAAAAGACAAAGGTGCTTTGTGCCTGATTTGAATTTCAGACAAACATTTAACAGATCACTTTGCTTTCCCAAACGCACAGTGCAGCCTCTAAGAGCAGCTAAATTGCTATAAATTAAAGTTAAATGTCAAAAAGGCAAAGATGTGCAGGAATGCAGGAGACAATCTCGGTGCAATTGGGGTTGTTACCGAGCTGCTTTTATCCACTTTGCTTGCATACAGTTAAGTGCTCTTCCTGGAAAGGGGAACTTTTTTTCTTTCTATTCTTAAGTAAGTCCCAACCCCCAGTTCCACTGAAATAGGATGTCATAATTTCTCATTTTCAAATATCATCAGGGAAAGAATTGTGATTGTCCACTCATTGTGCTTATCATTTCACCGGAGCTCTGCAGCCTGCTCTCAGCAAAATGCCATCCTTTGGCTGTAGCAGGTACCAACCTGCTCAGTAAAAGAGAAATTAAGATGCCATTTCTACCTGGGCTGAGTCGTTGGCCTCTGTGGGAGGGGAGTAATGAAATCCCTGCTTCTTCTGGCACTTTAAAATAGAAAATATAGGGGGAAATGCAGTGTGAGCTGTGTGACAGATAACAAGACAAGTGCCAGTGTTCCGACGGCTGAGTTGAGCTGGAACAGAATGGCTTCAGCAGGGCCAGGCTGCTCTCGCCCTCCCCGCCGTGCTCAGGACCCGTGCCCAGCCCCAGCGTCCCACAGCAGGGCTGCAGGGTGGCCAGAGGCCCGAGCTGTCCCTGCACAGCTGCGAGGGGCTGGGACCCGAGTGCTGCCCTTCCCTGCAGCCCCTGGGCCCATGAAACCGCCTGTGCCTGCAGCCCCACGGGACCTTCTCAAACCATGGGTTCCTCAATGCCCCGAGGCCCTCCCAGGGGAGGGATGCCCTGCACAGCTCAGCACGGGAGGGTGTGTGAAGCAGAACCAGCAAAATCCACCCCGTCTGCTCTGGAGTCCTGCTTGTTGTCCTCACCGTGGGTGCCCTCTGCAGCAGTGGGGCGTCTCCAGCCCACACCCAGGAGAGGCATCTCAGGAAACGGTGGAATCGGGTTAGATCAAGGGAAGTTGTTTATTATGGGCATGGAAAAACTCTGGCACAGGGTGCCCAGAGAAGCTGTGGCTGCCCCACCCCTGGAAACAGCCAAGGTCAGGCCAGGCTCGGAGCACCCCGGGATGGTGGAAGGTGCCCGTGCCCATGGCAGGGGGTTGGACAGATGGCTTTTAAAGGTCCCTCCAGTCCAAACCACTCCATGATTCTCTGACCCCACTGTCTAGGGCAGGCACTGGTTTTTGGCATTCCCGTTCAACCAGGCCTAGATTCCCACACCCCGTGTTCCCAGGAAATGCAGTTTCAGTGTTCTCCAACACCCATGCAACACTTTTACCTGGTGGGAGCTGGCACAGTCTGGGACGCTCAGCCACTGGGCTCTGGTGCCAGGAGAGACCCAGCAGCTCTGTGGGCTCCTCCAGAGTCTGGGGGAGGTAGATCAGGATGAAGGGTCCCGAGCGGAACCCATACGAGGGATGGCTGAGGGCACTCGGAATCTTCAGCTGGAGCAGAGGAGAGTGAGGGCAGAGCTCAGCGGGGGCTGCAGCTCCTTCCGAGGGGCAGAGATCCGAGCTCCGATCTCTGTGACCGGGACAGGACCAGGGAAGGGCTGGAGCTGGGCCAGGGCAGGCTCAGGCTGAGATCAGGGAAAGTTTCCTCCCCCAGAGGGTGCTGGCACTGCCCAGGCTCCCCAGGGAATGGGCACGGCCCCGAGGCTGCCAGAGCTCCAGGGGCATTGGGACAGCGCTGCCAGGGGTGCCCAGGGTGGGGTGTTGGGGTCAGGGATGGGACTGGATGATCCCTGTGGGTATCTCCCAGCTCAGGACAGTCCGTGTTTCTACTGTTCAGTGATCCCTGATGGATCTCCGTATTGGTCCTCAGCGAGTCCCAGATGATTTAAGTGTCCCTTCTGACCACAAAGTGCAGGAAGCAGCAGCACCCATGAGCCCTGGCTTTAGCCAGTATCTTTTATTTCCTCATCTTCAGTGTAACAGAGACACCAAGAGCGGCAGTGCTGTGCCTTCCCCTGTACCCACACAGCAGCGAGGAGCAGGGCTTTTCCTTGTTAGGCAGCGAAACACATCCTGTACGTAAAGATGCTGTTTCTGACTGACGTCCCAGCCATGCTGTGCTGAGTGAACCCTGGAGCAGCAGCGTGTCTTGAGAGCTTTCTGAACCCACAGCTTCCGAGCGGCCCAGAGCCAGGCAGAAGGGTCTGTACAAGATTTCTGGGGGGATTCAGGAGCTTTCCTGGCTGCAGGAGCCCTCATTTCCTAGAACACAGACACCGGCTCTGTTTGAGGTCTCGTGTGGGTCCAGCCCAGGCAGAGGCAGTGGGAGTCCCACGTCGGTGACCTTATCACTGCTCCCGAGGCTGCCAAGAGCCTGGGCCTCGTGCTGCCGGATTTACAGCTACAGCCTGGGCAGTCACACAGGGCTGCTTGTTTCTGGCAGGTTTTTGAAACCCCAGGAAGGACAAAAGCTGTGGACTAGAGCCCTGCGTGGTGTGAGGGACAGCACAAACCTTGGAAGGGATAAAACCTTCCCGCCAGGGTCCCAGGGTGAGCCAACACGGGTGAGAAGACTCCTCTCCAGTGAGAATCCCACAGCTCAGACTCTCATCTGATGGGTCTGTCCATAGACATTTTTGGTGAAGGACGTGTTTATTTTTCCAGGCTGGATTCCTAAGGAAATCAGCCCTTTTTGTAACTGAAATACCTGCTGGTCTGTCTTAGTCTGCCTTCACAACTTTTGAACCTGCTGACGAATTTCAGACAATTGTTCTGTCTCAAAGACCCTCACCACCTACAGAGTTTATGAAGAGATGTATCTAGATTAAACACACTCTGGTGCTGCCACTGGGCACCACTGACACCAGCCTGGCTCCATCCTCCTTGTCCCCACCCCTCAGGGGTTTATGGACACCAACAGGAGCCCAAGAACCTCCCCGGGTGGGCAGTCCCAGCTCCCTCAGCCTTTCCCCAGAGCAGAGCTGCCCCAGCCCCTCGACTGTCTCTGTGGCTCCACAGCCTCTCCCGAGGAAGCAGCTTTGCCTCAGTTTCTCCCTTTGGCTGCACTTGCATGTCCTTTTCCTTTGAGGTAAGGGTTTAAGTGAACCCTTTGATGAGCCAAAAAGCCTCCTGTCCTCCCAAAGTAGCCGGGAACAACCTGCTGCTCCCAAACTTCACGTTCTCCCTGGCAGTGGCGATGTCTGCGCCGTCCCCAGAAGGAGGAGGGGATGTACGGGGTTCCTTGGGCAACCCAAAACCTAAAGGCACAGCACGGCTCTCCAGAGGCAACCAGAAGCTTCCTTTACACTTCCCACAGGCTCGTTTGAAGTGTTCAGGATCCCTGCTCCAACCCAAAATTGAACCTTTAAAAAAACCCCGTGGAAGTAGATAACCTTCCTTGTCCTGTTCCCTCTCCTTCTTCAGTGCCTCAGTTGCCTCCCAGCACCTTTAATCACGGCTCAGGATGTGCCCCAAGTCCAGTCTGGAGATACCTTTCTCCATGCTCTGTCCAGGACCTGAGTTCTCCCTCCAGGAAAAGGTGGAGGTGGAAGTGTGGGGTTTTTGGTTTCCCACTGAGGCCCATGGACTGTGTCCAGGCACCTGCCCTGGGCTGGTCCAGCTCCCTGCACCAGCCCTGCCCCAGCTCTCTGCACCCTCGGGGGCCTCAGACCTCCCTGTGCAGCAGCCAGAAGGAAAACAATGCAGAGAAAATTTGCTCCTGTGCAGCAGCAGCAGCAGCAGGTTGATTTATGACCCATTCATCCATGACATGAAGACTCACGAAGTTTAGAAATCACTGGCCTGAGAGTTTCCGAGGCAGAGGAGGTGGGGACTGCATCCAGCTCACAAAGGGACAGAGCCAAGGACCCTGCTAACTCTGGGAGCAGCCGAGCCCGGGGAGTCCCTGCAGGGTTATTCCTGCCAGCTCTTCTCTCCTGCCCTGCCAGAGTCCTGTGCTGCTTTCAGCACTTTGAGCCTTCATGTTTTCCACTTCAGAATTTCCATTTTTGCTTTTAACTGGTTCTTCCAGGAACAAAAATAAACACTGTTCCCCCGATATATACATAGATATGAAAATATATGCGCTCACACACATGTGTATGTTACACCTCATAAAGCTCCCAGAGAAGCCACCAGCAGGATTGATTGAAACAGGCAATTTCGTAGCAAGCTGCAAAGTTCTTCCCTGAATCAGTGAGTCATGATGCCCTATAAAGCACACACTAAAACGTCATAATGACCTACCACTGTTATTTCTTCCTTAAATCTTCCCGGTGTGAGGAACAGGAGTATGCAGAGGGAGGACTGAGCTGACTGCAGCACAGCCCGGGGCTGTGGAGAGCGCACGTGGGGAGAGGAGGCTCTGCCTTGCTCACAGCCTCATGGTTTGGGGTCCAGGAGAAGGCAGGACATCTGCCTGTGGGGTCAGAAGTGCCCAGGTCACTTGTTTACATTTCTAGGAACAGAGCAACTCGGATCTCAGCAGTATTTGGCATTCAGCTTACCATTTGATTGGCTCAGAGAGGAGGAGGTGTTGGTGGGTGAGAACTGGATCTGCCCCAGCCCAGAGCCGCCCGTATCCTGGGCTGATCCCAGCGTGGGCAGCAGGAAAGGTGGGAATTCTGCCCCTGGGCCCCTCAGGTGAGGCCCCACCTGCAGAGCTGCCCCAGCCCTGGGGCCAACAGCAGCAGGACCTGGAGCTGCTGCAGAGAGCCCAGAGGAGGCCCCGGAGCTGCTCCAGGGCTGGAGCCCCTCTGCTCTGGAGCCAGGCTGGGAGAGTTGGGAATGTTCCCCTGGAGAAGGGAAGGCTCCAGGGAGAGCTGCGAGCCCCTGGCAGGGCCTCAAGGGGCTCCAGGAGAGCTGGAGAGGGACTGGGGCCAAGGCCTGGAGGGACAGGAGCCAGGGAATGGCTTCCCAGTGGGCAAGGGGAGCTTGGGCTGGGATGTTGGGAAGGAATTGGTGGCTGGGAGGGTGGGGAGGGGCTGGGCTGGAATTGCCAGAGCAGCTGGGGCTGCCCCTGGATCCCTGGCAGTGCCCAAGGCCAGGCTGGAGCAGCCTGGGACAGTGGGAGGTGTCCCTGTCCATGGCAGGGGGTGGAATGAGATGAGCTTTGAAGTCCGGTCCAACGCAAACCGTGCCACGATTCCATGGCTCAGACTAGGGAAGAGACAACCGAGGGGGGATGATCGATTCCCAACTGACCCTGCCCTCCGGCAGTGGGGAACCATTGCCCCTCGTGCTGCCGCTCCAGGCCCCTGTCCAAAGTCAGAATCCCCTTTCCTGCTGCCCACGCTGGGGACCCACTCCCAGGTTGTTATTTCGGCGCTGAGCTCCAGCAGCCCCCGCGGGTCCCACGGCGCTGACCTGAGCCAGCGGCCCGAGGCAGCCCCGGCAGCTCTGCGGGAATAAGAGAAGCCCTGCTCCGGGATTATCAGGCGATGCTTTGCGGATGCACTCGTTGTTATTGACAGCTGCTGGATCAATTCCTGGGGTCTGCGCAGGTTTTTATGAGCAGACACAGCAAATTTAGTTGGATTGACACCGTAGATGTGTGGAGCGATGCCGTAGCATAGATGTCATTGAAATGAGACACAAGGACACCGAGGAAGATGAAAGCCTTGTGATATGGAAGATGAATAGCATCCAGACAATTTGGTTTTTTAACTTAATTTTTGGTGTCCAGATCCAGTTATCGACTTCTCAGCATGAGGAGCAGATTGAAGCCCGTGACGTGAAGGTACTCGTGATGCTGCGAGCTAAATGCATTTGTGAGTCTTTGCAGGACTAAAGACTCAAGTAGCACAAAAAATTTAGGAATAAAAATATAATATTAAAAAAAAATTACTTTCAAGTCCCCGTCCCCCCCCGCAAGTAAGAGGCTCTGCTGGTTTGTTTGTCTTATTTTTGATCAGACTCTGGTTTTGTTGTCAGCATTGCTGAACGTCTTGAATTTCCTTTGATGGGATTGAAAAGCTATTTCCAAAAGAAAAAAGACAGAAAAACTTTCCAATGCCTCCTTCTTCTTTTTTTTTCTGACTTAATTACACTGTAAACAAAGCAGATTTATTTCTGTGCACACCTGTATTATTTCTGAAGAGCTGTTGAGCATCTGTGAAATGAACAGATTGTCTCCTCTTTTCGAATAAAAAAGCCCCAAACCAGAACTCGAAGGGCTCGAGGCTCCTCTGTGTCATCACCCTCAACGCAGCAGCTCCACTGTTCAACTCCAGCAGCTCTTCAAACCTCTTCTCCAGGGCAGGAATGGCAACAGGAAATGTGAGCTGGGGTGAGTCTGTGTCTCAGGGCTTTTAATTGTGGCAATCACTAGTTCTGGAGACGGGGGAGCTCGAGTAGATTCTCTGCTGTCTGATGGGGTTTTGTAGATCAGAGTCACAGAATCCTGGGCTGGGTCAGGCTGGGTGGGACCACAGGGGTCACCGGGTGCCACCTCCCTGCCCCAGCAGGGCCATCCCAGAGCTCAGGGCACAGCAGTGCCCACACAGCTCTGCAACATCCCCAGGGAGGAGACCCCACAGCCTCTCTGGGCTCTGCTCAGGGCTGGGCACTGCCCAGGGCACAGTTCTGCCTCCTGTGCAGGGAATTGCTGGGCTCAGCCCCTGCCCGTCCCTCTGGTGCCACTGCTGGGCCCCGGAGCAGAGCCTGGGCCCTACCTGGAGCCCTCCCTGCACACAGGGACACCCAGGGACATCCAAGGACAGACAGGGACACCCAGGGACACCCAGGGATAGGGAGGGACACCAGGGACACCCAGGGACAGAGAGGGACACCCAGAGACAGACGGGGCTGAGGACCCCTCTCAGCTGGGGCTCCTCTCGAGGCAGAGCAGCCCCAGCTCCCTCAGCCTTTCCTCATGCAGAGGATGAACCTATGGGCTTCAGTAATAAAAAGGCTTTCTGCTGCCCAGCTGTGTGTTTTCATTAAGTCCAAATGAGTTTAACGCATTCACAGTTTAATTTATTGAAGATGCTCCCTTTGGTTGAAATTATCAAATTATCAAAAGCTACTGTCCAAGAAGAAGATGAGCAGACAGACACAGAGAGGAACGGAGGCAGCACAGCTGCCTGAGCTCAATATCTTCAGGAAACCAGGTCCAGAACAGGGGGATGCTGCTCCTCTGGGGGTTGTGGGCTTGGACCTAAACTCCACAGTCAGATCCCAAACTGCAGAACAGGGACCCAACTTCCCTGTCACACCCCAATGAGCTACATCAGCATCCACATGGAATCACAGAAACATGGAACAGTTTGGGCTGGAAGGGACCGTAAAGCCCATCCAGTGCCACCCCTGCCATGGGCAGGGACACCTTCCCCTATCCCAGGGTGCTGCAAGCCCCGTCCAACCTGGCTGTGGGCACTCCCAGGGACAGGGAGAACAACCATGATAAAATCCTTTCCAGCCCCTCCCTAACACTCTCATCAAACGCAATCAGCTGTACACTTTGTCCAGCTGATGATGAAGCTCATCACAACGGGGATTTACAGCACAGGAGCTCTTTCGGGTGATGAATTTGTCCATCACTGTTTGGATCAAGCAATTTTTAACTTCTGCACCAGCAAAAGACTCTCTACAGCTTTATTGTCCCTTTATCCCCATCAGAGCTGCTGATGATGTGAAGAAAAGCACTTTACGTGGGCTGGTGCCAGGTCAGTCTGTGCAGTTTGCTCCTCCACAAAGGCAGATTCGTGGGTGCTGGAGGATGAGCCAGGAATCCAGCAAAGAGTTAAAGGACACGAAAGCCCTTCCAGAAGCAGCTTAGTGCACACAGGCAGAGCAATTGGGAAGCGAGCACATTACTGCCTGAGTGAGTGACCCGGAACGTCATCATGACACATCACTATTGTTCCCTCGCAGAATATTTCCTTTGGGAGCAAAATGACTGAGGAACGAGTTCCCAAATGATTGCTAACAAGGAAAAAAAAAAAAAAAAAGGATTGGGGATGGGGGGAATAAAAGGGAGAAAAGAGCCCAGAAAGGCTTCATAGGCTAAGAGCAAATTACTCTGCAATTCAGCGAGCAATTTCATGGACATGCTGCAGGGATAATGCATTCTGAGTGGCTAGAATTTCATTTAATTCCACTTCATTGTTGAGCATCTTTTCCAGTGGTTTTCTGACTGAACACCGTGTGCCCATTTTCCTTGTTCTTAATCCGGCTTTTCGACAGGCACGCTGGATATACCGTGTTCGTGTTTGTTTGTGCGACGCCTCTCGTGTCCTGAGACAGAAGCACTAAAAGAAAATGCTCACAAATGAACCTTAATTTTTCTCCAATTGCTGTTCAGGCTGGTGACTGAAGGTTTTTGTCTCTGCTGTGCACCCAGGGATCACTCATGGGTCAATTAATTGATCCATCAATCTGTTTTTCTACCTTGCAGAAATCCCTGCAACTGCCTCCAATGACCACAAAGCTCTGAGAACCTCAGCTCAGTGGCATCTGCACTGCTCCAGAAGGAACTCTGGGACAGCCCTGTGTGGAAATCAGGAGCATCTCTTGGTTTTCTGTAGCTTCCTCATGAAGCCAGAAGAAACCTCAATACTTTGAGCAGATTAACAGAGTTATTGAATGGTTTGGGTTGGAAAGGATCTTAAAAACTGTCTTGTTCCACCCCTGCCATGGCAGGGACAGCTCCCACTGTCCCAGGCTGCTCCAAGCCCCAGTGTCCAGCCTGGCCTTGGGCACTGCCAGGGATCCAGGGGCAGCCCCAGCTGCTCTGGACACCCTGTGCCAGGGCCTGCCCGCCCTCACAGGGAGGAATTGCTGCCCAGCATTCCCATCTAACCTTGTTCCCTGGCAGCTTGAATCCATCCCCCTTTGTCCTGTCACTCCAGGCCCTTGGAAGGAGTGCAGTTTTCTGGACCAGTCCTGGACCATTTGTATTTGCCATAGTGCCACCAGCTGGAAACATCAAATTATTCCATTTTTGTAGCCTTTTTGTTTTATTCTCTTCTCTTTCTGTGGTGGCTGGATCAACCTGGTTTCCTTGGCAATAGCAATGTGACAGCAAAATTGTCCCAAGTTATTTTTCTCTTGGATTGGTTCCATCTTTGGAAGGTCCTTTTCTTACAAAGACAGAGAGCTTCTTGGAACGTGTTAATTCCTATTTGCTTCCCAAAAAGTCATTTTTGGAAATTAAACTGACCCTCTTCCTTTGGCTGTGAGCTGTCCATGCTGGGGAGCGACGGCTGCAGAGGAACGGTGGCACCGCGGTGTTGCTGCCACTGCAGGAGCGAGTGGCCACGGAGGCAGGACAATGCTCAGACCTGGTTGGATGAGAGATTTCTCCTGCAATTGGGGATAATTGAGTGTTTTCTTGTGCAGCCCCATCTGCCTGTGGCCACCGTTCCCTCCTGCTTTATAATTAGCTCTTGCACTGTTGCAAGGACTGATTTGTCATTCTGCCTTTGTACAATCTCCAGCACAACGCAGCGCTGATACAAAGCACATTTCCATGTAAAACCACTATTTGCAGATCAAGTAAAAGGACAGCCTGACCTAAAATCCCATTTTGGCCCCGTGGTAAAACGAAGGCAACAATTACAAATGAAAGGACAATAGACGAAGAACAGAACTGGGAAGACAGTAATTAGCAAAAATGAGAGGCTGTGAAATTCAAATAGTTCACTCAGAAAACTAAAGACATTAAGCAAAGTCCCAGGAATAAAGAATTGTAGAGCATGTTAGAACCATGAGGGATCTCAGCAATGACATTTGGCTCCTTGTTGGTGGAGGAGAAGAAAGTAATAACCTGTTCTCCAGCCCTCAGAATGTTCTCACCTTCCTCTCCTGGTTTTAAAATTAAAGGAAGAATTATTTGTATTTCATGAATATCATTCGGAATAATTACCAAGGAAGGTATTAAGAAAATACCAGGAATGAGTTTGTTTAAAAATTATTAGGTCATTTTAATGGACTTAAAATGTTGGCTGAGGGGGAATCTGCACAGGAACGTAGGAGAACCTTGCATGGCATAACCTGAGCTGTTACTCCGAGTAAATAGATTATTGGCCATGACAGGGACAGGAAGGATTTCAAACAGGCAATTTCAAAGTTACCCGTAGAGATTTCAGGAATGCAGACTGTGCCAGGGAATGGGGTTGAGGGGTCTTGGTAAGCAAGCAGAGCACCAGAAATTCCACCGTGGGGCTGCAGCAAAGACATCAACAGAGACCCTGGAGAAAACGAGAAGGGAGCTGCAATTGGGAAAGGAGAAACATTTTCTGCTTCAGTGAGAGACATCAGTGAGATGAGTAAACCAGCCAGTTGGCTGCTGTCAGTTTTAAAAGGGAGTTTGGGGAAGGATTGGAAGAGAGTCCAAAAAAAAAAAGGTGTAAGAAAAACTACTGGAGATCTGGAGAAAGTGCCTTGCACTGAGACTTTCACAATCCAATCTGCTTAGTTTATTTAAAAAAAAAAAAGGAAGATGGAGAGGTGACTAATTTGATTAAGGTGTGTAAGTACTTTCATAGGGAGAAAATTGTGGTTCGCAAAGTAGTCTTTAATCTTGTGGAGAAAGGAATATTTATGGCTGGAAGTGGAATCCTGACATACTCAAATAGAAATAATTTTAACAGAGCGATGGACCAGGTGAAGGCAGTGCCATGGAAAGTGCTGCATCTCTCTGCTGCTGAAGGCTTTCAAATCAGGACTGAATTTCTTCCTCAAAGAGTCACTTTTGATTTCAGCCTCTCAATCTGTTGCTAACCAGCTAAATTCAGTAACAAATTAGAGGTCAGATGAGATGGTCAGCGGTGTCTCGTAGCCTGGAAGCTGCTGCATCACCAGCACAGTGCTCCGAGGTTTGGCTGTTTCATGGAATATTCAGGTGTCAGGACTCAGTTCAGCTGCTCCTCTCCTAAGTGCCCTCTCTGACCTCTGGGTGTCACATCCAGCAGCTCGGGCAGAGCAGTGGCCATCTCGGCTTAGGGAACTGGGATTGTTCAGCCGGGGGAAGAGAAGGCCTTGGGGTGACCTTACTGCAGCCTTTCAGTACCTGAAGAGGAGCTGTGAGAGAGGCAGAGAGACACTTTGGGCAAGGCTGTGTAGTGACAGGACAGGGAGGAATTGCTTCAAAGTGACAGAGGGAAGCTTTAGATGGGATATTGGGCAGGAATTGTTCCCTGTGAGGGCAGGGATGCCCTGGCAAAGGGTGCCCAGAGCAGCTGGGGCTGCCCCTGGATCCCTGGCAGTGCCCAAGGCCAGGCTGGACACTGGGGCTGGGAGCAGCCTGGGACAGTGGGAGGTGTCCCTGCCCATGGCAGGGGTGGGGCTGGATGATATTTAAGGTCCCTTCCAACCCAAATCATTCCCTGACTCACTGATAAAAAACAGCCTCACAAGGTGCATTAAGGAGTCTGGCTCGCCTCATCCAGCGAGGCCTTCATCAATCCTGGGGCTTAGGGGAGAGCCCGGGAGGATTTTCACTCACTGAAATGGCTTTTCTGGAAGGGCACCCAGATGGCAGCTTTCCCAGGACATAAATTCTGGGTCCGTGTGAGCACAACATCTGCCCCCGGGGCCGTGCTCCGAGAGCCGCCACAGACCAGGGCCGGGGTGTGAAGGTCGTAATGGGGGAAGGCAGGAGTGGAAAACTGCTCCTGCCCAGCTGGAAGAGTTTGGAGGAGATGTCCAAGCAAGTGGCAGACAAAGGACACTCTGTGTGCCTCCCTGCACTCCAGGGACAGCCCTCGGAGTGTCGGCCTTGCCCCATGCGTGGCTGGGCGGGCGCTTCCCGGCCCCTCCGTGCCCCGCTCCGGAACCGGCCCCGGAGCCCCGGAGCGCTCGGCTCCTGCCCTTCGGAGAACGCCGGGGAGGCCTCTGGGGAGCGTCACCCCAGCTGAGGCCGAGGAGGCTGGATTCCAACACGGAGGGAGAGCCGAGCTGCCAGCGGGGACCTGGAGCTCGCTGCAGCCACGGTGTGAGTGTCATCCCACTGAAGCAGAAAATAGGAACGTGTTGAGCCATCACGTGGCCTCCTGCGAAGATTGAAGTGCTACCAGCGGTTTCTATTTGTGTGCATCTCCTTGTTTCCCAATTACCGTGTTTTCCCCCCAGTCCTTTCAGCAATAAATAAATAAATAAATAAATAAATGCCAACACGTTCCCATCCCTGGAATAAGAGCTGGAGCATCTCTTTAGCCCACAGCCCTTCTCTGGAATCCACAAGGCTCAGGCTGGCATCGGTGACCATGGTTGGAATTAAAAAGATGTAGAAGGGAATTTAAAATCACTGGGCCAGATCATCAGCTGCTGCAAGTCAGTGAAGACCAGTTGAAGCCAACAGAACCACAATTATTTCGATTAAGCAGTGAGATCTGACTGTATGCAAAGGAAGCCACGTTCAACCTCACTCGTACCTCCAAGCTCTCACTATTTGCTGTCCTCTGCAGTAAGAGAGGTTAATTATCATCATCTAGAAGCACCGGAGTGAAATTAAGTAAAGGAGGATTTAGGAGGCATGTCAGGAAGCATTGCCTCGCTGTAGCTCTGCTAGCACAGCACATTCTCACAAGGAAAGGGAGGGATGGCTGATCGCCTGTGCCGCTGGAACTTGGGGTGCTCGAAGGGCTGGGAAAGATGCTGCAAGGAGCAGCACCCCTGCATCCTAGGAAGGAGATCTGATATCTAGATGAGCTGCTCCAGTTCTTTGATCCCCTGTTCCTGAGAGATGACATTTCCCAGCGGGAGTGCTGAGCAGGGCACAGGCTATCTGAATTATTATCCAAGCAAACGCTCTCATTCTCAAAATCTGGGAAGTTTTCCAGCTTAATTAACATTAACATTTGTTTTCACTAAGCCGTCTGTCAATGTGCCACCACAAGCACTAAATATGAGCTCTGAGCACACACACGGGTAGGTAGCAATTCAGGTGGAGCACGGAGCTTTATTTCCCAGCTTTGTTCCTTACAAGGTTCGTTATTCCTTGGCTCTGTAAATCATCCCCTCCTCGAACTGCAGCCTCTCCCTCGACACACGGTCTCATTGAAAGCTAATGACCAAACATCCTGTAACATCCTCGCCTCAGCTGTACCCAGACACGAGCCCTGATTGCCTTTTGCTGGTGCTGATGTTGGCTGGAAGGGGAAGGCAAAAGGAAGATGGATTTCAAGTGGCATCCTGTCCCAGTTCTCCTCCCAGACCCGTTTAGATGCAGATTTCTTATATGTCACAGAATCCCAGAATGGTTTGGGTTGAAGGAATTTTAAAGCCCATCCAGTGCCACCCCTGCCATGGCAGGGACACCTCCCACTGTCCCAGATGCTCCAAGCCCCAGTGTCCAGCCCAGCCTTGGGCACTGCCAGGGATCCAGGGGCAACCACAGCTGCTCTGGGCACCCTGTGCCAGGGCCTCCCCACCCTGTGCAGTGAATGCACGGGGATTAATTCTTCATCTTCTTGGGGTTTCTTTTCCTTAGGTCACCATGTGGCTTTGGTGACAATCCATTCTCAAAGGATGGAGAGACAGTGGTTGAATTCACTGCAGAAGGTGGCTGAGATTGGCCAGGTTGAGAAACAGGGACACAAAGTGGGACAGGTCTCACTTGTGGAAGGTGACACCAGGACTTCCAGCGCTGACACAGTCACACCCCCACACTCAGAGCTGGCACCGGCTCAACAATGTTTGGGCAATTTCCTGCATGCCCCCTGCAAGCAGCTTTAACCTTGTCCGACTGACACACATCAACACTGGCCGTACCAACCTGGACAGCCTTCAAACGTTGTGCCTGGATGGGGCTCTGGGCAGCCTGGGCTGCTGCAAGGTGTCCCTGCCCATGGCTTTACGGTCCCTCCCAACCCAAACCATTCTGTGATTGTGATTCTGCTCTCCTCTGGAGGAGCTGCTGCTGGGGAAGCTGTATGACACAAACAGGTTCTTCCTCATCTCTCAGCTTCCTCCATCTCCTCTTTGCTCTCTTTAAAAGGCCAATTCATTTCTTCCATCCCCAGAAACGAATAGGGCCTTCCTCATTCCTGGGTGCATGGCCTGGATCCTGGACCAGTCCTGATCCCTTCCCCTGATTCCCCCGATCCCAGCATGGCTCCTCCCAAGCAGAGGGAAACCTCCCACAAACATTGCCAGAGGTTTGGCACAGGATTTCAAGGTCAGAGTTCCTCTACTTCCTCAGAGTCAACCTTTCCATTCTGCTTGAACCTCCCGTGCGGAAAAGGCCGCAATGACTTGGTCCCACCCATGGCTGTGCCAGGACATGACAGAGTAAAGAGCTCAGCCACAGCCCCCAGGAGCATCGCCCCGGGTTGTGTCACTCGCCGGGGCCAGGGCGAGGGGTTTGTCACAGACACGGCGCAGGCTGGCAGCTCCGAGTGCTGCCCTGTTTCTGTGGGGAGGAGATGGCTCCTCTCGAGGTCTTGTGCCTGGCGCTGGGCTGGAGCAGAGCTGCCCCTCCATCCTCTGCTTGGCAACAGAAGGAAAGGTTGGCATGGCAACTTCTTCTGACGCGGGAAAGGTTGTTAGAAAGGGACTGAGATCGGCTGTTGTCTTGTCCACCGAGAGAGGGACAAGAAGGAGCACAGCTTAATTTGAATTTAAAAACCCCTCAGGGCAGTGAATATTCAGCATTTCACAGTGAAAGTTGCACCTGGCTGGCGGGGGAGGCCACAGCGTCTCCTCACCAAACAATGTTCATGTGTGGGCAGGATTAAGCTGCCAGGGCTGGTCTAGATTCACTCAATCCCTTCACTGCCGAGCCTTGAGTGGGGCCTTGTCTTGATGCTATTTCAGCTTCAAGGGCTCCTCGGGACCTTGAGCTCTTTGCTGTTTGCATTAACACACAAGAATCTCTCTGTTTGCCGGTTGCTCCCTGGCTCTGCCACGCTGCCTCGGAGGCCATCGAATCTCTGCACTCACACCTCTTGCACCCCGCTGTAGCACTGTGCCCCGTCTCATTGCCCCATTTCTACCTTTGTTCTTCACATTCCCAATGAACAACTGAACTATTCCCAGTTTTCCCAGTTGAATTCACCTCCTTCTGTGGCATCATAGAATCACAGAGTCACAGAATCATGGAATGGTTTGGGTTGGAAGGGACCTCAGGGATCACCCAGTTCCACTCCCCGCCATGCCCACGAGGTCAGGAGTTTCCCAGCTCCTAAACCGAACCGGGATCCGTCTCTCTTGCACCCAATCCTTCCTTCTTTCTCCTTCTCCTCCTACAGGACATCCTGCAATTATCTGCCCAAACTACACTGGCTGGCTGCTCTTGGAACTTGAAATATTTCCACTTCACAGTTCCAAATTCTGAATTAGAAATGGATCTTTGGAGGGTCCAAGTGGGGCAAGATAAGAGTTGACAGCGGAAGGATCCCAGCCTAAGTGAATACATGCTGGTGGATGGGATTCTTAGGGAATTTTAACTCTTATCAATCAGTTTGAAATCTCTGTGGGTTCTGAACCAACCTTGCCTCTGTCTTCCAGCTAAAATAACTGGACTGAGCAGCAATTATCCAGAAAAAGAAGGATCATCTCCCTGCAGCTGCAGACCTCCCTTGGTGCTGAATGCATTCCAAATGGACATGAAAAAAATGTGGAAAACCAGTCAGGGACACTCTGGCAACTGAATTCACCCAGCACAGGCCTCGCTTGTGCCCTGGTCTGCAAGCTGAGCTCTGTACGAAACTGAACCATCCCATTAACTTGGAAAACATCCCCTTAAACTGGGATTTTCTGGAGAATGGCTCTGTGGTGCTTTGCAGCTGTTTGTAGACACTCCACCTCTTTTCCTAGTCCGTCGTTACACCTGTTCCTAACCCATTTAGGGCTCCCTGGGAGAGGCAAGGCCCGGTGTGCTGGGGCACAGAACTCTCAGAAGTTCCGAGAGATCTCAGCCTGTCCTTGGCCGCAGGGACACTTGTGGTCCGACAGAATGGAGAGCAGCAGACTTTGGGGTGGAATTCCTTAGGACACCCCCGTGGGGCAAGGAGGAACCTCGGACTGAAAACATCAGACCAGGAGGAGAAATAGGAAAAATAACCACAAAGAGTTTCCACTGGAGTTTTAGAATTAAACAAGCACAAAGTTGGGAGCAAGCGTTTCCCGTAGGACCAAGAAAGGATCAGGATGGTGCTTCCTATGGGTAAGGAGGGCAGAATTCATGGAATCTTGGAATGGTCTGGGTTGGGAGCGACCTTAAAGATCATCTAGTTCCAACCCCTGCCATTCCAATTTATTCTTTAACTTTCCCTGGTTAAAAAAAAGTAAAACAAAACCCACAAAACCACAAGACAGAATCTCGGTCTCCCCACAAAATAAATAATAGAAACAAACAAACCTCAAACCCTTCTGATCCCAGCACAGAATCTCAGCCTTCTATAAACACTGCCGGATTTAAATATCGAGAATATTCAGTGCATCAACAACAAAATATAATCCATGTTATTTCATCTGACAATGCACAGAGGACGAAAATAGAAAGGCCCGCTCCATTAAGCTTTGCATCTCCAACTGCACTGAAATTATAATCAACAGCTTCTTCAGGGCACGGGGAGAGAAAAGAAAGGAAGGCAGAAGGAAAAAAAAACACATGGAAGGTTTTCTTTTTCCCCCATGGCACTTAGAAGAATACAGTTCCAGCCCTTTTCTGCCCCCCTGGACAAGGGGCTTTGCTGAGTTCTGGGGTCTTTCTTGACCAAACCCTCTCATTTTGCAGCACTGCACACGGAGCTGCAAGCCAGGAGCCGGAATCCACCAGCAGCGTCCACACAGCTCCCTCTGACCCCCTCCCTCCTTCCCTGCCCCGCCCCAGCTCCCCTCGAGCCCCAGGGAGAGCCTGGGCTGAATCCTGCACAGGTCCATCCGTGGGCAGGGAGGTTCAGGGTGGGAGGTGTAAGGGCAGGTTTGGGGTGGAGGGCCCCGACCTCCAGCCCTGATCTCTGCACTGCCCATTCAGGTCTCTCCTCTCGTGTTCTGAGGCCATAGTGAGATGTCACTGGTCCCTTTTGGTGGCTTTCCAGTGACATTTTACAGGAGATATTGGAATATCATGCAGGGTATTTCCATCTTCTTCTATTTGTATTTTTTTTTTTACTAGCCAGAAATGGTTGAGTCACCATTTCAAAAGACAGAATTCTGTGGAAAATCAAACCAATGAACCAACAAACACAGGGTTTGCAATGACATTGGGTTTAGTTTTTCCTGGCATGACCTCACCCCTGGGATGTAGAAAACAGGAGCGAACTTCTCTGAGCAAGGCAAACTAGAAAAGTTTAGAAAAATCAGTTGCTCCATGCTGCTTTCTTTGGAGCGTGTCTATAATCCCCAAACTCTTTCTCCAGGTTCTCCAGGTTCCCTGCAGCTACAGAATCTGAGTCGTGTTATTACATTTTTTTTCATCATTGATTTATGTAAATTAAATAGGAAGAAATACCAGCACTCCAGCCAAAAAGAGAAATACCTCTTTTACAGGCTTAATATTTCACACCGAATATTCATCCTTCCCTGTGAGCAACTTCTTTTCTGGCCTCTCACATTATATTTTTACCGATAGCATTAAATGCTGAATGCAGGCAATATCTTTGATATATGGACAATTTACAACACACACAGAGAACCTTGACAGGGCTCTTTCTCGTTTCTTTATCATCTCGTTCATAAATTACAGCTGCTCCAGGAAGGGGCTCAGCGAGGAGGGCTCAGGGCCGTGCTGGAGGGGTGGGAGCGTGGTCTGGGTGTGGCAGAGACCCGGCGCAGCTGCAGTGGGGGCACAGATCTCCTGGATACTCCAAGGCACCTTCCCTGTCACCTGCAGGTTGTTTGTAGCCTCGTAGGGCAGTCTGAATTTTTTTCAGAGCTCTCCTGAGTGCTTTCCTTTTTTTGGGACAGCTTGGGAAGGGATTGCAGTGGGGGAAGGTGATGGGACAAATTCATGCAGGAACAGCCACACCAAAGGCTCCACCAGCCCAGCCAGACTCCTGTAGCTGGTGACAGACAGCAGCTGCCACCTGAGGAGACCTCAGGAAGATTCTAAGGGCCTGGGGTACTTTGCTGTCCTCCAAGGACACCCCTGACAAGCTGCTGCTCTTTGTGCCACCAATCTGGGATGGCTCCAGTCCATTGCAAGCCCACACCTTGCACGTCCTGCCCCCCTCTTCCCCACCTGCACCCCATTTACACCACAGGCAAGGTGCCGGACTTGCCTTTGTTTGTATCTGCTGCAGATGAGCAGAGCTGACAACTTTTCTCCAGCATCAGAACAGCGAGAGCTGTGGGGCGCTGGCAGGCTGCACACAAGGACGGGGTTGTGTCCCTGAGTGACCCCAGAGTGCTCAGGCAGGGGTGGAGGTGTCTCCATCAGTCTAACAGAGCCCAGAACACTCGGACACAGAGCTGAGGCTGACTCTGAGGCCTCTCCCCTTGAGAGTGGCACCGGTGGAGCCCACCTGCCCCTCTCCTTCAGCTCCCTTCGAATTCAGCACAGATGCTGTTGGCAGAGAGCACAGAGAGGGAGCTTAACCTTCCTTGTGGGGATGAGAAGGGAGCAGGTTCAAGGCCTCCACTTTTGGAGTGGAAAAGCAGATGGAAAGAACAGAACTGGGTGAAAACCAAGGAGAGGGGCAGATCAACCATGAGCTTTCTCCTGCTCCTCCTCTTCCTCATTCTTCTTCTTTTTTTCTTGGGCTCTTGAGCAACCTGATCTTGTGGAAGGTGTCCCGTGGCAGGGGGGTTGAAAGCAGATGAGCTTTCAAGTCCCTTCCAGCCCACACCATTCCTGAGTCTCTGATTCTCTGAATAAAACCCTTCCCCTGGGTCACAGGAGCAGCAGAACGGAGCACTCAGCAATTGCCACAAGGGGTGGGGTGGTGGGAGCGAGGCTCCAGATGCTGGGTCCCAGACTGTGAACTGAAAACACTTGGAATTTTGTTCTGAAACTCTCAACCCACCCTGCTTAGCTGCTGCTCTGGAAACACAAACCTCTCACCTGGAAGTGTCACATGAACACACACTCGGCAGTGGGACAGAGCTTCCCGAGCTCTGGGTGCTCCCCGTGCCTGGAAGAGGCACCATCCGGCCCTGGACAAGGAAAACACAACTCCCATGGCCTGCTCAGCTGGGCTGCAGTTTGAGGGCACAGCCTGTTTCTGGAGGATCATTTCAGAAGACAGCCCTACATGTGTTAGTGGTAAATTGTTTAGTGCTGAATTAATCTCACTCTTCATGCATCTGTAGTCATTTTCTGCTGGCTGTAAGCAGCATTTCTGTGCGTAATTGCGTATTACCCCCCGGGGCCTGGTACAAACAGAGCTCCTGTTTAAAACAGAGTTGTTAATCTGATTGCCTTTTTTTGTTTTTCAAGTTACAGGTCAATGCACACCTGTTAAAAACATCTGCATATAAAATTCCAGCAGCCCGCGCCGTGCTCTCTGCAGTCCTGGGTCCCGCCTGGCTCCTGGATCGCAGTTCTGGAGCTGCTATGGATTAGGATAAACACAGCGTCAACACTGACAGCTTTGGCACGGGCTTTCCTACAAAACAATTGCCTGATTGCTCTGTCTCTAAACCTCCTTCCACATGGCTACTCCCACGGATGGGTAATCTGCCCCCAGCTGGGCCCAGAGTCCTCCTGTGCAGATTAAATCCTCAGGAAAAGAGTCTGCACACATTTTCTGGTTAATGAAGATGCACTGGTGTCAACCAGCAAAGAATGATGGTGCTCACGCCGAATCCTAGAGCTGCAGTAAAGAAGGAACTTTCCTCTCTTGTTCCCAGCCCCTGCAGGGTCTGCTGTGATTCCTTTTGCCTTACCCTGCAGGGTGCCCCGGGGCTATCACCTCATTTCCAGTCTGAGCCTGGAGAAGGACCATCCTCTTGGAGAACTTTGCTCTTTTCCGCCAGAAATGAATGCTTGGTAGCCAAAAATTTGGGACATGCAGCACTGAACAGCGTGATGGACAAACCTCAGGTTTTTTCCCCCACTGAGTATCAAACCCAGAAGTGAATCTGTAACACCCCAGGCTTCCTCCTCTGGGATCACAATCAGCCAGGCTGCTGCTTCGCCTGCCACCCACAGAGGGGTTTTCCTGAGTTCGAGGTCCTGTGCCAGAGCAGGCAGTGGACAAACACAGCCACAGAATCATGGAATGGTTTGGGTTGGAAGAGACCAAAAAGATCACCATGGGCAGGGACCCCTTCCACTATCCCGGGTTGCTCCAAGCCCTGTCTGACCTGGCCTTGGACCCTCCCAGGGATGGGGCAGCCACAGCTGCTCTGGGCAAAAGCCACGAGCACGAAGCGGCCCCTGCATTTGTAACTTGTCCATCTGGTGCTTTCCATGATGAGGACACATTTAATGTTTCATTTACAGGAAAGGGATCCTTCAGCACAGACCTCCCCTGGGCTGTGACTGCACTCGAAGCTCTCCTGGAATTAACAAATTTAACTCCAAAAGGGCAACTACAGGGCCTGTTACCAGAAAAACGCCTCTAATTCCTTGACCCTTCTCACAGCCCCATTGGACGCTTCTGTTTCCCCTCTCTCCTGCAGGGCTCGTGCTCTGGCATGAACCAGAGCCATGAATTCATTCATAAGCAGAAGACTTTAATTTCATTAGTGCTAAATCCCTCGTAGAGGCAAACCCAGTAGACAAAAGAGGAGATGAGGACTGGGAAGTCAGAGATCAGCCTTCGTGGTGACTCATGGGACTCATGACAACACATCAGCGCACAATAAAATGTCACACCATGAAAAATCCTCATTGTCTGGCCATAAATCCTTCTCCCAGCTGGGTTGTCTCCCCATCTTCTGCCCTGCTAAAGGCCACAGAGCTGCTCGGATTCACTTGGAGAGGTCCCTGAACAATGTGCACTTCAGGAATGGAGCCAATACCCTCCACGCCGGGGCCTGGGACGTCATTCCTTGGCCCTGGTGGGATCTGGGGTGACATTTCTGTGGAGCTGGGGCTGGGACTCGGAGTATCAGTCAGTGGAGAGGCACAGCAGGCGCCTGACCCCACAGCCCTGAGGAGCAGCAAAGTGTGCTCTGTGCTCACTGTCCCTATTGAGTTCGTCACTCTTGTCTTCCATGACAACGCGGGGCAGCTTCAGCAGCAGCAGCAGCTGCAGAGCTCCCGGAGCTGGAGCGTCCTGGAGCACTCACAGAGGACAGGCACACAGAGGACACGGGTCCCTCGCTGAGCTCCTTGGGTGGGTGCTGCAGCACCAACCAGCTGCAGCAGGACAGAAGGTCCCTGTTCCCTGCTCCCTGCTCCGGATGTGGCCCCAGCCAGGCCTGTTTGGGAAGCGAGGTCCTATGCTGAAACAGGCAGAGCTCTGCTATTGCCTGCACGTGGCCTGGGACAAGCATTCCCCAAGGATCAGCAGATCTGGTACCTCTGACTTCAGCACAGGCAGGAACAGGCTCTTCACAGCCTGTCCTGAGTCACAGCACGAGATACGGCTTGGGAGTCGGTGTTCCTTGCAGAAAAGAGGGGAAGAGGGTGGTGACAATGCGGCTGTTCCTGTCCTCAGAGCAAAGAACGAGGCCAGTGCTGAGAGGGACACTGTCATCTGGTGAGAGGGACACCATCACCTGGTAGGATACCATCATATGGAGAAAGGGACACTGTCACCTGGAGAAAGGGACACTGTCACCTGGTGGGATACCATCACATGGAGGAAGGGACACTGTCACCTGATGAGAACGGAACTCCAATTCCCAGCAGAACATGACCTCAGCTCCACCACTGCCTGGCAGAGCCGCGTTTCAGAGCGCTCAGGGGTCTCTCTGAAGTAGCATAATTGGGTCAGTTGTTGCCTGCCCGAGCACAAAAACGAATGCCTCCCTGCAAAGATGTGTGTTGGGGCTGGCCGGGTGTCCCCGGGCTGTGCGTCCGTACTGGACAGAGGGACAGCTGCTCCCAGCCACACGGAGAAGCTGCTCTTGGCTGTGCAGGCACCGCAGCCAAGGGTGTGAGAGACCAGCAGGCAAGCTGGCAGCAAAGCCGCTCTCTCTGGGATCCCGGACACTGCCAGGGTGTTTGCCATGCGCAAAGGAGGCTGTGTACAAGGAATACCTTTGGGGTTGCTGCCTCCAGGCACGTGCAGGCAGCGAGTTTGCTTCTCCTCCCACTGAAATCACCCAAAGCTTTTTCACTGGCATGGTAGAAAAAAGGATCAGCCATGAAAGACAAGTTTTTCCTTTGGATGATTTGAGCCTAAGTAAAAACTGCTTTATTCCATCCCTGTGGGAGGGAGCAGCCCCAGCTCCAGCTGGGGTGCTGGAGGAGACTGCATTTCCATTTCATGGAGAAACCATCCTGAAACAGTCCAGGGAACAACTGGAGCATGGGGAATTCCCATCTCAGCCCAGATGTTTCCCATAATCAGCCCTTGCTCTGGCTGACTGGTCTCATTCAGCTGCCCAGGAGCTTTCCATCTTGTGTTTGGATGAACATTTCACTGCCCATATGAATGCGTGGCAGCCAAAAACTCGGGACACGCAGCACTGAACAGTGTGATGGAACAACCTTCACCTGCTGCAGGCTCCTGGTCTTGCCTCCACTGAGGACAAATGCGACCTTTCCAACTGTTTTAGGACAGGGCTCCCCAAAACACCCACAGACAGACCCGGAGTTCAGAGCTAAACAGAGCTGCTTCTCTCTCATTTCGTACACCGAATAAAACTGATTCTTTCTAACAGCTTCCCACAGTGGAAAAATCACCTGCTCTGTGTTGAGTGGATCATTCTTGAAACGAGCCATGGACCTTTCAGTCACACAGGGACTCAGGAGGGCATTTCCCCCCCATTTAAGTGTGGTGTGGAAAACCTTTAGATTTACACGGCACAAGAATGAAATGTCTCATTTTGCGCCTGGTCTTCATTACATGTTTGATATGAAGGAGTGACTTCATTGCGATTTCGGTCCCAAGTGGCATCTTTCCTTCCTGTGGATGGGAGCAAAGTGGGACCTCCAGACTTTAAGCTGTGCTGGGAGCTGACTTTGCTGAAGGATTTTGTCTCTCATAATGCAAAAGGCTTTTCTTTCCTGCCTGAGCTGAGCGATGCCTTGTGAGAATCAAGGGCTGATTGTGCTGTGGTGCAGTTCAGCCAAGGAACAAGGTCAAGAGCACAGAGATGGCAGCGGGCAAAACAGCATCCTAAGGAATGTGTCCAATGACCAAACAGATCATCAAAGGACACGACTTCCAGCAGAAGACTGGGGAACGTGGCAGTGAACTCAGGATAAAGCATCTTCATTTGGGAATTTAAGTGGGTTGCAATTCCTGAAGCCAAACACTCTGGCATATCTGGGTTTCTTGGAATTACTAGGCTGAAGAAAAATTTGGAGTGTCAATGTTTTTGGCCCAGTTTGCAAGAGAAAGCCAATGTTGGTGTTTTCCTGGGGAGGGGAGGGAATTGTCCATTCTTTTCTGTTGAAAGGAGTCCTGACATTTCAGAATGGGTGCAGGATCCCCCAGTGACAGAAGAGGGGATCTGTAACCACTGGGAGTGGAGAGTTGGAGCATTTGTCCCCCAGGGTTGCCCTTCCTCCACTCCTTTTGTTCTCCTCTGTCTCCAAAAATACAGAACCTCACTGCAGCTCCCAGCCTGCGGATCTCGTTATCCCTCTGTGCCACGAACTGAAGAGCTCTCTCACTTCAGATCAGTGTTCCCAATAAATTACCCCTCACCTTTCCTCACAGCACCAGGCAGCACCAGCCTCCCACCCCCAGGTGTGTCCTCCCCTGCTCCTGCCATCCCCACCACATCCTCCAGCTGCTGCTGCGGCTCTTCCCTGAACCGTCTCCAGTTAAAGAGCTTCCTTCTGGAGCAGAGACAGAGGGAACTGAGCCCAGCCAGAGCCAAACTCCCTGTGCCCCCAGGGGTCCCCGGGCTGCTGCTGCTCCCTGTCACCAGCACACATCTCCTGGGTCCTGCTTCTCGTCCCATTTGGTGTAAGATCCTCCACAATTCCTCTCTGAGTCACACTAATCTCTCCTTTCCCCAGAAGGGCACCCCGGCACCTAAACCACTCTTTCCTCTCCTCTGCTCACGCTGCCTGCTCCAAGGGACACACCGCCCGGAATGGCCCGAGGTTGTTGGAGTGATGAGGGAGACGAGGCTGATGCAGTGATTGCACTGGGATGGGAGAAGTTGATTCCATCTCATGGCAGGAGAGGTGGTCTAGAAGATCCCTTGGGTCCTAATTTCTGAGCTGGTGTGAGATTCCAGCCCTCAGACAATACCCAAATGGAAGGGAGCCCTGGGAAGGGATGGAGACCTTCCTCTGGGACTGTGGGACCCTGACAGGTTTCTGCCTTATCCAGTGTGCCATGGAGTCATTTCTGGTGGGTTCCTCTCCCTTTTCTCTGGCCCCAGCAAACACAGAAATGAGCTCCAGACAACCCTTACAGCCGTTCCTCTGCCACACCTGCTCCTCACCTCCCGCTGCCAGGGCCGGGCAGGCAGCACCACCAGTAGCTCATCCATCATCTCCAAAGGACCACGTAGCACGACGGGAGCTGGAATCAGAGGGTGCCAGAGAGCAAAGGGCTCTTGGGGGAGATGAAGCTGCTTTCCGTCTCCATTACAGCTGACAGCTGGAGCAGAGCCAGGACAGCAGTTTCATGATGTGTCTCTAAATTCCAGGCGGGCTCTGACACACTCCATCAGTGCTAACTCTGCCCACGGGACGCTCCCAGTGAGGAGAAAGGTCCCTTTCAGTCTGCGAGGGGATTGAGCCGAGAGCGCGGGACCCTTGGTGGGAATGAATGAATGAATGAAAAAAGTGGTGTTTGGAAAGGGAAAGAGGCTGCTTTGTGCTGGGGCTGGGAGAAGCTGCAAAGGCGGCCTGTCAGCTTCAATGAGCAGCTTCATACGTAGGGAACTGTTTATGGCTCCTTCTAATTGCTGTAATATTCCTGCCACTGCCACAATGCTTTTCTAGCTGCTTCACTTGCTCTGACAAATCAGCTGCCAGCAGAAGAGAAAACAGTGAAGTAAATAATGTAAGCAATGAAAGGAAGGGTGACCGATGCTGCTGATCCCTCATCTCTGTTCTCTGCTGGAAGGAAGGTCCAAATGTCACACAGGGACTGACCTGTCCCACCAAGAACTGGCCTTGTGACCTCCAGCTGTGGCCACTCTGCTGCCTCCTTCCCATGCAGAGCATCTCTAGGTTAATCACAGAATCATGGAATCACTGGGGTTGGAAAAGACCTCCAAGGTCATCCAGTCCATCCTGTGACTGATCCCCACCTTGTCCCCAGCCCAGAGCACTGAATGCCACATCCAGGCATTCCCTGGACACCTCCAGGGATGGGGACTCCAAACCTCCCTGGGCAGCCCCTGCCAAGGTCTGAGCACCCTTTCCATGCAGAAATTCCTCCTGGTGTCCACCCGGAGCTCCCCTGGCCCAGCCCGAGGCCGTTCCCTCCCCTCCTGTCCCTGTTCCCTGCGAGCAGAGCCTGACCCCCCCCGGCTGCCCCCTCCTGCCAGGGACTTGTGCAGAGCCACAAGGGCCCCCCTGAGCCTCCTTTGCTCCAGGCTGAGCCCCTTTCCCAGCTCCCTCAGCCACTCCTGGGGCTCCGGCCCCTTCCCAGCCCTGCAGTCAGACTGAGTCTGACTACAGTGCACCTCTCCCAGATGTGCACTGTCCCTGTGACAGGATGTGGTCCTGGGGAAAATAAACTCCTGTTCACTGCCTAAATCTCCTTTGTAATTTATCAATGGTCAGAAAATTGTTTCTGAAAATCTAGGGGCTCCATTTAAGTGTCTAAGGCTATTTTTCCTCAGTTTGGAAATCCAGATTTGACAAAGTTGTAGTTGGTGGGACTCAGTGTCTTGGATTAGTAATGCCTGAGGCACGGATGGATGTCTCCATGAAATATCCAGGGACTGGGGGGACTGATGTGTGCGAACCCTTCATGGCACAGCAGTGAGCCAGCAGATCACAGCAGCAGTGGGGCAGCTGCCCCATCCGCTTGGCAACTGGATTAACAACACCACAAAATAGTCCCAGTCCACGGTGGGATAATTGGGAGAAAAAAAAGAACATTGCTCTCCTTCTTCCCAACACGGAGATTGTTGGATGCCCAAGAGCGTCACCACTTCATCCTCAGAAAGGAGCTTTTTGGTCCCCAAACCTTTGAAGAAAATTGCAAGCCCGCTTCTTATTATTCAAAACTGCACAAAAGATTTGTTTTTTGAGATTTGGTGGGAAGAGCTCTCAGGAGGCACACGGGGCTCTCACCACTCCGACCACACTGACTGGAGAGTGAGGTGGGAGTAAAACACCTTTGAACTCCCCGCTGCTAATTAGACTTGCTCGGCCTATTGAGCTTAACGAGGCTATTGTCTGCAAATTGCTGCCGGTGGCCTTTCATATCCCAGGAAGGATAAAGTGACTTTCCTGAGGCACAGGTGGGAGTGTTGACATCATCTGCCTCTCTGCAGACTGCATCCTGAGGTACTGGCTGGACACAGCCTTGCAGCACAGCGTGGAACCAGAATGGATAATGTCAGTGTACCCCAAACATCATGGAATTCTTAGAATATCCATTCCCTTTTTTCAAGTGTCCCTTTCTGGAGCCAAGAGGAGCAGGGTTCCGAAGGTGAAGCCCCTTGGGAAATCGCACCTGCGGGGCTGAGGAAGCAGCTGCCTCCTGCTCGAGAGGCTCCGAGGTTCAGTGCTGTTGTTTCCAAAGTGCACAGGGACAAGGACCAGGTGTTCCCGTTCTCCCTGCAAATCCCAGCTGGGAGCTGAGCTGGGACAGGACAGCACAGGATGAGGGATGTCTCCCTGCTCTCAAACTGGGGCTGCATGTTCCTCTCTCCAGATCAGAGTTGCTGTGATTGAAATCCTGCCTGTGCCGAGTGTTTTGTGGTATTTTCAGGAACCTGAACTCCTCTTCAGCCTCTTGGGCAATAAGGTTTGGGATGCCCCAACCCAAGACATGGAGACTGCAAGTGCCACCACTTGGGCTGATCCCTTCTGGCTCACCTGGTACCCAGCAGCAAGAGATCCACATCCCCAGACCTGTCCCGGATAATCCTGGTGGGATGAACCGTGGAAGTGCCCTAAGGAGAGCCGAGGGTGAATATTGCTGATGGAATGTGCTGGGAGTGCGGTGCCGTGTGAGGCCAGGAGAGGCAACCAGCACACATCTCCCACTTCCCTATGGATAGAAACAGCCCCGGGCACGGAGGGAGGTGGCAGAACATTCCAGAGCACCTCTGTCCCTCGCCCAGAGCGCCGGGCCTGGCGGTGCCGTGGGGAATTGCTCCTTCCAGCCATGACCGCGTCAGGCACAGAACAGCCCGTGGCTCTGGGTCACTGCTGGGCCTGCTGCTTCCACCCGTGGAGTGGGAGAGAGAACTCCTGGGAGGCCCCTGCACCCCAGGACTAGGAAAGGTAAAGCCCAAGGTGTCTGTGGTCTCTGCTGGTGCAGGAAGAGAGGACCTGGGGATTCTGTTGTTTCTTCAATACAGATATTGAGCTGGAATTGAATCCCTCCAGCTGAGCAAGTAGGAGGTGTGTCAAAACTTTAAAAAAAGGAGAAAAGAAGTCAGATAGGGGAAGTTAATGCTCCCTGTCTTTCCGAAAATACTGCTCAGCTGGAGAATGAAGGGAAGGATTGTTTGGGTCCCTGCAATCCAAGGCACTGCATGGCGTGTGGCACAAACACTCCTTTTAATCCCAGACGTGACCCAGCCTCTCACCCCTCTGTCCCAGAGCAGGGGTGACACTTCAGGCCAGCGTGTGACATGAGAGCCCTCTGTGACCCAGCGTGCTCGGTCAGAAACACAGGAACACCAAAACACAGGAACACAGAAACCCAGGAACACAGGAACACTGAAATACAGAAACACAGGAACACAGGAACACCGAAACACAGGAACACAGAAATACAGAAACACAGGAACACCGAAATACAGAAACACAGGAACACAGGAACACCAAAACACAGGAACACAGAAACCCAGGAACACAGGAACACCGAAATACAGAAACACAGGAACACAGGAACACCAAAACACAGGAACACAGAAACCCAGGAACACAGGAACACCGAAATACAGAAACACAGGAACACAGGAACACCGAAACACAGGAACACAGGAACACCGAAACACAGGAACACAGGAACACCGAAGCACCGCCCCAGCAGCACCCAGGGCTGCCTCTGTGAGGCCTCAGCTGAGGAATGAGCCCTCGGCCTCAGGGGAAATGCTGCTGCTGCTGCTGCTGCTGCTGCTGCTGCTGCTGCTGCTGCAACCTTGCCACACGGCAGCACTGAGCTCATCAGTAACATTATCCCTACCAGTAATTATTTTTAATCTCTCCCTGTGAGGTGTTGGAATCAGGAGCAGAGTTCAGTTGTTGTTTCCTCCCCAAGGCCAGCGGGGAGCTGCCCCTGCCAGGTCAGGCCTCCGGCCCTCGGCTGCTCTGCTGTCGCAGGGTTTAGAGGCACCAGGAGCACCAGCACTGACCTCCTCCTGCCCTTCCCCGTGCTCCTTGTGGTGATCCTTTCTTCGGCCATCCCTGCATCCACCGGGAGGGCTGGGAGCTGCCGGGGCTGGACACCAGCTCCCTCTGCTCGGCCACAGGCCGGGCATGGGCCAGTGCCCAGAGCAAAATCAGGGAATGGAATGGTTTGGGTTGGAAGGGACCTTAAAATCACCTGGTTTCCAACCCCTGCCATGGCAGGGACACCTCCCACCATCCCAGGGAGCTCCAAGCCCCATCCAGCCTGGCCTTGGACACTGCCAGGGATCCAGGGGCAGCCACAGCTGCTCCGGGCACCCTGTGCCAGGGCCTCACACCCTCATGGGGAGCAATTCCTCCCTAACATTCCCTCTATCCCACTCCTGTCTTTGATAGGACTAAAGCTCCAGAGAACTGATGGTGTAGTTACTAAGAGCCCAGTTGGAAAATCTCCCCTGGGGGTTTCACCTGTCCTGCAGTGGAACATGCTGGGGAAGAGTATTAGATAAAATAAAGAAGTGAAAAAATTGGAATTTCTGTCCTGGGGTAAGTTCTGATGTTTCCTGTTTTGAGCCAGAATGCAAACCTAAGTTTTACCCTGTGCCAAATAATTTTTTTTATTACAAAAAAAAAAAAGGAACAAAACTCCTAATTACTTTTTTTCCCTAGAAATAACAAAATGTTTCACCTCAGCCTCTTCAGTGAAGTGAAAACATCTGACCGGCCAGAACTGAAGCTCTGTGACTCTTGGAATGACCCCAAATGTCACTCCTTTCATGCACTTGTCGTGGTTTCAGGACTGGGCTTCTCAGCCCACTTTTTAGTGGTTAGTTCATGTCACCCGCAGTGCAACCAGTCAGTGCCCAGGTGTGTCCCTGTGTCCGTGCGTGTGTCCGTGTGTCCATGCAGGAACTCCTCCCTCTCATCCCAGCGGTATTTTACACACATTCCCATGCATTTATATACCCTAATATCCCAGGGGTATTTTACACGCATTCACTTTTTGCCATGGATTTTCACACTCGGATCAACCCAAATCCAGGCCTTTCCTCTGACTGCATCCCAGGCAAACTCCTGTAGGACCGAATGGGAATTTTATAGCTAAAAGTGATTTACAAAAACTGAGCGGGTTTGATTTCCTCTCCTTCCCAGCTGCCCTGCCTGACACTGGAGTGCTGCCAGCCCTGGCTGAGGCACAATATCGACCTGAAACATCCAAACATCAAGAGCTGCTAAGAGCTTGAGGCAGTTTGTGTCCTTTCCCGAAGGAGATGTGACCACAGGCAGAGAGGAGGCAGACAATGAGCTGAGTGAAAGCCTTTGGAGGGTGATGAGGGCTCCCGGCTGGTCCCTGGCTCCGAGCACTTGTTGGACTGCTCGTGATCTTTCTCCCTCCGGGGGATTTACTCACTAAAAGGAATTGCTGGCAGTTCTCTCACCACACTTATTTGTTAAATTAGGCTGAGCTATAAATATTTACCTTCCTTTTTATTGCATCTGAGGAACTTCCAGCTCTCTGTAAATGTGGATGTTTATCCGTAAGAGCTCAGTACATCAGGGTGCTGTCAGCTCACCAAGTCCAGTCCCTCGCTGGCCCAGGTGGCCTCGGAATCTGGGGCTTTATGGCTCAAATCTCAGTTGAGAATTCAGCAGATGTGCATGGGAGGGGTGGGACTGCAGCTGTAGCTCCCCAAAGCAAGGCCTGAGACATCTGCAAACCCCCAGGGGACAAGAAGTACCAGACTTAAACTCACTGCTGAGCGCTGGAGAAGCTGGAGCTGGTGCTGCAGGGACAGAGCTGAGAGGGGAGAGGATCTGTGCCCCGGCTTGGCACAGCAGCACCTGAGGGCTGGGACCCGCTGCCTGTGGGGCTTGTGGGCATGGACCCACAGAGCCACGGACTGCTTCGGGTCGGAAGGACCTGAAAGCTCATCCAGTGCCACCCCCTGCCAGGAATGGGGCAAACACAGCTGCTCTGGGCACCCTGTGCCAGGGCCTCCCCGTCCTCACAGCCAGGAATTCCTTCCCAACAGCTCATTTAAACAGCTCCCCAGTCCCTCTCCAGCTCTCCTGGAGCCCCTTCAGGCCCTGCCAGGGGCTCGGAGCTCTCCCTGGAGCCTTCCCTTCTCCAGGGGAACCTTCCCAGCTCTCCCAGCCTGGCTCCAGAGGAGAGGGGCTCCAGCCCTGGAGCAGCTCCGGGGCCTCCTCTGGACTCTCTTCAGCAGCTCCAGATCCTGCTGCTGTTGGACATCCTGAGCTGGGCTGTGCCTCTCTCCCTGAGCCGGGCTCTGCCTCTCCCTGAGCCGGGCT
>WEIT01008542.1:2083-20248 GCA_013389985.1 Dryoscopus gambensis | reverse complement strand
AGTCCTCTGCTGCCTTTGGAGTAGCTATTGGAGAGTATTGAAAATCATTATCCCCTTGTTAAGGGATATGTGCTTTTGGAGCAAGAGCATGTGCCTGCTGTCCTTGCTGGAGAACTGTGAATGACGTGAGTACTGTGTCATCAGTGAAGCCCCAGGTAACTCACTGTTTCCCTATGTTGTAACTATGCTGTTTCCATAGTTAAGAACCTTGCACAGCCTTAGTGCAATAAGGTGCTCCTTTGCACAGGCTGGTGGGTTATAAATACTATATAAATACCATGGGGAACATGCCTCTCAAGTGCTGCTTTATGAGAGAGAGAACAACCATGAGAAGACATTGAGGAGAATGCAAGAATACAAGAGGAGAATTGTGAATCTTTACAGCCTCAGCTCTTCCTCACATTGCTGCTATCTTTAGGAAATGGATGAGGGGCTGACACTTTTTTCTGTACTGGTTTACTTTATTCAGGCTTAAGTTCAGGCAAGATTAGAAGTAGAATTTCTGTCCGGATTTCAGTAAACTGCTGTCACTAGAGCTGCGTTTGATTACTCCAGTACAACCTGCATCTGTGGTTCTGGTGAACACTGACATTAAATTGGGGAAAACAGCCTTGCAAACGTAATGTAAAAGGACTGTAATGCCATCTCTGTGTGAGATTCATCATACCAGCATGCCATGAAGCAAACCCTATGGGGTGTACCATGTTTTTGGGCGCTGTTAAGGCCGGTAACTAACTAGAAAGCTGTCTTTCTAGGTACTTCAAGATAGCCCAGAATTCCAGATCCTCTATTTAAGAAGCACAGAAACAGGAGAAGAAGACTGTGAGTTTAGTTCAGTTGGTCATTTTTGGTCTTAAGGGCCATCATCATCATGAATTTGGAATGATCACCAAAGTGTATTTTCCACAGAGTACAGTGGCTGTCCATTTTCTCTGAGGGAAAATGCCTTCATTTACTTTTAACTCCTGCTTTAAGGAACCTCACTATTCTACACAGAAATTAAATGTTGTTCTTTCTATTTCTGAGCCAACTCAGAGCAGCAAAAGCCCCATCCTTATGTCTGGACAGAGTTCCCATTCTGATCCTTGTCACTGATTTTCTAATGCAAGTTCAGGTGATGCTGCATGAAGCTCCCATGAAAACACCTGCATGGAGTGTGGAGAAGCTCAGTTGCAGTAGTTACATCCCAGTAGCAGTGCTGCTGTAATTGTAATTGCAGTATGTAATTAAGGTGATATGGAGCTGTATTACTCACGTGGGCTGTTTTTCATTAGAAATGTGTGATTCTATTTGAATTCTCAGGTGACCTAATCCAATATAGTTACTGATGCCTGCAGTGAGGCAAAAATGCCAATGTAGTTGTAAAGACCTTTACACTTGGTTCACTGAACCTGACACCATTTTACTCTAACTTATCTTTCAATCTAATCAGTCTGTACCAGAATTTAAATTCAGCATTTTAAAAATAGATTGTCATGGTTTCTGTCTGGAACATTAGACACATGTAGTTTTATTTCCTCTCCTGAGCAGCATGAGGGTAAACAGTAAAGAGGTCAGCGGCAATAAGAGATTGTTTAATGATAAACAAAAGCATCTACAAAAGTTCTGTGACTTTCATATGTGGATATCTCAGCAGCTGATCCCTCTTGCCCACCCAAAATAGTATCTGTGTGAGTATCTAAGGTGAGTGCTCTCAGAATTCCATTTTGTTTTCCTCTTCTTTCACTAGTAAGGTCTGAACCCAGAATCTGAGCATCTTTTAAGATTATATATATCTGGTATTTTAAAATTGAGATAAAAATTGGATGGCTCAGGCTCAGATTTAAATTAGTTAATTAGTTATTGATGCTTTTCAGGCACTTAAAATTATTTATGAAGTACTTCAGATATTAAGTATGAACTCCTCTCTTCTTTCCAACCTCCTTCTTAACATACTTGGAAAAGGAAAAATGAAGAATTATCTTCATTACAATACAGAAGTGTCCTATTGCAGGATTATTGTTTCTCTGGAAAACAACAGAAGGAATTTTCAGAGAAAAGCATCAAAATGGGATTTCTAAAAGTCTGAACCAAACAAGAAAAAATGAAATATAATACAGATTCAAAATGTCTAATATATGAAGTTACCTGAAAAACAAAGCAAAACATTGACTAAAACAAAATTCTTGAGAAAGGCAGTGGCCCTGATTTGTGAATGTTTAGCCATAGCCCTGTTTTCAAAGTGGTCATGTAAACTCAGCTTTTATTGCATAAAGATAAGTTGCATAAAGATTCTAAGATAGCCAAATTCTGCACTTCAAAGCCCAGAATGACTTGTGCCACAAAAACCTGAATACAGAGCTCATGGTTGCAACTCTTGTATTTCTAATGAGCTATAGTGCAAATCCTAAAAGCAAGTAGTGCTCTGAGTGGCTGTTATGAGGTTCAAAAATCATCCATCAGAGTTCTCCAATGATAATGATAAAAATGTGTGTCAGACCCAGGCTGGTCAGGACCGTGATTGCAATTTCTGTCTCCAAACGTTCTGTGTGAAATTTCTCCTTTAAACTATTGCAGTTGTATTTCCTCATCCATGGGCTTAGAGTCAAAATTCCCAAAGAATTCTATAATTCTTTGTCGGCGGTGCTGCTATTCTGAAATTTTATCTGGAGTAATACTTAGCAACTATTTCTTGCTGGTTTTGCTATTGTCCCGGCTAAACCTAGGCATTCTGTTTTCCCTAAACACTCTTCTATCCTAGTTTAACATATAGCCATCTGCTTATTTTTCTCTTTTGTCACTATTGTTCTGATTTCTTTTTCAGTCAGGCTTTTCATTCTCTTAGTAATGATTCTGTTGCATCTGAGATTCAGGTTATTGAGTAGCTTCTCCCCAGCTTGCCTGGGCTGGCTGTCACCCCTTGCTATCCTGTTGATGTCTGCCCACCACTTTACACCTTCATTAATTCACGTGTGAAATGGGGAGGAGTGGTTATCACACCAAATCCACCCCCCCGACATGTATCATGGATTGAAACATGCTTTGATAAATGTTTGTGATGTGCTGCAGTCTTTGGCTACGAGATGCTGCACCAGGACACCGTGAGGACAGAGGTGTGTCTGGGTCCTGGGAAGGGAGTCAGGTGTAGGGAACAGGCCCTGCCCAGGGCTGTGTTTCAGATGGCTTTGTAGCACTTTCCTCTTGGTAATTTTTGTCTTTCAGTTTTTGTGTAAATCTATGTTAGACTTTATTTGCAAACATTCAGAACAACTTGTGAACTGGAACTAAAAGGTGAAAGTCCTATTTACAATTTGTCATAATGCTATGTGCTGATGATGAACCTTTTTTTCCTGTTTCTCCCCTGGGTTCCCAGATAAAGTGAGAATGGTTGTACACAGAGTACCAGGAAGTTGTGAGGGTTAATGACTCATCCCACGATGCTCTGAACATTACAGAGTGCTTGGAAGGGATTTTTGTCTCTACATAAAGATTCTGCATTTCTGATATAAGTTGAAGGGTTCAAGCAAGTATTTTGAAAAGCATCTCTTTGTATGTAAGTCATATATTCCAAGAGTTGCAAAGTTTGTTGGAAAAGTAGTGGGAGGACTCCTGCCCCCATTTAAGTTGCCTTAGTGGTAGAAAGGGCAACACTTACAGTGTTTCCAGATCAGTACAGCCAAAATTCTGCCACTTGACTTGGGCCTTCTTTCATTTGGTGAAATTGCAAATAGAATATGAAAATGTTTCTTGTGAAAGATAAATTTGTAGGAATTGTTGTATTTGATACTTTTCCTTTTTAAGTAAAAACAATATAAAGAGCTTAATTCACCACAGAATAAATCTCAATGTTGTTGATTGTATGAAACTACACTGCTCTGCTCTACATTTGCCTCTAAACTGTTTATATTACTTAAAATGTCATTCCAGAGGAAAGTTTGGCTTAGGACTGCAGAGAAAGCCATTTTATTCCATGTATGGACCTGGTCTCTCAAAGCTATTTTAGTGAGTAGCTAGGAAATATTTTTTAGTGAGGCATGCTTTCATTTGTGTTTATGTGCATTGGCCAATTTAATGAGGGAGCTACCCTGTTCTGCAATTCTGCTCTGCATTGTTCCAGGGAAAAAACAGGCGTTTTCAGGTACAGGCTGGGTTATGTGTTTTTTAAACATTTTATTTAAAACTACATCTTGAAATCACTGTACTCTCAGTTTAGCTACTGAAGAATGAAACCCTTCTGTGCTTAGAAGAGACGCCGTTAAAAAAATTACATCCCCAGTTGGTGTTAATCAACATTGCCTTTAACAGAACCAAGCCATTTTTAAACCATTGCAGGCACTGATTCCAGCTTTCACATCTCAGCCTTCAGAAAAGCATTAATTTGTCCTGTTAGAGCACAGTGACAGGAGGGTGAAGATCTGCTGGTTCTACGGTGGAATCAAAAACCTTTCTTTAAGCTTTCATCTTTTGGACTATATTGTGGCAGTTCTGCAAAAATCTGATATAAGGATATGTAGTAAAACTGTGCTGCTCTGGGAATGGCAGCTGGGTATTTGCTCCCAGGACAGCTTCCCAAAGGGAAGGATCCCCAAAGGGTGGTAAGGAAATGATATATGTTTGACTTTATCTATATTTTGGCACTATTCAGCGCTTAAGAAATAATTTTGGGTCTTTTTCTTTTTGAGACGCCATTTGGTGTTTGTTTAGAATCCTCCCTAGTAATAATTGATGTTATGTGATCTTTTAACTTAGAGGAAATGTTATAAAAGTGATGTTTGTAGATATTAATACTAGATATAATTAGAAATAGTAGTCTTTTATGCCATCCAATACTCCTTTGAAAGTGCAGAATCTGTAAGTAGCAAATGGTTATGCTAATAAGGCTGCCCAGTCTCCTCCATTTATATTCTGTAAAGTCCTTTATTCTTCTTCCAGGGGATTTGTCTCTGGAATTAGAGGGTAAATTGCACCTCTGACAAGACATGCAGCCTTTGTGTTGAGACTACTGACTGCTGACATCCATTGTTATAATCTTTATACTTTAAGTGACCTGGAGTCAGATTTTCAAGGTATTTATTTGCTTAAGAGCCATTAGACTCTAAATGGGATTTCAGAATTGCCTAAGTAAATTAGAATCCTAATTCACACTGTAGATCTTATTAGGAGACTTCATGTATCTCCAGGTGCCTAAACACCTTTGTATAGCTGCCTGCTGGATACTGCGAGCTAGCCTGGAAGCATCCCTCAAGGCCATAAAACAGTAGCCAAAGCACAACAGTTTTTGGCAGACTTTTGAAGTTAGTAATTCAATTCAAATTACTGAAGAAGAGGTGAAAGGCTTTGAATTTGTTATTGATGTTTGTTTTTCAAAGTGCTACGAGTCACCAGTTTGAGTGAGCCCAGGTTTCAGTGCTGGGCTGGAGTGGATGTGGGGCTGATAGGACACATATGTAGCCTGTGCCACTTCCAGCACCAGCTGGACTCAGTCTGGAGACATTTCACACTTTTTCTACTGATATGAATAAAGACTTACGACAGACATTAGCAACTGTCAGAGAAATCCCTGGTTGATCAGCTTGAACCTTAGTATAGCCTCAAAATACTGCCATTCCTTGGATTACTTTTGTTCAGCTTGGAATTCTTGCAAGTTTGCTTTTTGGACACATGTTCAGTAGATAGTCCTTTAGGAGCTTCTGTTTGTTTCCAGTGAAATTTCTCGAAAAATTTTAAAAATTATTCTTTAAACTTACTACTTAGCTTCACCTTTCTCCTCGCAGAGAAATGAGAAAGCATGCAAAAACTTTAGAAGCTGCAGAATTGGGTCCTGTAAGTCCTCAGCAGGTCTTCAAAATTTCAGCCATGCAGCACTGTGATTTTTAGGCATTTAGATATTTAGCTCTTTGGAGATATTTAGGTATATGATGATTATCGATTTTATATATCTCAGAGAATTGGCACTAAGTTCTTAACAGTCAACTGAGAAGGTTCTTGCTCAAGGGAGAAGTTTGTTTTCAAGCATGTGGCTAAATTCAGCTAACTTTTAAGTTCATCTGTCCTTGACTTTGTTGTTATGTCCACTTGTATCAGAATTAAAATTTGTACAGGTTATGTGGGTTGAGAATCTTATGACCTGTTGGGATATCACTTTGGGCTATATTCAAATACCAGTGATAGGTATGCAATATAGACATTATGTTTGCTCTCATCCATTGCTGGTGTAAGGAGCCAGGCTTTTCTTGAATTTTTGGTAGTCTGAAGTGCTCATTGCAATCTTGAACTAAAATGCACACTAAAGTAGTCACAGCACCAGAGCTGGGCACATATAAGGGGCAGTCTGAGCAATGCCATTTATCCCAAAGCTGCTAAACAAGTTTGAGAGAGACTGATCCATCTCTGATTTGTGTGTTGACCATTCAGCAAGGTTGTTTAAAGTGAGCAGTGAATTCCAAGGGGAAAATTTTGGNTTGAGGATTAATGCAAAATGATTCCTCAGAAGCACTGTTGAGAGGAATTTTTCTTTATGTACTTCTAAATGCCAAATATTTGGTTTTCTCTGTAACCCTTGGAAATTATTACATTGTCAAATACACCTGGAATTTACTGGATGCTGAAGGACACTTATCATTAAAAGTGGTAAAGGTAGAGACGTCAAGAGAAGTCAGAGAAACCTTTATTAACATACAACAGTGTCATGGTAGAGTAGCTCTCAGTAATAAAGGGTGGCTCTCTATACCCCAGGGCTGCACCACATGTAGAGCTTTTTGTATTTGTTGCGTTCTTAGAGCTGATGGACAAAGTGTTTTAATCTGAAGCAGCAGAAGTTCGTATTTCTAAGTTAAAGTGTTTTGTCTGGGAATGATATTCCTAGCTCATTCTTTTCTTAGGACAAAGGAGGATAACCAGTAGCAAAACACAACGGAGTGTTATTGGTTAGGCACATTGGTGTTGAGAGAAGCACACCATGTCATAAAATTTAAGCTCCGAGTTCCAAAGAGCTATTTTATCTCAAAAGCGAAGTTTGAAATGTCAAGACAAATTCCCTTGTTTATTTTACTGGGAATTTCACAGGTGCTGAAAGGCATGAGATTCTTAATAATAGTTGGGTTCCCAAATACCTTGGACCTCTCTGAATATCCTGAGTAGAAAAAGTCAATAACACTTTTCTGAGAATGTACCACATGGAGAGGACAAAACACCTGGTTTTGAGCAGTGGTTAGCAAAGGCTGTAAATACAGCTGGGAAAATATTACTGTATTCATAGTTGCAATGGCATGCTGCTGTCACTTGAAAATGCTGAAGCTCTGTAGTAAGCTATTAAATGGAAGTCCATTAATATCCCTTTTAAAGTTTTTCATTCCAGGTTCTTGAATATGTCTGCCTCCTTTTTTGCTACAATAGGCAGTTTTATTTTGTGCTGGCTTGCATACCAAGTACAGTTAGTTAATGAATATTTAATTTCCATTTATGCCGAGACTCTTATTATGTGGGAAAATATATTGTACAAGAAAAGTTTCCGACCCATTCTCACACTAGAAATGAAAGTCTGAGTATTTATTGTAAGCCTGCTTCTGGAAGTTTTGCAGTTTATTCTAGTTTAAGCAATCTTTGAAATGGTCAGATATGGAAGCTCCACGTTTACTGGGTTTTTATTGTGACTGTATAAGACAAAGTGGTAATAGATTATTGAGCATGCTAGATGGGGAAGGAACCAATATAATGGAAAGGGTTGTGATGACTGATTCCTAGGCTTTAAGTCTTTGAGACAGTGTTTTTAGGGGCTACATTTGATTCCAGCTTTCATTACTGCCTAGAGACGTAGAGGCAGGAGATGAATCAAGTATTAAAGGCTTAGAAATAAATATGAGCAGAAATAAAGATTGTGTAGTATCTGACGTAATTACAGGTGGATGAAGGGTAAGTAAATTCCAACCATTAGAAATATGTAAGTATATCTGTAATGCCTAAGCCCTCAAATGAATGTGTCCTTCAAGCTGGGTTCTGTTTTGTATGAACAAAAGGTTGTGCTGTGGTGTAACTAGTCCAGTTCACTGTGTATCAGGCATCAGGTTGCTTGTTGGGAGGGATCTTGAATTAGTCCAAAGTCCTCACAAATAAGGTATTTGATGCTCAGACAAAGAAAGTATTTCGGTAAATGACATTGCAGCTTGAGAACAGAATAACTCCTGTGTGTGTCTGCTAAGTTAGGTGATATGTGCAGTGTTACAATCTGTCCATTTGATAGCATGGTTTGAGTGTTCCAAATATTATGTTTATTTGTTTGACAGGCATTATGCTTTCCTATTTCACTGGCAGAAGCAATTCATCTATAATAATCTACCTTGAACGTTTTTTTTTTCATTAAATGTGAACTAAAATGATTTGTTGAGGAATCAGAATGAAAAGCCTTTTAGATTTAAAACACTTAAACAAAAATAGCTTTTCACACAAGATCCTTTGCAATGTCTTTCTCTTTTCAGCACTTTTTGTAGCACTATTCCCAGAGATGAACTCACTAACAAGAGACAGGGACTGTAAGATAAGACCTAAAACCTGATCAGATACCTCAGTGTGAGCTGTGGGAAATGTGCGTATCATGGAAAAAACAGCTTTTAAAAAGAACACCACCACCAATAAAAAAAGCCCTATTGTTGTGAAGATCTGTGGATATTATTCTTTATGTAGTGCCAAGAACAAGATCCAGACTCAGGAAGAGTTATTTAACTTTATTTGTTATCTTAAAGTCCATGATATCTTCTCTGTAGAGGCAAAGTCAAAGGAAAAGAGGCTAATTTTCTCAGTAGCTTACAGACTTCCTCAAGACCTGTTTTCCCCAGGTCATTCAACTTAACTGCTCTATGACTGCTAAAAGAGAAATGATAAACTGTCTTTTACAGCAGCCTGGATGTCTACAAAGGGTGGTGAGGATGAAAGCATGTTTTATCTCCTATTTCCATATAGCTGCATTTGATGGATGTAGCACCTCATAGTTAGGAAGAAAGGAGACAATTATTTTATTACACTATTTGCATTACAGTAGTGCTGGTAGGACACAGGACCACAGCCTCCATTTTTCAGGCTCTAAACAAAAGTAAATTTAGTTCCTGTCCCAAAAAGCTTGCATTTCAAACAAATGTTGTAGTGCAAAAATATTTTATCAGTGGTTAAGTGAAAGTATCTTTTTTTTATCTGCCTCATTGAAGGATCATATAGTGAAGTGTAAGCTTGAGAAGTGGAAAGCAATTTTCACTTAGCCTAAAACAATGCTGTGCAATTCTTCCTTATGCCACTATTGAGTGGTTTCTTGCACTCTCAAACCATAGTAATGGCTGCTACTGAACGTCAGTTTTTCAGACCTCTTCAAATTCATTTATTCTCACTTTATTTGACATCTGCATCCTGGATCTAAGTTTATCTACATGTTAACCATCCACAACAAAGGCGTTCTTAAAGTAAAATACTGTATCAGTTCAGCAATACTAACTCAGCAATGGAAGCTGGATGTATTGTGGGTTTGGGGGAAAAAAAAATGGAAGAAAAAAACTCAACCCCAAACCTCCTGAACCAACTTGATTTGCAAGTCTTTCCTCATCTTGTTATGGTGGTTCAATTTGCAGTACACATGAGCATACACGTTACAGTGTGTGCAGACCCACAGAACAGATAAAATTATGAGTTGAAATATGGTTGTTGTTCTAGAATCAATCTTGCACTGCATTTTTCAGCGTTTCATTATGTATATATTTTAGTGACTTGTGCAAGTTATTTGAAAGCCTTCTTCCAAGGAGGCTGAACTCTGCTCTTCACCACAGGGTCCTCCAACTTTCCTTTGTGAGGAGTATGGCCTCAGCATTTCAGCCTTCCACCATCTTGCTGCCAGTAGTCTCTGTTTATTTGATGGTCTCTTCAGCTGTAATTGAATTGATCATGTTGCAAAATGGAATCCCCTCCTTTACATTTGAAGGCTGGTTCCAGGTGCCCATGTGGGTGTGATGATAAGGGTTTAGGAGGTGGTATGAACTGTAGCTAAATTAGAAGCTCTGTTCCTGTGTTTCTTCATCTATAAAAATAGGGAACTTGTTATATGCTTTGGTTCAGTCATAAAATGGAGCATGTGGGCGCAGTAGGAAAAGCTTTTATTTTCTTAGCTTCTGAACTAAAAAAATTTTGAGCTTAACCTCTTTTTTATTGTCGTACTTCTTATTTAGCTTTAATATAGCATGGCAAACCCAGGAAACATTCACAGTAGTGGCTAGCCTAATCTACAGTAGTGTTTTCCTCCCCTAAGTTGCTCTAGTGCCCACAGTGATGATAGCTACTGAGATTTTAATTGTTGTGTAGTGTCCTCTCACTGTCATCGTGCCTGGATTTTTTGGTAGTCCCAGCTGGTGGCTATGGGCACTAGGGTTAATAGGAATGCAGACATACCTGGTGTGGGTCAAATCCCTCTATGCTTTAGTTTGTTAAAATTTCTGATGGCCTCCAGGATGTGATAGAAAGGATACAGCAGTTAAAGTTATCTTTCACTATCACAGACTAATTAGGGCTGTCCTAACTTCCTGAGGGAATATGTAGTGATACCCAGTTGTTACAGAAGATTGAAACCAGGCAGAAGTTATTAGGCTGTAGAGTAGAAAATGTACTTCTTTCTGCTCCTCTGTTCTTTAGCTCCTTCCTCTATCTTAATGAACTGTAATCTGGATGAAAAACAAAGCTGGGAGGGGGAAGAAAAAACATCCTCCATTCTCTTGAGCCTGTACACTTAGCCCCTAAAGGAGACTAGCAATGTTTTCTTCCTCACTGTGGAAGTGTGACTACATGGCAGCCCTGCTTTTTCAAATTTGAGAATTTTTCCTCCTTTTCTCCCTTCATTTTTGTTTTATTTCCCATTTGCATTGCTGAGTCTGGTGCTATTTTGCCTCCATCTCTAAAGTGAAAACAGGCCGTGGGCTCATGAACTTCTAATCGGAAGTGATGACAAGTCCTTGATTGGGGCACCATTGCCCTTGTCCTCGTGAAATATTGTAGCCTTTTCTGGTATCATTTGACATGCAACTGTAATAAAGGCCAGTTTCTGCCACTGGGTATGTGTAGAAGTTGGTGCCTGTTACGCTTGTGCAGGAACACCTGACAGTGACATCTGTAATTGTGCTGAACATGGTTTCCTCCATTTCATGGGAATAAAATGATGCTTGTGCATTATTAAAAGGGCCTAACAAGATTTCTGGGGAGAGATGGTGAAATGCAGTATATAATAATATTTATGTAATTAGTGGCCTGGGATTTGAATGAAAAATACTGCTGTTTTGTAACCATAATTTTCAGTTTCCGACAGCCTCAGAGTAACAAGGAAACTGTAAATTGCATTTTAATGTCCCTAAGCTCTTGTCTCTGATAGGAAAAGTTGACAGTTTTGGCTGTCTTGAAATGATGATTAGCTGGGATCTAATTATGATATTAGCATAGAATCCTGTTCAAATGTAATGTCATCAGTATGTCCTTCCAAGGATGACGTGTGGCACGAAACTTACTTTCTTTTCCCCCCTTTTTTTATTTGAGAAAAGATGAAGGAGATTCAGAAAAGTAGCCTGAAGAGCTACTTCTGAACTTTCCCTGTGCCCCGCCTATGACCCTGTCCAGGTCAGATAGCAAGTCAGGTACCAGGCGCTCCAAATGGACTAAGGTCTTGAGCTTTCATTGTACTTCTCAGTGTGGACTGCCAGCTTTTTTTGAGCTGTCTGTGGTTATGGCTACACTGCTGTCTATAGCTGAGCTAGCAAAGTGATCAGTGTCCTATGCTTGATGATTGCAGCAAAGACTGAAGGGTACATGTACCTACCACTCCCTCTTCTTTGACATTCAGAAATGTAATATGCAAGCACGTTGTACTGATGGACTTGTAGCCCTTCCTGAAAGCCCTATCATTTTGTGGGGGACATTTGTCCTTTCCATAAAAGGGTTGAACTGATCATAGTACCCTTGACCTGACTTAGTTTACACTATTGTAAAACTGCTGAACAAAGTTGAGGCCGTCCGACCTCCAAACCCGACACCACCAAAAGTCTAGGTTTCTGTGGTTTTCAAAGACTAGCAAAATAATCTTCATTCTGTAGCATGTCCCTGGTGCAGGACTCCCAGCCCTCTCCAGTGGCCTGAACATGATTTGTGTTCCTACTGTGCTGTTCTCCTGACAGCAGGGTTCATGTATGGGGAAATGAACACGAGCTGTAATGGTCTCTGTGATAGTAGGTAACAGTTTGCAGTTGTCTCCTAAGAGAGCCCTGTCCTTTGGCTTTCTTACAGAAAGAGTATGGGAAGAGGAGGGGAAGAGCTAGTTGTTGGTGACCTAGGCAGGTAGTCAGGGCTCTCTGGAAATGGGCTGTGTGGACTACAGGCTCATACAGCCAGAGCGGCCAGCTTAGGAGAGTTGCTGTCAGGTAGGATGTAAGTTGTGGAGGTTTGTTTCTAGTGGAGGATGGTATGAAATCCTAAGCAGACTTGTCTAGAGAATCTTTACAGGTCTTAAGTTATGCCTTGTACACAGTGATTACTTTTCAAATGTTCTGTGCGTTCCAGCTCAGGATATTTTTCCTTCAGACCATATTTTCAGGGGGATTGCATTCCATACAGTGATAATATACAGCCTAGGTCCTTTTGGCCCCAAGAGATTTTCTGAGAGAGTTTCTCAAGTGAATGATTTACCGTCTCTTGCCCTGTTCCTTCTCCAGAAGAGCAGAAACAGAGCAGAAATTTAATGACCTCAAAGCTAATGTACTCCAGTGTCTCTGGATGGAGACAGCAATATTTTTGCCAATACAGTTTTGGAGCATTATTCTCCCTTTCATTTCTAACATTTTTTTGGGATGCTTCTAACAGAAATCATGACCTTAGAAGCATCTGCAGGAAACTAGTCACTCCAGACACACTGGAGAGATGAATTTTGCTCTTCGTGCCATGGTACCCTCTCTCTGTGAAGCTGGAGCAGTTTCCTATATGTAAATAAATGGAGAGCATGTCATCCTCTGGCTTAATACGAACCTTTATCTATATTGTCTTAATCAGACCACTGAAGTTCTTTTATTTATTAAGCTGTCTCCTAATCAGTGGCTACTGTTATATGTCAAAAGATTTAGGAATAAGTTTCGCATGTTATTTCATATCTGAAACTTTCAAAAATTCTCTTATAGTGAAAAAAAGTTTCACTTATTTCTTAACATTACTGTATTACTGTAGTTTTTTTCTTCACAAATATCTTGCTTAAATAAATATAAACTTTCTCAGTTGAATATCCTAGTGTTGTGAATATAAGGACTGCATTATTCTGGCATATAACTCAGGATTTGTTTAAGTGACAAATAATTGACTCGGTACTGAGGTGGACAAAAGAAGGTGTCAGTCATTGGCATTGATGCATTTCTATTGCATGGGATAAAGAGTCAAATCTGCAAATGTAAAATCTAGGTCATGTGGGCTGCACTCTTGTGGTACATTTGTATTCAAAATTGTGTTACCTGAAACAATTTAAGGAATTATAGAAATTACAACACTTCAGGTATTAATGATATTGCATCTAATTCTTAATAATTCTGAATAATTAAGTTGATGCACCTAGTGGATAGATGACTCGCCTGGTGGATGAGGGGAAGGCTGTGGATGTTGTCTGCCTGGACTTCAGCAAAGCGTTTGACACTGTCTCCTGGAAAAGCTGGTATCCCGTGGCTTGGACAGGTGCACTCTTCACAGGGTTAACAACTGGCTGGATGGCTGGGCCCAGAGAATCACGGCGAATGGTGCTGCATCCAGCTGGCAGCCTGTCACTGGTGGTGTCCCCCAGGCATCTGTGTTAGGCCTCGTCCTGTTTAATATCTTCATTAATGATCTGGATGAGAGGATTGAGTCCACCATTAGCAAATTTGCTGATGACACCAAGTTTCAGGGAGAGTGTTGATCTGCTGAAGGGTAGGAGGGCTCTGTAGAGAGACCTGGACAGGCTGTATAGATGGACCTAATTCAGTGATACAAGGTTTAACAAGACCAGGTGCCGGGTCTTGTACTTTGGCCACAAAAACCCCATGCAGTGCTACAGGCTGGGGACAGAGTGGCTGGACAGTGCCCAGGCAGAAAGGGACCTGGGGGTTCTGGTTGACAGGTGACTGAACATGAGCAAGCAGTGTGCCCACGTGGCCAAGAAGGCCAATGGCATCCTGGTCTGGATCAGGAATAGTGTGGCCAGAAGGACTAGGGAAGTGATTCTTCTACTGTACTTGGCACTGGTGAGGCCACACCTTGAATGCTGTGTCCAGTTCTGGGCCCCTCTGTTTAGGAAGGATGTTGAGATGCTGCAGCAAGTCCAGAGTCCACCACCACAAGGCCGGTGAAGGGTCTGGAACACAAATCCTGTTAGGAGTGGGTGAGGGAGCTGGGATTGTTTAGCCTGGAGCAAAGAAGGCTGAGGGGAGACTTCATCACTCTCTACAACTCCCTGAAAGGAGGCTGTAGCCAGGTGGGAGTCTGTCTCTTCTCCCAGGCAACCAGTGACAGGACAAGAGGACAAAGCCTTAAGCTGCTCCAAGGGAGGGTTAGGCTGGATGTTAGGAAGAAGTTCTTCACAGAAAGAGTGATTGGGCATTGGAATGGGCTGCCCAGGTAGTCACCATCCCTGGAGGTGTTTAAGAAAAGACTGGAGGTGGCACTCAGTACTATGGTCTAGTTGACAAGGTGGTTTTAGGTCATAGGTTGGACTTGATGATCTCAAAGGTCTTTTCCAACCTAGCCGATTCTGTGATTTTGTGTAATTGCACTACTGTAAGTTTAGAGCTGTACTATTTAGAGGGAAGGTACTGGATGCACTATAATGAAGATTAGAAGCTTGTATGGAATCTATAGCTAAGAGAAGTATTTGAAGGTTGAAATTCTTGTGTTGGCAAGTAAAAACAGGAAGAGGAGAAGTAAAACTATGTGTTAGTATTGGTATTACAGTATTACACTACAAACTGGTAAAAAGCCATTGACTTCAGAAGGTACTCTAACTGTACTTGTTGCGAATTCAGTCTTTTGAGCCTATATGTATGCCAGTTAATCCTGTAAATATCATAATAAGTTATCTTAATTACTTCTGAAAGTGTTCTTTTAGTTTTCCAGATAGTACCCTGGATATGATGGGAAGTTCCCCAATCAGTTTTGCCTTCCATGGGCTGATAAGAATCTGTTTATTAAAGGTTTTGAATCCTTTCTTTTTATAGTCATGTTCTGCTTTGGCCTTGTTTATTCACAACTGAATGCCTCTGATTATTTTAGCTGTCATGTCCTCAGTATTTGATGCTTTGCATAGTAGAACTGGAATAAACTGACGGTGCTGTATGATGTTCAGTGTGTACTTAAGACAATGACCACTTAGCTGTCTCATTTCCTTAGCAGTAGTTTAAAGATCAGTCATAGAAAGCAGTGTAAGCCAAGAAAAATACAGTTGAAATAGATTAGAAATTAAGTATTTTTCTTCATGGTGTTTTGCTTGGACTCAATATTTTGGTAACTTGGTGCAGACTGCACAACAACCAGAATGACCTGTTCACGTGACTGAAATTTGGATGAGCAGCAATAGAGCAATTCTTAAATACACAAGGCTAAATTTGTTGAGCCTGTTTCTTGACCTTTGATGAGATTGCAGTAAACAGTCAGATGCTTAATACCAGTGGCAGAATTGCACATGCTTCCCTTGGGATTGGAGCGGTGGCCACTCACTTGATAAACCCCAGACAGGGGCAAAGGTATAGACTTCCAAGCAGCTGAAGCAATGGCCCCCATTTGTGTCAGGGAGATTACCAAGTTGCTGGTCTCTTTCTGAAATAATATATTGGTATGTTTTGTTTATTTTGGTTTGGTGTTTTTCTGACAGGCAATCAATCAGTCTTAACTGAGTAGCTGTGAATGAATGAGTCATGGGATCAACTAAACTTGAAGATTTAGACTGTAGTTTGTGGGTTTTTGGTTGCTTAGTAATACAGCAGGGAAGGACTGGGGAAATTTTCATTTTACCTGTTGTGGATTTGACTGGGATTTGGGGAGAGACAGCATGTCACGTACATGCTGGCTGTTTATAATCTGAACATTATGTATTTAAACCCTGGATGGAGGAGATGTCTGGGAGGGAGGACTCGGAAGCTCACTGCAGCTGGATTGCCCATATGCAAATTAAGACAAATCCTTAGCAAGGTTGCCTAGTCACTGCACAGACCTTTGCCAGGCCATGTTTCTCAACAGTTATGCCTCAGCTGAGTAAATATACCCTTTGAACAAGGACCAGATTTGACAGCTGAAATAGTGTTTGTCATGCTTTCAGGCTCAAGCACAAACCAAAGCCCTAAAACATACATCTGAGATGTCATCAGTCTTGTTTCCTAAATGAATGGGGTTTGTGTTCTGTGTTGTTGTAGCTCTTCCAGTATCCTGTATATCTCCTTTGTTCCATGTACATTTTTTGTTACCTTCTTGGACCTTTTTTCTTATTGCTTGGTCTTTTATACATCAGGATGAAGAGAATATTCAATTCTGCCTCTCCGATGTGGTGTCATTTTCATATTTACATGACCTCTTTGCATAAGATTATTCAATTATTTGTATTGTGATAGTGTCTTAGACTTGTCTCTGTCATGAATCAAGGTCTGCATGGATTTTAACAAATGCGAAAGTGTGTATTGCCAATTAGAAAGACCTTAGACCTACTTTGGCCTCTCTTGCCTTTCATGTAGAATGAATGTGAAATTGAGATAGATATATATGTATAGATATATATATATAGATATATATAGAGTACACTTCCATTGGTTTTGAAAGCAGATTATAGTGCATCTGAGAGTCAGAGCAGGCATAAGGTCTGTCTGCTTCACTAAGTTATTCAGTATTGCAGCTGGAGATGGGGATGCCATATGCAGGGTGCTGTCCCTGCATGACACAAAAGATTTCATTTGGCTGGGGCTGCCTCAAGCTGTCACAGGTGTTCTTCTTTCATTTACAATAGCTCCATTAAAATATAAATGACTGCATTTATTACATCAGCTCTTTTTCCTTCTTTGGAATACCCCAGCTAAAGTTACATTACACATAACAAATGTTCTTGCTCCCTTGAGAATTAGTTTAATTACTGATGTAGGTGGGTAAAAGATCTATTGCGTCTGAGATGTTAATTTTATCATGCTTTAATTAAGAGGTCAAGTGTGAAAGGCTGCAGAATACCTCCCACCTAAAGATGCTGAATAGAATGATGGGGGTGGCAGGCACTGATATGATGAGGCTTTTACGGTCTGTAGGAGTATCAGCTTTCCTTGTGCATCTCATTACATTGAGGCAGGCATCTGGAAATACATGCCAATTCCTATTTGCTCACTGTATTTTCTACCATTAAAGGCATTTTCCGTCAGAGTCTTTGAAGCTTCAAAACAGCTTGTGTCTCCTTTTAAAGGTGATGGTCGCTCCTCCATCACTCACCACCGGTTTCCATTGGAGATGTCAGGACTGCGTTCTTTTGTCCAGTGTGTTTGAAGAATGGGACTGCAAGTATCCCTACACCCCTGTGCTCTGGCACAAGAGGGGGTGTGGGGCATGTGTTCACCAGAGAACCTCAGGTGCTACCGTCTCTGAACATGCAGTTGCTTCTTGCTTATGTCTCATGTGAGCATGGATAGATTCCATTTGGCATTTGGTTTTAAAGTCTTGTTTCTAGCTGACTCCAAAAACAAGGAAATGCACTTGGAAAGCATGCAGGGAAAAAGTGGGCTGGCAGAAGGGAGTGTCTCATAACAAGATTAGAGAGAACTAGACAATAAGAACTCCTTCCAGCAGGGCATCTGGGACATTTTCCACTGAGCTTGTGTTTGCCCCACCAGCTGGAGCAGCAATGGCAGAGATAAGAGCAGTTGTTTACTGGCTAATATGTGAAGATTTTCTTGAGACTGACTTACTGTACTTTCAGAAAGACTAAGTGACCAAATGAAGCAGTACTGTTGCTCTCTGAGCAGCTTTAAATATGACAGTTAATGATTTTTATTATTAAAAATAATATTTTTCATTGCTTACTGGCTATATGAATTGCTGATTAATTGAAATGTTCTGTGATGTGTGATACAGAAAGTATCTTTCCAGAAAATTTCTCCTTTTTCTTGGATTTTTTGCTGCCGTTTCTTCTTTCCTGTGGTG
>WEIT01008541.1:55069-69206 GCA_013389985.1 Dryoscopus gambensis | reverse complement strand
GCTGTCGCGCCGGGACACGCCCCGGTGCCGGGAGCCGGCGTGGGACGAACGGGGGGAGATTCCGCTTGGGAAGGGCTGGGGGATGGTTCTCGGGGTATCGATAGCGGCATGAATGGCGGGAATGTTGTCGTGCTTTGAGCTGGCTGGTGCTTCCCCTCCGCCACATTAAAGATGCGACAGAGACGGCGTGTGTTGGCTCCTCCTCCGCTGCTTTTCTTCCCAGCCCGGAATACCGGGATTTCAAGTGCTGTCAGGCGTTGGAATTCAGCCCCTCGGCTGGCAGAGCGGGTACCACGTGCTTGAGTTAGTCACACCGGGGCTTTAGAATTTACAGACTCTCGAATTTATTAGCTATGTTACCAGAATTTATTAGCTATATTACTAGAATTTTTAAACTTTATTACATAGCTTGAATGCTTGGGAAGAGGTGACTCAAGCTATAGATAGAGGTGTGCAGCTGCAGGCACATGGGTGATAAAAAAGGACTGAGGAAACATGGGCCCTCTGCAAGGGAGTGGAACAGCTGGGATATGGAGAATGCTGGGGTATGCAATCATTTTTTCGCCTCAGTCTTCACTGGCACATGTTCCAAGCACCCCACCACCACTGCAGAAGGAAAGGCAAGGATGAGGAGAATGAACAACCTGCTGTAGAAGAAGATGAGGTTTAAGCCTGTCTAAGGAACCTGAAGGTCCACAGGACATGATGGATCCATCAGGACCTGAGGGAACTGGTGGATTAAGCCACTGTCCCACATATTTGAGGAGTTGAGGCAGTTTGGGCAAGTTCCCACTGACAGGAAAAGGGGCTCAGTTGGTCAGAGCATGGTGCTAAAAACCTTGTTACCTTCGAGACAATGGCAAACACTTTATAGACATGGTTAAAGTCTTTGCCATTCTGTCTCAGAAGTAATATGTAGAGGTGATAATACAATGGGAAGATCAGTAAATGGAAATACTGTGCAGAATTGGAAAAGTTCAGATTATTAACTATCCAGATAATACTGACAAGAAGAGAGTAACTAGTTCTGACACAGGAGAACCCAAAAAATAGTCATTATCTTGTAAAGGGCCTGGTAATGTTCATGCACCACTTTCACACTCAGCTGAAACTCCTATTCTCTAGCACATTTAAGTGCTAGCAAAAACAATGACTACGGGAAGTTCTTACTTGCTGTATGTTCAGGTATGCTGGAGCAGATGGTTAGATGCCTTTGTGCCGGCAGGGGCCACTGACTTCAGATCATCCCTTGCCCTTCTCTCGTTGCCTCTCAACAACCCCATGCAACGCTACAGGCTGGGAGGAGAGTGACTGAGAAGCTCCCCAGGGAAAATCAGCCTCGGGCTGCTGGGTGAGGATGGCTGAACACGAGCCAGCTGTGCCCAGGTAGCCAGGAAGGCCAACGGCATCCTGGCCTGTGTCAGCAGCTGTGTGGCCAGCAGGACCAGGGCAGGGATTGTCCCCATGTAGTTGGCACTGGTGAAGCCGCACCTCAAAGCCTGTGTCCAGTTTTGGGTCCCTCACTACAAGAAAGACATTGAGGTGCTGGAGCATGTCCAGAGAAGGGCAATGGAACTGGGGAAGAACTAGTTCTTTGAAATCTCTGAGATGCTGTGTTGTGTTAGGATCCGTCCCTTTGCAATGAACTTGTTAACTCTGTTACAGAGCTAATTTTTGCCATTTTGTTCGTTATTCATGTCTCCTGTACTTCTGCTTTCATTTCACAGGGACAGTCTGAGGCTGCTGGGATGGTGAACCAGCATCAAGCTCCACAACATCAACACAAGCTTCAGAATCCAATTCCCTCAGGCCCTCTCCAGTAAATTCCCTGGTGTTGGGGTAATCACCTTGTGATGGCAGATGCTCTGATTGTGCTCACTCCCTTCCAGATGCACACCTCATACCAATACACCTCTTTTCTTATTATGCTGTACTCTAAGGGTTTTGTTTGTTTATGAGGCCTAAGGGTGGGAAAAGCATTTGCTTTCAATGTACATCTAAGGGGTAGTCATGCCTAACTCTGTGGTGTCTGTAGGCAAGAGGGCAGTGGTTATTTTCTGCAGTCCTGCTGCAGCTTTTATCTCTTGGATTAATCAGAGCATTTGAATGAGTAGTTTTCTTTTTCCTTTGATATGATTTGTCACCCTCGCTCACATTTATTTTACTTCACTTGATCTTCTTGTTTTTCAGTATATATATTTTTTTTTTATCCTGTCATCTTTTTCAGATAAAAAGTAACTAGTTCCCTGTTTCCTCATCTCTTTCCACCCAGGGGTATTTGGTGCTTGTGTGTTCCTTTTTTCTCCTCTCTTCCTCTCTGTAACTTGTTTCTTTTTCATGGACCTCTTTATATGTCCTCTGGTAGGTGCATAGCTGTTTTTAATTAGTCTTTGTGACATACTGATCTTGTTTTAGACATAAATTTAATGTCCATCATTAAAACACTAGACCAATTAATATGGAATATGCTTTCATCTTTTTCCAGACTAAGTTATTTTGCTGATTTTATAGTGACCCAGTTTGCAGTTTGTCACTGGTGCTGACAGCTGCTTTTGTCCTTGACTTTAGACTCCATCCAACTCAGTTTCAGTACTGGGATTTTCTAAGACTACCCCAAACCCAGCATCAACTATGAAAATCTTCTTTATTTTTAGAATACTATTGTGAGAATGCTATTATTTGTGGCTTATTATCTTTCACCAGTTATTCTTTTTACACAGCTTTTTTAGACATGACAGTATCCTAAGTCCAGAATCTCTCAATTCTCCACAAACAGTCATGCACAGACTTAATTTTCAAATAAGATAGAAGTCTTGGGAAGGAAGTTGTGCCTCTCCCATAAAATCTAAATAATCACACAATGTATATAGGCACATGGTATCTTTCCCCCAGAGCTTACAGGTTGGTATCACTCACTAACAAAATATTTTCTTGTGGCGTAACTGAGAAAACTTTGGTGACCATTTTGCTAGCCTGCCGTAGTGTAATGGTCAAACTATTTGTTCTGAGAACCATTCATTTAAAAGATTAAGGCAAAGCCAAGGGTAATCTCTCTTGGCTGTATAATGAGATACCAGTAATGTAACCAGGGAAAGTAGGAAGTGTTCGGGACTAAATCCTATTAGAAGACAGGCTAAGCCTAAGTAGAAGAAATGTGGATGCAGTTAGAGATTATTGAGTTGCTTAGTCTTTCCATTATAAATCATCAATCTTTATGTGTGATTGTCTTTGTATAAATCATAAAACAATTTGTGTTAGCCTTGTAAGCAAATGACTTTTGCTGGTATTTTGAAAGTATTTGCACACAACAAATCCAGAACTGATAGTAAAGGCTTAACTTCCATTATGATAAATAGAATAGTCAAGAAAGGATCATTATTTTCATGGCAGTGTACTTGGATAAATAACACAGATTAGAACAAGAACTAACAAGAGACAATAATGAGAATAAGAATGTTTCTTTTTTGAATTCAGTTGTTAAGGATGAATCCTTTATCCTGGCTGTCTGACTTAGTATTCTGGGTGATGGTGATGGAAAGGAGAAAACCATTCTGCTTTCAGAATATAAAAGTAAATGTGGAAGCTGAAAGTCCCTCTGCTTGCCAATGCAGGTATAAAAACTTGCTGGTGGTTTGAAGGAAAATACTTGGAGAGCTCAGGGAACTGCTATGCGAAATTAAAGTAAATATAGAATGCTGGTATGAAAGGTCTAGGTGGAGCCTGCTGAGAGCCCACACAGTTCTCTGGGCAGTAGTTGATGTCACTTCCAGTGGTAGCACTCCTCCAATTGTATTTTCCTCCTTGTTCTTCACTGGGCCCGTGGCTCCTTTGCACTTCCTTATTCTCAAGAAGATGTGGACATAATAAAATTCAACCTTTACAGTATTGTGGGATGTACCTTCCAAAGAGACGTAACATTTCCTATAAACCACAACTCTCTCTACATCAACTGAATATCAAATCACCCAGGGGCCTTGGAAACTATTAAAAGACTTTCCCAGATGGATTACTTAACTAGAATAATTTTGAGGTCACTTATTAGTGGCACCGTTGCCTTTTGTGTCCCAGCAGCAAGAGTGCCAGGCTGAGCAATGACTGCAGAGCTGACACATCACGGTGAGTGGTTTGCTTAAGTTTCCACTTCATGCCTTAGTTTTCACCTAGTATTTGATTCATATTCCTCCTTCAGAGAAGATCCTCATTCCATTGCAAAGTATTATTATTAAATGTAACTCACTTTAAAACTCTGCTTCTGTTTATGTCAGCATTTATGCCCTTGTTATGCAATACAAGGAATTCTTGATCTGCTCTTCTACTGGTAAAGCCAAGTTATACGTGCATCAGCCACGAGGTGGCAATACAAGAGCCTGATATGCTGAATTTTGGTGGTATTTGTAGCATTCACGCCGGGTAAGCTTTAGGGTATTAGCTAAGTAGTGGTTCTGCGGAGTTTGGCTTTCTCTGCCAGTGTGTAATATGTGCTCCACATCTGCATAATTGACTTCAAGCAAAAGCCAAGGGAGACTAAGCTGATTTTCTGGATCAGTGATTGAAGCCTTTTATGTGGCTAATAATTGATATCTGCATTTAGGTGGCTCGGTAGTGGATGAGAGGTGTTGTGCGAGGAACTCAACTGCTGTTAAAAGCAAAATAGCTTAGGAAAGGGGATGCACTGGTAACATACAGCTGTCCCACTGTGAGTTTTCTCCTGGCTTTAACTTCTGACCTTCCTGAAGGCCAAAGAAACCTAAACACCTCACATGTGCGGAATTCCCAGACGCGATTGCTTCACAACATTAAAGTCTGCCTTTTCATCCAGGTTTTGGATTCACTTCTCAGCATGGCTAATGCTTGTTTTTCTGCCTTATAAGAACATTCAACACAGGTGTCAGGTGGAAATAGTTAATTTCCAGTCTTTTTCATCCTTTCTTGCCATTTTCAGGCATTAGGGAAAGTAGTAATATCTCTGTACTTTCAAGGAGTAGTTTTCCACCCACTGTAATGGAGAAAGTATTTTAAGACATTCTCTATTTTGACATTAGCTCTTTCAGTAGCAGTCAGTGCTACAGCTTTTCAGAAGGTGGAGTTCTCTGTTTTCTCATTCAGATAAGACAGACTAAAAAGCTTCTAGCATAAGAAATGGATTGTGGACTTGGCAGATGTCTCATGTCACTATATTCACCACAAAGAAGTTATGGATGCACATTTTGTTATTTCACATGAAAGTGCCAACAGTCTGCTACTGTCTTCTCCTGACATGGAAACAGTTTTCCTCTGAGTACTTTATGGGAAATCTTACTTTCAGTCAGACAATGCATTGCAAAGTCTGTTAGCAAATACGTCTTTCAAGTCCATGCAAGTTTGTGGTTTAGTAAATAAATAGCAATGTAAAGAGAGGAACATGTTAGAAAGCCTTGAAAAAAGTAAATAACTTCTGAGAAGGGAACTTCCTTAAGAAAGATTTGAGATAAAATTCAGAGTTGGGTGTTCAGGCTGTCAGATATGCTGTGGGCATAGGTACTGGGACTGCCTTGTACTTCAAATAACATAAAACTCTTCTGAGAGAGGCCATCACTTCAGTTTGGACGCTTTGCTGGACCAGGGACACACAGACACCTGTGCCCTTGTCCCCTCAGAAATCAAGATTCACAGCTATAAAAGCTTGAAGGGAACAGTTGGCTGATTTGCCCTCTGCACAGTGCTGACCACGGGATTTAACAGTTGACAGGAATTGCAGAAATGGGGTATCTGTATGTGGCAGAAGCAGATCCACCACAGCCCAGGTGCCTTTCACAAGTATCTCTAACCCTATCTGTTAACATCAAGCAGCCTGCTTAGACGGTTGATAAACAAACTTTGTCTTCAAAGCTGATAACAACAGATTTCTCCTGAGAAAGCATGCAGGATCCGCAAAGCCTCTTCTCTTTCTTGAGGTTGTTTGCATGCACGTCTCAGCTTCCTTGCTCAGATACTGCACAGCCTCAGGCCATGCTCCTGGCAGGTTACATAAAAAAAAAGCTTTGAAAAGCTGGCTAGTGATTGAAGAACTGAAAGTGAGCTTTGGGACATGATGTTTGAGGAACTGGATGGCTACTGCTTTTCCCTTGCAGCTTTCTCTAGTTATAATCACCAGTGTGTGGGCAAGATGCTGCATATAGATCCTGATGGGGAGCCATTTTTCAGGGATAACAAGTAACTGGTTGTACCAGCAGAAGGATAATTCAGCTCGGTGTTGAGTTGATAGGATAGTATTTCTGTCCACCTAAATTGTTCTGTAGTGTCACATGATGAAGGTAATTTCACACTTTTATTAATCCATGGGTTTTGGACATTACCCTGACAACTATGACTGTGCAGAATAGCATGTGCCTCTGGGAAGGGAGAATTTGAAAGGGAAAAGAGGAGTAGAACGTGACAGCTAGCCTGAAAGTACAGTGCTAAACAGAGATGCCACACACCAAATACTTTTCTTCCAGAAAACTAAATGCTGACAGTGCTGTGTCTTGTCTTATAATGTGGTTTGTTTTTCTAGTGTTTATGTCGAAATGGATACTGAACGTTTATTGTATTGCTCATTTCTGATTCTGATTTAAGGTATTTAATATATATTTCAACCAAAGAGAAGGAACTTGGTGACCACTTAGGCAAGACATGAAATGATGTTCCCTGATGCAGACAATAGTGCCAATGTTCTTTCCAGGTTGGTGGTTATTTTCCATATCTGTCTATCTATCTATCTGTTATTAATGTTCACAGATTATTAATTTGATGGGTTTGTGGTCTGAAGCTAATAATTTATATTCCTGCTCTGTTTCTGGAAGGGAGAAGCTTGCTCTTTCTTGCCAGGAATCGCTCGTCAATGCACTCGGTTCAGGCTGTTCATATCTTGTGTATTGTTATGTGATAAGGGGGAATTATAGAGTGTGATTCTGCCTGAAATCTTCTAGGCCTGTGGGAGTTTCCCCAGCATGTCACTGACTTCTTCAAATACATGATAAGGCAAGCTGCAAGTACTGATAAAAGATAGAGAAAAATGTTCGTTTTTCACAATAGAGGGGAATTACCAACTGGAATTCTTTACAGATCAACATTAAGCTCAGTGCTGTTTGAAATACCTATAAACAATGTGGGCAAGTCATTGGTTAGTAAATGGTTGTTGAGGAAGAGATGATATCAGCTCCCAAAGACATTTCAAGATGCTCTAACCTAATCACATTGAGAGGCTGGCTGTGTATCGAGGTGCTATCATATCTAGTCTGGTTTCTGGGGCATCATGGAGTTAGCAGAATAAGGGCTGCATGGAATTCAGGAGGAGAAACCTTAACATTAGTGTTTCTGCCAGGTTTGTAAGAAAAAAATCTTTGTTTCTAAAGCAGGGTTCACTAAGAGAAAAAAGCATTTGTTCCTTCTGTTACCAGATGTGCTTTGTTACAAGACCCAGTTGCAAATAGGGGGAATGATGTTGGTCTGTGCCCAAATGCATTTATAGTTTGAATACAAAGTAAAGCAGTATTTGGTACAAGCAGCCATCGAATATGAAGAAACAAGCCCTCACTGCCCTGCCCAGCCTGCCTTGGAGCCTCCCCACCATAACCAAGGTCCAGCACCCTGTTTCAGCTCAGCCCAGGTCACCTGTCCTGGCTACTTTACAGGGGTAGCCCTGCCTGGCCTGCTTTTGCTCCTGTTGGATCCCCAGTCCTGGCTCACCCCTCGATGTACCCAGTGTGGCTGTGCCCCTTGCAGAGGTCTGCTGGATGGTGGGTTGCCCTCAGCCTCCTGCTTGTCCCCTCTCCTGGGGCACTTTGGGGTTATGTCTAGGAAAGGCAGGTCTGTCAGAGAAACACAGGATGTCTGGGGATGCCGGGTGTCTCAGAAGCGTGGGCTTTATTTTCTGTCTTTCCTCAAAAGTGCCTACCTTCACCTGCAGCTCTCGGCATGAGCCCATTCCTAAATCTCACCCCTTGCCCTTAGGAGGCAGCCATTTGTCCACGGCCTGCAGCTGTGCACAAGGTCAGCTCCATTGCAGCTGGAGTTATTAACACTGCAAGGACACAACAGCACTTCTGTGTGACACTGGTAAAAATCAGTAGCCCAGAATCTTGAAGTTTATAAGAAGCAGTGGCTTTTGCTGGCTGTGAGCTGCAGTGAGTGTCTGTGTGAAGTGTCTGTCAGCCTGGAAGTCTTGTTTTAGCTGTGAAATTACGATGTTGGGCAGGCCAAACCAGCAGAGACATAAGAGCAGCCTGAAATACCAGTTTCTCCATAGTGATTCAATCCATGCCAGGAGTGAACTGGACACAGTGTCTGCCAAAGAGCATTAGATCAGCTTAATGCTCATTCTCATTATCAGCTGAAAGTATGTCTGTGGTCCCACATGTCCCCAGACATGTCAAGTGGTGGGGTTTGCCCCATTACTTGCCTTCCCTTTGCCAATCTACCACTGTGCAGTGGCTCCAGACTGGGAGATGTCCATGGAAATTGAAGCTGCTCAGTCATGATTTGGGTAATGGAGACTTAGAGATCTCCTCAGCCTGTTGCAATGGATCTGGCAATGGTTGGTCTTCCTTATTTCTGTGGGACTCCTGTGACCTGAAAACCAGGCAAACAATGGCCCTGTATAGCCCCGTCTACAATTGGTTAATTCTCCTTGCAAATAAGGAGAGTGAGGGTTCCTCCGTGCTGTGTGTGTATCATAGCATTATGGCTAACTATGGGATATTGTTAGCTGTTTACATTGCTTTACTTTAATGTTAAACGAGACAAGCTATTTCAGAGCCCAGGATAATTCCTGGCTGCCAAATAGAAGGGAAGAAGTCCAGGTGCAGCTGTGTAAGCACTTTAAATTTTTGTGTGTGTGTGAACCTGAAATAACCCTGAGGAATTCATTACTCAGTCTTTATCATGAGCACACAAACAAACATGTTTTCTATAAATAGCAGTTTCATTAACAGTGGTGGGTAAAGGAGCTCTTGCATGTGTGGCCTTGATATTGTGTTCGTGTACAACCAGTGGATCATTTTTAACATTTATTATGGTTAACCATGATTGCTATATAACCTATACTACTGAATAACCTATGATTGCATAACAGGTTATACCTCTACACACATGCATATGATTATGTTTAAAATTTATATAAGAATAATGTATATGTATGTATATATATATACACATGTACATAAATACAACCCTGTGGTCCTGTTAAAGTACACAGAAACTCATGTGAAGAAGGAAGAGCAAAGTGCAGGGAAGTCACCCTGGCTGTTGGAGACTTTCCCAGCTGGCTAAAACTGATGCAGCTGGCTCTTGCTATCTGTCTTCCACAGAATTAGATCATGGCCTGCTGACATTTGTTTGGTCAAATGCGTTTGAGTAAAGAGAAAGAGCAGAGGTAACTTCAGAAGCCAACTTTTTAAAATAAACCAAACCAAAAGACCCTGAAGTGTGGTCCCTACGCTCAGCACAGGCAGCTTTGGCAGCTTCTTTGATGGAACTTCGAGTGCTACAGAAAGCTCAGTAATCCAGAGCAACTGCTGGTTGCCTCCAAAATATATTGAGATATTTACTAGAGACTGACAAACAATTTAACTCTTCCTTTTCTCTTTTTGTGACTTACTGTGTTTGATTCTTGAGAGCTTTCCACCCCATATGCCCTGCCACGAAAGCCTCAGAAAAGGTCTCTCTTCCCAACTGCAAGAAATGGAGGTGCTCAGAGCCACGTGCTCTCCACAAGGTATGGTTTCAGCTTAAGCTGTTGACAAGTCCTGGGAATCAACAAGTTTAGAGCTGGAGAATGGGAAGAGTCCAGAAGAGTCAAGTCAAATGGGGAAAAACAGCTGGAGAAAAAAATATTTCAGAGAAACTTTCTTTACCTGCAAAATTTAAGAAAAGTGGTCTTTGACCAGGTTTGTAACAATTGTATTTCCTTGATGTAGCTACTGTCCTATTTAAAAAAAAACAACCCACAACATTTAAACCCAAAGGAAAATATTTCTGTTTGCTGCTGTCTCTTGTCTGAATGCCTCAGTAAGGCAGCATTTTTGTCTCAGGGTAAAAACCATACCCCCTGCTTTCTTCTTGAAGCCCAGTTTCTGTGTTGATCTAAGGGAGAGTTAGCAAGTCAGAATCACATAATACATTGAGAAATGATCAGGATAAAAAAGATTTAAATGCAGCCATTCAAAGGTAAGTGGTAAATCCATTAAATACCATCAGAATTATTAGACTATCAATCAGTTACAAAAACTTCAGTGACACACCAGCTCAAGAAAATGTGCAGCAGCTACTGGGACAAAGTACTTAGGAAGGTAGGCAGTCATTAGCCATGAGCTGTGCCTGTTCCCCATGTGCTACCTGATAGAGATGTTTTATCATAGTGACATTTCTACTTCATTTATTTTATTTGAAGCAGATAAGTTACTGTGTTTCACAGGCAGCAGTTTTTTTCATAAGACAGCAATTTAACAGTTGAAAGCCTTTTTGGTTTTTGCCCATTTGTACTCCACTCACTCCTTCCAGTTTGCATAGAGGTTTCCATGTCAGCATTTTCCTTTCAGATTATTTATTATTTTTGTTGCCTGCCTGGTGCATCATAGTGTGGCCCTTGTGTCCTTTAGTGCTTACCTAAAGGACCACGACCACTATGTGCAAATACTGGGAGGGGGGAAGTCCTAGGGTGGGAGGGTTTTGCTGGAGAAATTAAGATGTTGAATCACCGTGTTAGCCATGACATGTGAAAAGCAGCAGCAGGACAGGTCCAGGACCCCTGGAGCCTCCACAGGGGATGACTGTAGCCCAAGCAATTGCCACTGGTTCAGCTGAGACCCCTCAGGAGTGGCTGGAGGCTCCTGCAGCCAGGCAGCTGCTCAGAGGTGCTGGGATGTGCCCACCCTGCTCCTTCCCACCCTGGTGCCCCGTGGTTGCTGCTGAGGGCGTGGGGGTGGGTTCCAGCCTGCACTAGCCGTCCATCTCTACTGTTGCTGCTGCCATCCCAGATGTGCAGCTGGGGGCTAAGCGGGGCTCCTACTCCACAGCTGCAGTCCTGGGAGGCTGGATGGCCATCTCTGACCAAGGCAGAGCTTCAGCCTGTCTTTGGGACTACCACATACTGCACAAACAGAGGCCCAAGTCCCTTTTTTGTATTTTTTCTTTATTTTTTTCTTCCCATAATGTTTGAGTTATACCAGGAATTAATTTAGTTTTGGCATGTATAATTTCCACTGTGTTTATAATGGGCTTCCTTTGTGCTCAGCAGCTCAATTTTTGTTTGGCTGTTTAATATTACCTGATCTTTTGCACTGTGATGGGTGATTAATCTTTACCAGTCATATTACTAAGCAGTTCCTACGCAGTACGAATTCAAACATCTGCACTTCCCATTCTCTCTCGATAGCCTGAGCACATATTACATTTCATTTCTAGTTGCATATGTTAGGGTGAATTATGGGCTATTACACAAAATAAATTGTTCTTTGATGTCAGTTCAGCATATGAATAGCCAGTTGTAATTAGACCAAGTTAAAAGAGAACTTAGTGCTCTTGTGCCTGGTCCAAAATAATTCTGTGCTTCTTTTAAATAGAATCAAATCAGCAATTTTCCATTGTTTATCAGCTCAATGCAGCCATTATGAAAGAATTTTTTCCTTTGTAGATTTGAGCTAAAAATGCAAGTGGCATGTGAATGGCATTGACAGAGGCAGAGGAAAGGTGATCCTTTCTAGTTTGCCATCTCTGATTTCCATTTCCCTTCAAAGGGACCAGCCGCTGGTGATTCACTGCACTTGTGCTTCGGTTCATTTCATTCTTATGAATGTGCTGGGTTCCCAATAAATGTGCCTATTTATCACAGGAAGAGACCATCCAGTGTCTCAGCTGCCCGGTGGAGTAACATCACGCAGAGCTGTACACAATTTGGGGCAGAGGGAGAAAGGGAGGACACGCATTCTGTGGTCTGTCATTTAAAGGCCCCGTGGATGTTCCTAGGGTTGTTTTGATGATAAATACTGATCCTTGTGCTGGAATGCACGGACATGTTCTGCTGGAGCATGTCAAGCCTCTGCATTTAACACAAACATAGGACTTTGAAAATGAGAGGACTAAACCCGCTCCTGGTGTCAGACCTTAACTTCCAGGGGTTTGGTTATTTAATCTGTATCTAGCACGCATCTTGTGCTGGATGGAATTTGTTATCAGCTGTGTTTACAGGCTGCTCTGAGGCTTTAAGGAGCTGTAAAGCTCTTTAGAATTCGTGGTTCTGCTGTTGGGCTGCCTATTTTACAAGAGTGTGTGTGCGTTAGCTCTAGTTTTGTTTTAATTATTGGCAGTAAATACACTTCAGGAGTGAAATATGTTTTGTCAGGAGAAATCTGGAAGTGCTTTCTCAGGAGAAAAATAATTAGAAAGGTTAATGTAATCCACTCTGTATAAGACTTCAAACTCATTTTCCTGGAGATGTGAAGCAGATGCTTTGTTCACAAAACTATATTAAATTAGCCCTGGGGGGTGTCCCATTACTGTTTCTCAAGTACAGCAAAAAAAGGCAAATTAAATATATATCAATTTTAAATATCGATGATACAGTTGGCTTTTAAGCGTGTACAATGTCCCATGCAAACACTGCCATCTTACTGCATGCCTGGTTTCACGCAGGCCTTGAGAGAGTGAAAACTGGCATTTTAGGGGTTTTGTATTAAAACAATAGATCTCCTTGGCTAGGCTGTGTAGGAGTGTGATTGAACAGGATGGCAGAATCAACACTGGAAGCCCTGACCTGCCAGCCAGTTCCTTGCATTAAATGGAGACCAGCTTTGGGAACAATTGAGGTGAACCAACAGAGCTGGTGGGTTGCCCCTGGCTGAGAAGGGCTTGCTCTTGTTTTGTGGAGAGGTTTTCATGGCAGGCTGTATGTGCACGCTGAATTGTAAAAGGCCTCATCCTGCTCTTTTTGGGCGTCCATAGTCCTTGTGCTGGGCCATGAGAAGCTAGAGTGTGCTAGGGGTCAGACCCAGCAGCAGTTTCTCAGTTGGTTCATGTTGGCAGGGCGGTTTATCAGCTTCTACCAAGTTAGCTCTGGCACACTGACCGTGACACTCCCATGACACAAACACATCCATGACTCTCACTCAACTCCTGCTTGTGCCTATCTGGCTGAAATTTTGGCTATGATTTCAACAGACTTCCTTGCAGGATGTTATAGGCCAGACATTTCAACCAGAAGAGGCAGAGGCTAGCCCTTAGTGGAAATAACTTTTTGATTGTTTCAAAGATTGATAAATCTGTTATTGGGCTGCATATAAAACCAGTTTTAGAAGCATTGGTTATGCAGATCATGTTTCCTCCTGTAATCCAGATAGGAAATAGATTTTACAGCACAAAAATCCTTGTTCAGGTAATGGTGTGAGTGTGCCTTGAACCTGTTGTGACCCCACTGTCTCTGCTAATGTGGGCTGAACTGCTGAAGAGATGCATAAAAAAGAATAAAATGGGAAATTTAAGTTCTGTGAATTTCCTCCCTTTGAGATTAGTGGTTCCATCAGTCATTTCAGTTACTACAGGTTTGTTATCTCTGCAAATAATTTTTTACTACTGAAATCATAGCCCTTCTTCTGCTGGGATTAAGGCAGAAATTTGCAAGGAATGGAGGTAACTTTGGGGCTAAGATAAGAGAAGTTGTTTCTCAAGAAAGCACTTGAGAGGAATTAATGCTGCTTTAATGTGTTTCTTGATCATTGCTTGAGCCAAGATCTCATATATTTTCTCAGGCTGATGGGACAGCAATATAAAACTTCTGCATTTTATTATCTTGTTCTATATGCTCCAATTTATTACTTCCCCTTTGTCTGGCTAAACCCAAAGATATATGATACAGGTAAAGCTACTTGGCATAAAAACAGAAATTCAGTCTGAGGCACAGAGGGAACAACTGCGGAGGCAGATTTCTTAGTGGAATGGAATGTGAGGTTTTCATTTTAGCACTTCACTTCTTCCCAGCTCTTCTGTCTTGGTGACCCCTGTGAGTATTATCCTGCAAGCACCATAAATGCATTCCCTGAGGATTTCTGGTGAAGGGCCCAGCCTCAAGCTCTCCTCTCACAGTTGTGGAGTGTTAATAAGGCAGCTCCCTACTTAGCCTTCTGTT
>WEIT01008541.1:0-55024 GCA_013389985.1 Dryoscopus gambensis | reverse complement strand
TTTTTTTTTTAAAATAGCATTCCTGTCATCTGAAATGTGATTTATTTATCTTCTGTCTTTGAAGACATTACAGCGCTTGTGCTGGGAGTGATGCCCTTCCCAGTAACTGTTCGGCTACCCCTTTTCCACAGCTTGACCCAAGCAAACATGTCTACACAGGTTTCCCAATATAAGGTGACTACAAAGGGACTCTCACAGAACTATATAGGGCACTAAAATCATGCCTTTAAAAGCCCAGTTGCTGGTATGCATGAAGGAGTTTGTAGCAGTTTACTTCCTCAGCAGTAATATTACAAGCTGAATAGAGTCACTGGGTCAAAAGCGTCTTTTTCTGGCTTAATTCCTTCCTCTCGTCATTTGTGCATGCTTCTTTTGTAGGAAACAACAGAATGTTCCAACAGCAGCATCTCTGGCCCCAACAACTTTTTCTCTTTCCCGACAGAATCTCGATTGCTGAACACCATCCACTACATCTGTCACAGAGGAATTTCACCTATCAAAGGTGGTGTATAATGAAAAGGAATAAGAGTATTTGGTTAAAAGTGCGTTTACCCCATTAGGCTTTTTTAGTTCTTTTTTAAATGATTCTTTTCCCAGCTGGAATAGGAGTACTTGCACATGAAACTGCAGACAATAGTTCTTAACTTTTGATGGGCATACATTGATTTGACTCTCATAATTCTTCTTGTTTTACTTGGATGCCTTCTTATCGGAATCAGGGGCCCTACAAGATTTCAAAACAATGCTCTTACCTTGTTATATGGTAGCCTGCCGGGTTTGATTTCCTAAATATGTTTCAAGTTACTTCCACACCCTAAATGGTTTTAATAGTTTAATAGCTTCATTCCATTATGTCAAGGCTACGAACCTTGATGTCAAAATGCTCTTGGCTCCAGCTTATGTTAACTAAATCTGTTTTATGTTGCAAAGTCTCCTCTTGCAAAATTCCTGGAAAAGTGATTAATATGTTGGTGATTAGGAAAGCACAGGAGTCCACCCTTAGGATTTACAAGAAAGGGCAGGGATATTAGAACTTTGTTAACCAAAAGGATTTAATGAGAATCACAGAACGATTTGGCTTGGAAGGGACCATTTAAAGGCCATCTAGTCCAATCCCACAGCAATAAGCAGGTATCTTCAACTAGATCAGATTGCTGGGAGCCCCATGCAACCTGGCCTTGAATGTTTCCTGGGATGAGGCATGAGAAGGAAGCCATTATCTCTGGAAATTTGCTATTCAGCAGTACAGGAATTCTGATTGATTGCTCCTGGCAAATTGCTCCCAGAAGTGTTACGTTATACCTTCATGGAAGAAGTTCACAGGAACAGGACCTGGGCTGCCTGATCCCTCCTACCAGTGCTCTGGAAGTGCATTTGTGTCGTCCTGGTGTGTTTTGTTACCTTGGGCCTAAGTATTTGTGGCACCGTCTGTGAAAGAGGGATTGTGTAGTCCTAGGGAGGCGACACGCTGGTGTGTGCTCTGTGAGCTCTTTGTGTAGGTGAGGGGCACAGGGTTAACTGGGGATCTCCCACCTCTGGGGTGTGCTATCTCGGAGGTCGCTGGGGACTTCTGTGCGTCTCTGGTGCATTTCATTGATTTGTGTCCTCCACTTCCCTTTGCTTTTGGTAATACAAAAAGAAAAAGAAAAAGCTAGAAGTAGGAAATACTGTGTTCAGTGACTCTGCTGGAAATAATTTCCCATCTAATAAGCCCTCAGCCTGGCCGGTGTGGCAGGTTAGTCACCAGAGGGGCTGTGCTCGCACTTCCTAGGCGGAGGCCAACGCCTTCCCTTTGTTGGAGCTCTGGGCTGGCTTCCAGCAAACATCGTGGGTCGGTCCCAGCAGCAGGGATGGGCCGTGCCAGGTGTGGGTTGGGGCTGGGGCTGGGGCTGGGGCTGGCAGGAGTGGGGCAATACTCTCCTCTGGTTGCAGGGTGGTTTCCGCTACAGCTGGGAATTCTCAGGGATGCATTGATTTCTCTGTGGCTGCAGTAATGCATGGGAAAGACTTACAGTGGAAATTACCTGTGAAAAAATCAGAGTAATCCATTTAAACCGAAATTGAGCATGGGTGTGCCTTTCCGGTGTGGAGTTCAGTTGGCCAGCTGTAGTTTGCAGCAATCACAGCCACAGACAAAGGACCCAGGGAGTGAAACTGCGTCACTCAGTTCCTGGCTGAGCACATATGGCACAGACCAAATGTGTCAACGTGACCCCACCCTGAGCTTTTACCTCCTCTGCACTCAGCAGCCTTGGGGCAAGGAGAGGACCTTCCTGAGCAGTGGCACGTGGAGACCCACAGCCCTATTCCCATCCCACATCTGGGGCAGCTGAAACCTGCACAGCTGGGGCACACTCCCACTCGGATGCTTTTTCTGTTTCCTTCCTCTAAGGCTTGTTCAGGAAGGCTGAGGAGGCAGCAGGGTGGTGTGGTGGCACTAGTTAGTGGTATTTTGAGCAGCAGAATTCCAGCTTCTCTCCTGACTGGCAGGTAGAGATGTGGGGAAAGCAGCCTGGCACAGAACACTTCCTTTTGTCAACGATCCGTACATTGATCCACGTGTCGCCACAGAAATTATCCGAGTGAGTCCTGTCAGCTGCTAATGAGGTGCCTCCTTTACAAGGTCAGCTTTTTGCCTGGGCACCTCCACTGTGCCCAATCCTCATTATAGTCAGTGAGCTCCTTCCCTAAATCTGTTGGCTCTTGTGGGCTGACTGCTCTGACTTGGGACCATCAGTGCATGGTCCACCCGTGGCTGAGATGCTGAACCCCCTTGGAGGTCTGAGGCTGCAACTTTCCAGGGTGCAAGTCCTCAGCTAATCCAGAGGAGGAGAATCCTTGGACAGCATTTCAGAACCAAGGCTTTAAATTACCAGGTAGCATCCAAACAATGTGGGTTTGTGAGTCACATGTAAGGCATGCTACTGCAGCTCTACTGAGATTAGTGAAATAAAGAGCTATGATATGTATCTTTATGTCTTGTTTAGTGGTTGTGTTCCTGACTCAGTGGGCAAGAGAATGCTTCCTGAAACTAATTGCTTTGGGGGCAATTAACGTCATCCATGATCATGAAGCAATGTGAGCAACAAAGTTTTTCTCACCTCCCTAGGGAAGAGGTACAAGTCTGGGACTTGAGTCAAATGGCTTTGAGCAAGAGAAGACTTGAAAAGGATGACTCTTGTCCTCTGAAGGAAAGAGGAAGGGAGAAGCTCTTTCCAGACTAACATAAAAGGTTAAGACTCACTCTCCTGGCTCACTGCATGAACGGAGCAGGATGGCCTGGCATGACGGGCATGCATGTAAACACTGGAGACTTTTTTCTTGGAGTGCTTCTCTTCTGATCAGCTAACACCAGATTTCATGGGATCTGGCTCACTTTATCGTTCCTTGAAAGCCCTGAAAGGTGTGGAATCACAATCTGGCCAGTGATCAGACTGGCTGGAGACCTGTGGTGGGACTCAGCAACCTCACCGGAAGGCACTTGATATCGATCAATTGCATGAAATAACAGCAAGAAAGAGGATACCTGTGAGATCCAGTTACTGTTACTGTGGTCTTGGTTCCCCCTGAGGATGGCAGCAAGAGTCTCTCTCCTCCGATGAGTGAGGTGCCCGTCAGATCATGAATGTCAGAGTCACAGCCAAGGCTGGTAACATGCCAGAGCAAAATGCGCAGGCACGTCTGCAGGCAGAGCCTCAGCCTGTCCCTGGCTGTGTGTGCCTGCCCTGGTGAATGCCACACACACCTGACACCCAGGCAAACTGGCTGTAGAGCCACAGGATCAAAGGAGCCTCAGCAAAGGTGAAAAACAGAGAAGGAGGAGTCAAATAAATGCCAGAATTGATGCAAGGGAAGGCAGAGGGAAAGTATAGTCATGAGGGAGGAAAAGCAACCATTTAAGTTGGTTTAAACTAGTACGAAGCCACACTCCGAACCAGCAATGACATCCAGATTGAACAACAAGATTTCTGTGTCCCGTATGATGCTGTGATGGTTGCCTACCTTTACTTTGCACAGTAAATATCTTTCAGTAAGATTTGAGCTTCTAAGTGCTCCACAAAGCTGCTGAATGATCACGTGTTGATTAACCTCACTAAGGAAGCATTGCAAGTACTTGCCATTAGCAACTAGTTTAAAATGAGTCATCAAGGGTATCAGGCTGGAAAGGTGTTCTTTACAAAGACATTCAAAGTACAATTAGCTGGTGGTTCATAACACCTTGAGGCTATCACTCTTCGGTTTCATCCATTTTTTTTCTTTTTCAGTTCAGTTAAATGTCGATTAAATCTCACCTTAAATCCCAGGCCACCTTTCTGCTTGCTGCCAGTCTTTTTTTGAGTTTGTGAGAAGATGCAGTGGTGAGGGCAAACCAGGAAATCTACTCGTGTACCACTGCTGAATTTCAATGGAAGAAGTATTTTTCAAATCTGAGTGACACCTGGTAAATGTTTAGCAGGCAATGAATGAGGCACTTTCAGACTGTCCTTATTTATTGTCGGAATGGAGATTAATATGTCATCCCAGAGGTCAAGTTGGTTTGACTGATATCTAAATTACTGACCTGCTTTTTACCCTGTCTAATGATAAGTACTGTGCCTACCATCCTGTGGCCCTTTGGAACCTCACCACTTCTGCTGCAGATAACTGGTTATCTCCAGAGATTATGGCAGTTTACACATTCTAGAACGTGTTTTACCAAGCCCTAACAACTGCAATATATATTTTATTAGATTGGAGATTAACTTATTTTCCATCCAGTCTTGTTTCATCTATCTCCTTCATCCCAGCTAGATTTTTCATGTATGATTTTTCATCCTCTTAGAGCGCTGACCTATGGGAAAATTTGGAAGTGGTCTTATGCATTTGACTTGGCCAATTCTGATGCTGTATAAGATTAACAAGAAAGCAGTTCAGCCACTGAAATTAGCACAGTTCAAACTTCTATTGATGGTTTCTTAGCAGGACATGCCACAGACCTTGCTGGGATAATTTTTTTATTGGCTTTTGTAGTTTAGAAATGGAAGAGAATATACAGCACAGGTGAAATAGAAATAATGAGGGATAATTTTATTAGCATAAACACGAGATGATGATTCCCTGTGAAAGGAAGCATATTAACTTAAGGAGAAATCTGAGCACTATCAGCTTCTGCAAGTTAATTTCTGCAGAGCTATAAAATTACAGAACTGAAATACCAAATGTTATGCCCTGTCTGAAAATCTGGTTCTTCTAATTAAGCTGTCTTCTTCCATTCCAGCCAAGCTGGAAATGTAGTTTTTTTGAATGCTTAGAAGATGGTTTTAGTAGTGTCATTAAAGGAACTACATTTGCACAAAGCCTTAATAAATTCTGAGTATGCACTGACAGTTTGCACTCAGGATCTTCAAACAGTTCTTAAAAAGAGCTGTTGGATCCTGTCCTCCCTGGCAGGCAGACCTTCCTGGGCCACATGTTCTTGTATGTTTTTTTCTGATTCTGGCAGAAATGTTTTGGAAGCCTGTGCTTTTATGGATCATTGTTAACATTATGAGAAGGGTACTCTGAAATATGAAGGGATTGTTTCTAACAAGGGGTTTCTTGCCTAAACTGGGCTAGAGAAGCCAGCTGTTCTAGTTTACCTGAGCTGTTTGCCCTTCTAATTCTCCTTTGCAATGTGAGGGAGAAACAGGGTCTGGTTGCTTTTCTGCATTTGTATTCTTTTACGTGCAGGGTGAATTTGCAGAGACAGTTGATAGATAAATCACTGCTGCTGATGTCCATGCAGAGTGCATTTAAAATTAATATTGTAAATATGCCACGTTCTCACTTTTCTACAGTTAGCTTTTGGCACGGGGCCTCACTTTGTGGTCCTAAATGTACTGCAGACATGCTTTAAAGGCAACAATCAAAATGTAGCAGAAGCTTCTGTCTAAATTTGGCACCTAATCGCCTCCTTCCAGGATTGTGGGGCTGAGTTTCCAAATAAATTCTGCTCAGTGTTATCTCTGCATCTGGCCCTCTCTTGGCATGGGATGGGCCTGTGCAGTGGGAACGAAGCTACAGCTTCAGCAGAATGTTGAAATGTAGTAAATTAAAGCCCCCAGCCAAATGAAACTTGTAATTGGTGTGTCGCTTTCAAGTGAGAGAATGGCTCAGGCAGGTTCAGCGTTCTGCCTCGGTTGCAGAACCGTTGTAATTATCCTGCGTGGTTTTTTAATACTTCTGAGAAGAAAAGAAAAAGTGGTGCACTAATTTTTAGAACTACACTCTGTTGCCACTGTGCAGCTGGCATCTGAGGGCATCTGAGCATTTCAGCCAGATGAAGTGTTTGTGAGCACTAAGGCTGGGTCAAAAATTACTGTTGCCAACACAGGCTGAGTTACTTTTTAAGTAATGTGACATCTTGTGGACGTAGCCATTAGACTGTCATTGAGATTGTCATTTAATTTCAAGTTCAGACCCTTTCTCTCTGTTCCAATGCAGAGCATCTGCTGGAAACACGAGAGGACAGACTAAAAAATGTAATTTTACTGTTGGTCCTTCTTAACTTTCAATAGTTGGCTTTTTTCCCCCTCATTCTGGAGGGCATTCTTAATATAACCCTTGCAGATAAACTGGTATAGATACACTCAAACACACCAGGTGTATTGAGAGAGACATTGGAATTTAGTGTGCTTGAATAGATTTCACACCTTTCCAGAAACAATCTAGGTGATATGAAAGCCCTCTTGGCAAAAGAATGCCCTTGAGGTATCATATTTGAATGAGGAAGCTCCTAAAATAAGTGTGTGTGGGAGTTGGTGAATATATTTAGTCTACATTTGTCTGCCAGAAACAATAAATCTCAAAAAAAAAAAAAAAAATTCTTGATAAGATGATAGTTATTTAATCTTGGAGGTGAAGTAACACCCAACCAGCTCCTGAACCTGCTGTGCATATTGCAGTCCAAATGCTTGTGAATGCTGGTGGTTCTGCTCAGAGCATTCATGCTTTTTGATATCAAGTTTGTTTAATAGCTATCAAAAGTAATTTACCAAGAAGCAACAAAAATAAAGCGCTTTATCTGAAGCAGGGACTTTCAGTTCATGTCACTATATATACATAACCAGTGATTCCAGGAAACAAGCCAGAGTAGTGCTTGGTGCATCTGCTGGTTGCCACCTTTGAAAAGCAGCACATTACCATTTCACATACACATGGGCTCCCAGCAGACACAGAAAATTCCCCTTGGTGCAAAAATGGTCCTTTAAATAAGATTTTTCAAAGCATTAAAAGGCAACATCAACAACAACAAACAACAAACTACCACATCACTGCTTCGCTGAGGAGGTGGCGTGGATTGTCCCTAGAAAATGATGTGAGGTGGATATTTGAAGGAATGGACTCCCTGTGTGTTTGAGATGGCAAAGGTGAGGTTAACTCAGATCTTGTAGCTGACAGCAGAGAAAATGGATTGTTTTGAAGGGCACCCAGTTCATAGGAGATTTCACTGATGCCCAGAGGCTTTCATTGATCTGACAGGTGAGCAACAATAAACAGAATACCTTTGGGTGTGGGAATCCAGTAAACTCTTCAAGAACAGGAAAAACTTGTTGGTCTTTTCCTGCAGTACATTCTGAACCGTAGCATTTATCCAGAGAATGAAGTTTGAGCACAGTGTTCAGGCTGTTCTTTCCTCTTACTTTTGTACTTTGTAAGCAGAGGCTTAGATGTGCAATATTAAAGGGAAGTTCTGTACCTAAGTGGCATTATATGCTTTTTTCTTAAAGTGCTTGCATGCTTTAGGAATAAAATTTCCAATTTTTATATGCGACTTGTGATGGCAACTAGGCTTCTTAAGGCTTCAAACATCCTGAAAGGAAGAATCCAGGCTGGAGTTTCCCTTATGACAAGGTCTTTGATGGTCCCTAAACCACTTAGTTCTGCTTACTTGGTGCCTTGTATCTGGACTCAGTGCCTGGGTTCTCAGGGCAGCCTGCATCTCAGGTTTGTAAGGACAGGACTAACTCCTCTTTTAGCAATTACTGCTGACTAAGTTATGTATTTTCAGAGAACTAAAACTGAGTAGTTAGCAGACACCCCTTAAATTTTACATCGACTGAGAAGGAAACACAGGATTTATCTTGTGAACAAACTACCTCCAACTTTATTACTGCTGTTAGAATAGCAGATTGCTGCAGCATTCGGCCTTGGAGGCATGACAAGTAAATTATGTCAGTATGAAGTTATTTCATGCAATTTTGGACTCTTCCCTCCTAAGTTGTGATGTCTTTTCCTTTTGCTTTGTTCAGCATTTACTAAGTGACAGATGCAGTACAAACTTTACCCATCTATTAACTGCTATCCACAGGTCTATCCCAGGTCTCCCTCTATTCCCATTCCCTAAGTAGGAACAAGGTTTCTAAATAGGTTTAAAAATATGCTCTCAGTCTCCCTGGGCACTTCAACACATTGCGTATTTTTATCTAGGTTCCCAGGTGAACTAGGACCTCTAACTCAGGCTGTTGGAAAAAAAAGGCAGCAGAATAAACCCAATTTCTAAGTTATCATATTAATTACAAAAGAAGCTCCAAAATTTCAAACAGTACATTATTATCCTTCTCTTCTTTACCCCTACTTTTAGTCCATCTTTAAGAAAAGGAAAAAAAGGATGAAGAAGATCCATAAACCAAAATGAATCTGAAATCAGAGACCTGGGATTTTAATGATAACTTCTAGTATTTACTACTTAACATGGTCATTAAAACTAACATGGTAAGTGTAATGAGAAAAATGAGTTCCACATTATGCAAATATTTGCACTGGTGGCCCAAGATTTGAATTAATCTGGATTATAGCTGGTGGAAACAGCTAATGAACAAGGTCAAGCTTCCTCCTTGTGTCTGAGACTTTTTTCGCAGCTGACTGGGTTACTTACTCATCAGCTGGGCAAGATCCAACATCCTTTAAGTTATCTCTTCAGGAGAGTGTGACCTGCTTTATGTGGGGCTCACATATAAGATCCTGATCAGGGAGCTGATTAAAGGAATTTCCAGAGCTGGCCTGGTCTGGCTGATGGTGGCTGATACAGCTGTAATGTGAGAGCTCTACTGAAAGGAGAGCATAAATGGATAAAAAGTATGGTGAAGGAAGCTGTCACCATTATGGAAAATCAAAGCTCAAGCAAAAGTACAGTAGATCCTGAAAATAGATATGGGGAGCTCTTTTATAGTGGTGATTTTAAGACCCACTTCAAGAAAGTCTGTAAGCAATTGGTTTTTCTTTCAAACTTGTATTTTTCTTTTCAGATAAGGGTTATATGAACTTTCTTAGAGGCAGAACTGTTGGCTTGATTAGAACAGCAACAACCTACAGGTACAGAAGCATCCAAAACTTGTGAAAAACCTACCTGCTTTGTTGTGAAACTAAGCTTTGTGCTGGGGAATGAGAAAGGGATCAAGCAAACATCTTGTTCTGGTGTCACTGGCCAAACCCAGTTAATGCTAATGTCAGTTGGAACTGATGTTGCTCCGTCTGCTTCATGTAGCTAGGCAGGGCCACTTGGAGATTGAATTCCCAGCTAGGGGATGAGTTTGCCTTCAAGGGGAAAATATTTCCCAGTCTCCAGTTAAAGTTACCTGAAAGATTTCTTTTTTCCGTCCCTGTGAACTTAAGCTGGTTTCACTTTATGACAAGAAGTTTTAAAATCCTAAAGAAATTGTATTGTACTAAAGGGGAGCAACTGGAGCTGTAACCACTTGCAGTGTGCACAGAATAGGAAATATTGAATTACCAGGCTGCTTTTTTCTTGCCAAGTCTTCCAAAGTGGTAGGAATGGAGCATCTCTGACATCTCTGGATAGCCATTTCTAGCATGGCATCACCGAGCTGGTAAGAAGTTTTTTCCTAATGCCCAACCTGAATCTCCCACACCTCAGCATGGTGCTGCTGCCCTGTTGCCCCTTGCTTTACCACCTTTCACTGCTGGAACAAGTTTGTTTCTGTGATCTCTGGGGCTTAGTTTCAGGTATTTGTAGGTTGCTTTACACCCCTGCCAGGCACTTAAAAAGTACAGGCCAACGAGCATGAAGGATTTTTAAACAGTCTAAATGCTGTGCTACCTTACTGCTGGGGAAAAATATGAGTTATAGCCTCAGTTATGGAAATCCTGTAACAGAACTTGAAAATCCAAGGTGTGGTGATTTAATATATTTTTTTACAACTTGAAGTTTTACCACATCATTGTTTATACCAAACTACAAGCTCAGCTTTCACAGACCTATCCCTGCTCACCATCAAAACCCCTTTGAGTAAAGAGCTGTTTATGGGGACAGGTGTCTCATATCAGCAGATTTTAAAAAAATACTCCAAACAGACTTTATCTCTGTAGTGCATGCAGTAACCAGACAAATGCAAAGAACTGCACAGCACAGGTGTGAGAAAGCTGATCTGTCCCCTTATCTGCAAATTACAAGGGGCAGAGACACACAGGCTTGAAAAGGTCATAGCAGAAAGGAGGAGATGGCAAATGATGCAGTATGGGAATAGTCTGCTAAATTCAGCCGTGGGTGAAAGCCAGTGGCAGGTGAGTGACCTGTTCTCAGGAGGAAATACAGGGCATGTAGCCCTGAGCATGCAGGGCTGTCAAATACCACTTTTCTCAGAAATGCTGGAGCTGGGGTGTTTCCACAAACCACTGGGATAAAGTTTCTGAGAAGTATGTTTGGGCAATTAGAGGACACCAGCAACTAGAGTAATATTACTGAGGATGCTTCCCGTCAAAGCTCTTTTGGGGAATGATGAATAATAAATAAGCATAAGACATTAGCCATGGCTCTCTTCATAACTCTGTTCATGGTTCCCGTCAGAACTTACCTTCCATGTGAATGTAGTTTCAGTGAGCAAGGCTGCATCCCCTGATGTATCCCTTGTAGCCCTGAGAGCCACCACTCTATCAACACAGCTACTGTTGAAATGAAGAAGGACCCAGATATATCTCGCTTTGTTTTGGCAAGAAAATCCTCAAGCCACACTTGAAACATCCTTTGTTTTGAGACATTCCTTTTCATCAACACTGTAGTGAATTTTCTGTGTCTGAAGTTTTGGGTTTTATGGAGGTAAGCAATGTGTTACCCTGACTTCACTGCTAAATTTACAGGAGGTGGAACTGACTTTGATGTGGGAGCAGAGATGGGATTGCTGGATTATTTCTGGTCTCAACTTTGTCACCTTCAGAGATTGTCTCCTAAGCCAGAGCAAAAATAATTTGTACTTTATAGCATGCATGCACATTTCAGCATGCCTGTTGTACACAGGACGTCCCAAAAAACCAGCAAGTGATTTATCTAGGAAGAGGGTGGGGAAGAATCATATTTTGCTCAGTTTAGGAGGAGAGTTATTGTTACGGCCAAGAAAGAAAAATAATGTTAGCAAGATCTTCACAGAAACTCTTCTCTTCTTTTCCTCCTTCTTAGCCTGAAAAAGCAATTGTTAAATGGCATGCCTGTAAAAATTAAGCTGTCCCCTTCGAATAAAGGTGCCTCTGCTTAAAGGACAACAGCATCAGCCAGTGTAAACTATGGGCCACTTGCTCTCCTTTCTGTGAAGACCGTGGGTCCTGCTGGGGCTTTGCTTGCAGCCAGACCTAAACATCCTTGGGTCTGCCTGAGGTGAAGGAGAGAAGCCGTGCCAGTGATGCTGCCAGCAGACAGGAGGGTGTCTTCTTGCCCAAACCACAGGGTCATGAGCGTTTAACAAAAATTTCATGTTTTACTAGAATTGTGGTAAAGTATTTTTCAGGCTTGAGATGTTACACTGATTTTTAATTTTATTTTTGCTTTGTATCTATTGAGAAAAAAAAATTGTAGCCAAGATCCTACTGCCTGACTGCAGGAGTGGAAACAGTGACAGAGCAAAATATGCATCTACCACAGGTGGTGGGTATGAACACGTGAGAGATCAGGGACCACTGTCCAGGGCTACACCTTCATTACCTTTGTTTTCTTTCCTGCTGGGAATCAGCTCACTGCTGTTTGCTGACGTTAATTGAGAACCTGAGGGCAGGCACGCATTTCCCAAGGTTTTTGCCAACCACAAGGGACAGGCCTGTTTGATTGGTGCTGGTAAGCACATTTTTTCCATGGAGTGAGTGCCTACAGGATGTGTAGAGAGCAGTGTTTGCCTCTGTGCTGTTCAGAGCCCAGCCAGGCTGCTGTGTTGTGCCCACCCCAGATTTGTTCACATGGTCCATGACCAAGCATCCATCCCGCTGCTCTAGGGCAGAGGGGCAGAGATTCAGATGGCTCAGGGTTGGGGCAGGAAGCTCCCTGGTCCTGTGGGAGAAGTGGGTGAGTGCAACGACACAGCATCCATCGTGTGCTGGACTTGTGGTCACTGAAATCACACAGGGAGTCTTGCACATGGAACAGTAACTGTTCCTCCAGAGCTGCTCCAGTGCTCTGCTGTGTTGGATCAGGCTGGGGGTGCTGGACTTGTTTTTGTTCTCATTCTGAGTCAGGACATTAGGATTTGAAGGCACATTTCCATTGGAAAATACACAAAACGGTAACAGGAGGGCCCAATTTCTAAATCCACATATAAACACCTTCATAGATCAGGCCATCTCAGATTATTCTGCACTTTTCTCTTTTTTTAATGCCTGTTTAACAAATCTACATCTGTAGCCACTGCAGTGGGTGTGAAGAACATGAGGTTGCTTTGCAAAACACAGGTCCGTGCCTTTCAGGTGCACTAAATAGCTCTTCTTTTATAGGTGAGCATATTATAGACTGTAGAATTCATTGTGGCCTCTTTATTATCCATAATAACCCTCACAATGGGTTAATTACAACCCTGAGGTAATGGTGAATTTGTCCACCTCTCTTCACAACAGCAGAAAATAACTGAAGTATTCGGGAATCCTGTCTTTGGAGGATGGGTAATCCATGTTTGTACTTAGGAGGAATTCTTTCAAAGGCCTCTGCTCCAGTCTTTCACACCAGAAGACAATCTTTCCTCCATCTCTTTGTGTCACTTAAACTGTGCCAATAGTTTGGATAGTATTACTACTATCCAAAGCACCAGTTTTTAACTTACAGGTTTAAAGTAATTTCAGGTTGAGTAGTAGTACCACTAAAATAAAATAAACCACAAAAACTCCCTACAATGCTGGTGCAAATAATGCTTTGTAGATTATCCTTTTTATCACCATGTATCTCATCAGACCTGAGTTTCTCATCCCAGCCTCCCTTTATGTTAAAAACTCTAATCTCTTGTCCATATGCTTTTAAAATAACAAATATTATCCTATTATAAAAAATAGTCTTTCAAGGCTGTATGTATCATATGTTTAGAGCATCTTTTTTTTTTTTTCCCAGCATCAGGAAAGAAGGAACTATTTTAAGAATCCCTATTTTAATTTTCTGAAAGACATAATATCTCCAACTGCTCTCACTGCAGCATCCTGCGTGCTGCTGTGTTGCAACTGCAATTCAATGGTTGCCAAGGTTCTCCAGTCTTTAAGAATTGAGCAGGGTTTAAACTCACACACAGTTTTTAATCAGGCTATGCCCAATGTCCAGAGTTTTGAGTTAAAACTCAAGTGTGCTCATGTATCCTAAGGCACAGTGTGCTTTCCAGGCAGAGTTCAACAAACACTGATAGTACATTACTGATTTATTTTGTTGTTATTCCAAGCCAAACACAGCTATTCTGGCTGGAGCCCATTTTCTTATGACCTTCATGGGCTTCAGGAAGTTTCTGAACTTTCTGAAAGATTTTACCCTCCTTGGCAGCAGCTAAAAAAGCCCCCCCCCACCCCCTTTTTTTTTTCTGTGGCTCAGACATGGCTATTTCCCTTTCTGGTAAAAACACTGTTAAGACATATTTTTGAGGTTCAAAAAATGCTTTTAAATTCCTCTAGAACTGAGGAAGACCTTAAGCCTCTCACTGAAGTTGCAGGAAGAGCCAGATGTGTAAGTACAATCGAGGTAGTAGTGGTGTCCTTCTGAACCCCAGAAAGAAGAGCAAGGTGGGGATTTTGGGGACCCAGCTTTTTTCAGGGTGTGAGTGGTGGTAGTTTGACTCATAGTCCTATAGCTGATTACAAATTAGAGCCTGCAAAATGCAGGCATAGGTAAGAGAGGGCCTTGTGCAGATTTGGAGGGAATATGTGGTCAGCACTGAAAAAAACCTGCCCGATGATGAGCACTGGATATGCAGCTGGTGTCCCTGTTCCCTGTCATGGTCATGGTGCTGCTCTGTGATCACGGGCGTGTTCAGAAGCCCTTGATACCATGGGGGTATTTGCAGTATTGGCTCTAAATTGTAGCTGCTAAGGACATGTCTGCTTCTTCCTCTCTGTATCTGTGCATATTTAGGCTGGTCTGAGAGAGGACTAAGAGTAGTAAGATACAAATAAGAGAATGGGAGCTTAGGCTGAATAATTGAAAAATTGTTAAAGAAATGTTAAGTTCCTAAACTTGAATTATTTACGGTCACACTGGATAGAGCACTGGAAGATAACAGCTGAAGGAAGGAGGCAAGCAAATTCTAATTTCTGATCTGAAGCTTAGAATGCCTCTAATGTGTATATTAGGATGTTTTTAGCTCTGAACATGTGAAATAAGACAAAATTATTTTATTTCCCCTTCATATGCAAACCTATTAATATATCCAAAGTAAGCCTGTAGAGAAAGGCAAACCCTTGATCTGTGTATAATGTCTGCACCAAAGCGCTTTCTGTCTCTGCTGTATTTGAGCAAATCTCCCTGCTGGGTTTTCAATGCGTAACATCTAAACCAATATGCCAGGCATAACTCACACAGTTGCACCAATATCTGATGTTTCAGGGCTTGTCAGGGTGTGCTGTGATGTTGAGCTCAAATAGGCATTTCCTCTCATCTGATTTCTGTTCCCAGATCTTTGTCTCATATCAGATGATACCTTAAGGTCGTGTTATCTTCCCCGTGGGATGGGTCTGGAGTATGAGTCAGGAATGTAAACTGAGGTTTTAATCAGCAGCAGTTTAAGTAAAGGAATGGAAGAGCAGCTGCTGGAGTTGAAATAACTTGGGAAGCACCAGTTCTCAACACTTTGCATAGCTTGTGCATGAGGCACTGTGTGACTACTCATCAGGCTAGCTCATGAACCATCCCCCAAGAGGGCTGTGAAGCGACACTGTTGGGCTTTGTGGCCCTGAAAACTAGAGATGGGAAAATCTGGCAGGCTGGAACCTAAGTGTGGCAGCACACGCACAGGCAGCCTGACTGCCTTCAGCTTCCATGGGCTGCCTTTGGGGCACAGACTGCCAGGATAAGCAGTAGCCAGGGGAGGGCTGGGGTTCTCATGTGTGGCCTATCATTTCACCTGCAGTTCTTTTACGGGCCCAGAAGGGGAGGTTGAACCTCTCCTAATAGACAGCATGATCCGTCTCAAAAGAAAAAACCTCACAAAAAAGCCAAGTAACCCAAACCTCATGTCCATGCACAGTATAATGCAATATTTTACATAGTTCAATTCTCTTTAGGAAGGGAGGGAGAAGAAAAAGCACTAATGTTTAGGAGCAGTGACAGTAAAAAATAAGGTAGGAGGATGAAATGAGGAAAGGAATGACTAATTCTCTGGCAATGTCTACAATCTACTACAAAATTATCTGTACTATTTAAGAGTTTCTACTAAAACAATTCTGTGAAAGATGGTTGTACTGGGTTGTGGTTTAGACACAAGCCAAGAAGACCTAGGGTCAGTTCCTTGTTCAGCCAAAGACTCTTTGGGCAGTGCTCAGCATGTTTAAATTGAAGGTTTCAAATCTCCTCTCAGGTAAAAAGCAAGTGGGAATGGTGTATTTCCTAAGTCCAAGACTATGGTGAGGATGATTCTAATCATTTTTGAGATCTCCAGTGGCCCATGGTGAAATTTACTGGCAAATACCAATTAAAGAGAGGTGAAAGCAGCAGATCCTGGGTGATTTGACAGGTCAGCAATACTGGACAAAGAAAATATTTGCAGGAGGACTCTGATGCCAACAGGAGCATTACACAGCTTGCCTTCAGTAACACTGTCCTGTTGTAGAAAAGTCTAAGTCTCCATACCTAGATTTAATTTAAAAATGAATTTGCCCTTTTGAAGGAAGGGCTAAGGCTTGAAAATATATTTGCTGCATCCCAGCCAAGAAGGTTCACTAACAACAAAAAGATCAGTGACAGATTTTTTGCATTAGAGAGAGCACTTTATTATTTCTCTGCTTTGTTTTCTTTGGAGTCCTGCTGAAATGTTTTTGATTGCATGCAAGTAGGAGATCAGTTGTAATAAGGCGTGTCTCATGTTTCTCGTGTTGCTGCCAGGTCTGAGATACTTCTTTGTGACTTTTGAACATTGCTTTGATTTTAAAGGAGCACTATCATAGATTCATTTCTGTTGAAAAAGACCTTTAAAATCACTGCATCAATAGAAAAAACCCCAAATCTTTGCATTTCCTTCTTAAGGAACCTTACTGAGGGGTACAGATATATTTAAAAGTACCCAGCACCGCTGTCTGTTTTTAAAATAGCATGTGAGTTTAACAAAACTAGATGTATGAGTATTTCTAAAAGCTCCCTTCCTGATCTTTTAGACTGCAATTCTTTATTCCTATGCTACTCTGTAGTCAAGTTTACTCTTTGTATATTAATTTGGCCGACCACCTCTTTTTAGGCAGTAAAAGTAGACTTGCCCAGGTTTCCTGGTATTTAGTCATTCATGGCAAATGCAGTGTTACTTGGGTTAACAAGTTAGAAGAGAAAGTTGGATTTTAATTGTCTGTTTTCTATCATATTTGAAAAAGTTATAAAAACAATTTCCTCAACATGTGGTGCTGTAAGTTCCCTTTCCCCGTGTTGTTTTTGGAACTGCAGTATTTTGAATATGACATCTTACAAAAAGTAATAGTATTTTTAAAACCTCCTACTGGAGTGCATTTGATTTGAGTTATTAAAAGCAAATGTGGAGGCCTAACAGCCCTCTGAAAACGATCAGTGACGGGAAAGCAGCGTTGTTTGCTTATCTCCCCAGGGCACGTTCCGTTCTGTGTGCACGTGTGGGACTTTCTGGGACTCCTCGGAGAACTGTGTGCATCTACCAGCAGAATTCAGCTCCCTGATACCCAGAAATATGTTTGGATGCAGTGCAGTGGTACAACCCACTGGTTCTAAGTTTCTGGTAGGAGCCAGACCTTCAGCCAGGACTGCTGAAATGAAGAAGCCTGGTGACCTGCTCTGTGAGGTCCCTACTCCAAGGATTTTGCATTTCCTTCTGGACAAGAATAGCCATAACAAGCTGCTGTGCCAGCAGTTCAGTGTGAGGGTGCAGGACGGGCTCTGTTTGAGTATCAGGGCTTGTAAATACACATGACAAAATATCCATTGCCATAAAGGTAGCTCACCTCCCCGGATGTCAGAAGAGTAATGCCAGATCACATCAGCTGATAACTCAAATTTATGTAAGAATTTCCTATCAGTTTAATGGACAATACAACCCNTTTTGAGAAAAACCTGACTTACTAAATATAGCAGATGCGGGTTTTTTTAGCGCTTGTTTACCATCTTGAGCATCATATCATGAAAACAGCCTTCAGGTGCTCGGGAATTTTTTTCCCTCCTGTTACCGATTCCCACATGTGCAGGCACAGTCCTAAAGTTATCACATTGCATGTAATTGCTGTGGGGAGGATGATAATTTCAAGTAAGAGAATATGAAGCAGGATCAGATGAATTCCTTAATCAGCACAGAGCCCAGCCTCTCATGTGTGTATCTATTACTTCAAAAATACAGGCAAGACCACACTCCCTTTATTATATATAGATTATCAACAGAATTGTTTTGAAATTTCAATTTTCTTAAAATAATCACTGAATCACCCACAAATAATTTCTCCACCAAATAGCAAAGAATGGTGGGTCTAAGTGCAGCCTTAAGTGTCTGAAACATAGTGCCTTAAACCTAGTGGTTCTAGTTGAAACCCTTTCTGGACACAGATAAAATGCAGCAGCCACATGAGGGAGGATGAAAGGAGCCAGGGATGATAAGATCTATGTAAAATCAGTTTTGCTGCTGTTACTGATGAAATCTCAGTGAGCCCATGAAAACAAGCAATACAAAAATAGTAATTTTATCTTCATTGGTGCTTTTATAACGCAGGTAGTGAAACAGCTTCTTGTGCATACTCATGGAGTCTGGAGAGTCTTATTTAGCTTGTGTGAAAAAACAAAAGAGTGAAAAACGACTAAGTTTTGAGCAGTGCACTTGATGCTTATCCTCTGTAGAAAACTTTTGGTATAAAACAGTCTGATAAGAATTTGCTGCCAACCAGCATTTCAAACTCCTCTGTATAGAACAAAGGCAGTCATCTGGAGCTCTGACTACTGGTAAAGCTGGATGAAACTTCATCTCAGACATCCTGGAGAATCCATCTTTGGTTATTCTTATATTGATATATACAGTGACAACAAGGTGATTAGGATTAAAAACTCAAAAAAGCTACTCTCTGGACACTCAAGTCTTTATAGAAAATAAAATCCTTTTTTTTCTGAGATACTTTCTGGTTCATGATGGTGACACCAACCAAGTGAAGATGGTTACATTAACTGCTGTATGATCTTTGTCTTCCATGGTGCTGTGCTCCGAGTCAATCTTTTAGTGAGTTATAGGCTTTTGTGGTCCGGCTGTTGATGAAATCCGCCTTCTTAAAGTCAGCCTTTGGAATGAAAGAAACAGAACAATTCATTATCTTCAGTGCTGATTCTGCAAGGGAAGGGTGGGTCCAGCTGCCTAAAAGCTAAATGTGGAGCCATGGTGGGGGTCTAGGCAGAGCCCTGTGCAGTCACAGAGACAGAACAGGCAGTGCTTGTTTAGTCCAAGATGGAGGAGATGAATAATTGGAACTGCTTAGCTCTCTCCACTGACTCTACCAGGAGCCTGTTCTTCTAGCTCAGCTCTACAGACTCCTCACTTTTAGGTGACTAATAGCTGAGATTAACCTAGCTGAGATTAACCCTGTCAGAACAAAGAACACAGGGCAATGCCAATTTGACTCAGGATTTTATCCATTTTATTTGATCAAGTGATTTCTGTGGCTTATTAGACTAAAGTTTCAAAAATGTCTAGGCATTGGATGGTTCTGAAGTTTTCAGTGCCATACCTGGTGTCTCTAGGGGACTTAATTTGCCCAGGAACAGCAAGTAATTAGCATTTTTGACAATCAGGTCTGACAAACCTGTCTTATAGGCATTCCTAAACTACCAGTGGCTTCAAAAATTCATGCCATCAGGGATATTGCTGTGCAGTAAAGTCAGGAATGCAGTTGTAAAAAACCAGAGACAACAAAAGCTAGTTAAGAATTTATATGGTGCAATACCCTTAATTCTTGAACACAGATTTCTGGCGTATGGGGCAGTACTGCTAAATGTGATGCAACACTGTTAAAGGTTACTACGCTAAGAAGCTTTTTTGGAGCAAACTTCAACCAAAAAAATCTTCAAGGAGAAACAGCTGAATAATAAATGCTAATGGCTAGCTTGAGAACTTGGAACAGTTTTAAGTTACAGGGAATTTGAAGTGAAAAATTCTGAACAGCAAACAAACAAGGACTGAAAATAGTTTGCAATGCAGGGTGAAGGTTGGTAGGTGGAAGTTAACTCTCCTGTATGTTGAAAAAGCAGTCACAGAGCTTCCAAAAAGCCAAACCAGAAACAAACTGGTTTGCTGGCAGACTCACGCTGGTCATTTTTCGTTTGATTTGACTATGGCAGTAAATGTTTGCCAACACCTTTCCCAGGCTCTAGGTTTTGCCTGAATATAACTGACACCTGGGCTACCAGGCTGTGCAAACAACAAGGAGAACAAAACTGCTCTGGTTTTAAAGCAGGAAGCTGCCTCGCCCTGCCTTTGTCTTTGCTGGTACTGTAGATCCTCTGTGCCAGGCTGGTTCAGCCAGCGTGGATGGTCACCTACTCTGCATCACTTCTCACCTTCTGACACTTCTGGCAGGCAGCAGCAACACTTTTCATAAGCTTTGCCAGTGGATATAAAACCACAGAGGGAGAGAACATGAACACAGATGAGCAAAAATTAAGGCCATGCATTACTTACACAGGATTACATACAAGTAACAGGAAAGACAAATTCAGGGACCACTTGAAATCCTATCATAGGTTGACTCATAAATGTGCAGGAGTGCTAAGGGCCCCAGAGGACAAATAAGAGGGTTCTAGGTCTAAAAGGACGGATTATTTTTCCTTGTGCTTACCTTTTTGTAAGCGCTGTGGAGATCGGTGTGTGACCACAGGGAGTAGAGGAGGACTGAAGCAGCCCTGCTCGCTTTGCTGAACGTATTGCTGCAATTTTGGAAAAAGAATGATAAAACATATTTAAATTCCCACATCATAGTCACAGTGCATGTACAGACTTCAGCAAACATAACCTCATAGCATTTGTTTTGTCTCTCTTTACTCCCAAATGCTGGTTTGCTACCCTTCAGGTATTGTAGTGTGTTTCATGCTGTCCTTATTACTGAAACAAATGAAACATGCCTCCCTGCTTCACTCATTCTGCAAAATTAGGGGAGAAATCAAGTGCTCTGTACCCTGCATCTTAGAGCAGCTATCATACTATTCATTTTCAGCTGAGGAAAATACACCTCAGCACAACAAGCATTTGAAAGAATCTTTCCAGTAGGTAGAATCGCTGGTTAGTTAGACAGGATTTAAACTATTCAGGGCCTCATGAGGCCTCCTTTACTGAGATTGATTTCCTCTTTCGTTTTGCAAAGAGAGAGCAAGGCAAACAGAATAATTATTCGTATTTATAAAGCATCAATTATCATTTAAGTAAATATTGATTGCATGTGATTACATATCCTCTAAAATGCCACTTTATAAATTATTTTTAAGTACAGTTCTGTAAGTTCTATAAAATGTATCCCTGCACTTTATTGCTAAAGATTATCAGGGCTGTGTTACAATGAACGGAGAAGACAAAAACATTTTGGGTACAGATCAGATCTGATGATCAGTCACTATATATATATATGAATATAGATAATGTTGTGCCGTTATCTTCTGAGGAGTTATTTAAAATGCTGGAACATGGTGAATTTAGCTACGGATGGACCAGTTTTTGTAAGGGATTTTTGTGTATTTCCCAATCAGTGCAATTCTATTTGCGTCACTTGTTTGAGCTGTCCTGTACCTTGAGACAAAGCGTTTTTTCTCCCCGAGTGGCAGAGGCTGCGGTTTCTTTTTTGCCCAGGGAAAGGGGGGAGAGGGTGAGACTTGTGGAGCCTCTTACCTGTCATTCATGCTGATGGCAATGACCTTGGGCAGGCCGTGGGCACTGAGGAGCAGCCGGGCGTTGTGCGAGCTGCTCTGGGTCAGGTTGAACAGGGTGTAGCAGATGGACGCTGTGGTTTCACAGGCGATGTCCGACCCCGGCACACACTCGGGCAGTACTGACACCAAATCAGGCAGGACTTCTCTGGCTGCAAGGTGGCACAAGCAATCCATTACTAGCAGGTGCAGATATACCTTATTACTCCCATTCTGCCCCATCAGGGAGCTGTGTGCTCCCACTACACACTCATGGCTTCATCCCTCCACTACAACCCCACAATTCAGGTTAAGCTGCATCCACACTACGTTGGACAGCCTGTAATTTGCCTCGTGCACAATCCATTAATACCTCATGTGCTGTACTGAACTCACCAGGCATGTGCTAGCTGCAGGCTGCCACTTTCCTTTTAGAGATGTTTTATATTAAATTTATCTCCATTTGATATGTAGGTTTGTTTTGCTCGATAAATTTAGACTCCTGTATCTAGGAAACAGTTTGCCCTCTCAAACAAAGTTTTTCTTTGGGAATTTGGCCTGAATTCACACATGCCTTCAGTCAATCAAAAAGAACATCTATTGATAGAAAAAGGGTTCACCTGAAATTCCCCCGGTCCTCTCTATCATGGGTAAAGCAAGGAAATGGCTGTGAATGTGCAAGATGAAGCACCTGCCCCCAAAGCTTTGTGCTATTCTGTCTTTCCCACAGTCGCATAAATCATTTTTGCCTGATGAAATCTCAACTTCTTATCAGTTTAATTCCGTTTCTTTCAGGGGGATTCACCACCTGTGATTTTAACACCATATGGATTATCCCTGTGAAATCAGCCCAACAACATGTTATAATATTTTCATTAATAGGGAATATTCCCTAAGGATTAAACAAGACCCAGGAGACTGTTCTGCAGAATTCTGGAGGTTAATCTGCCCCATGAGCCATCTGTATACCTGTAATTTCCCCTTTGCCCCTTGGTGGGAACACAGAAAAGGACAAAAAATTATATGAATACATTTTATCCTATCAGTAGGAAAAAGTCTTAAATACACAATAAATTAAAAGGAGAACACTCAGAATAGAAATGGCTTCTATTTAGAAATGAGATCCTTTAAAAAGAATGAACTATTTTTTCTATAGCATCTTATAGCTTCCATTCTTAAAAAAAATTTTACAGGAAACCTGTGTGGGCTGCAAACTTCTAAAGCTTTGTGTCTAATAAAAGAGAGTATGATCTTTGCTAGAAGAATTAGAGATGTTCTGTGATTTCTTGCAAAGCATTATGCAGCTGTGGCAGCACAGAACTCGGCACTCACCCTCCTTTACCCTATTTGAAGCAGAAGAAAAACTCCCTCTCCCAATCTGTGCAGACTTTATTTCAGTTATGTATTTTTGAAAGTAATACATAATTTCAGTTATGTATTTTTGAAAGTAACACCAATGGAAGCATCTGATGAGGAATACCCAGTATAATGAAAATTTTGTTTAGGCGAAATCCTTTAATTTAATTTAATTTAACCCTTTAATTTAAACCCTGTACAGTGACTGCAAGTATCCAGTGAAAAATCTACTAAACTCACAGATCAGGGCTTTTTTGTGCATTTCTTTTTATTTTAAAGCAGGAAAATTTAAGGTGAGGAGAAGAGAGCAAGCTCTCAGTCTTTGCTCACCTATGTCACTTTGCAGGGAGGTGTTTCGAGACAAGTTCCTGAGCAGTGAGACTGCTGTCTTCTTCACTGCGGGGTGGCTGACGTGCAGCATAGCTCGGATGCTTGGAAGGCCATTTGCCTTTTGAACAACAGTCCGGGCCACTGCGAATGGCATCTGTGAAAAGGCAGGTCTGTGTCATTACCATGAATGCAGAGCCTCAGAAAAAACCACACGCAGCCAGTTCTCTGCATCAGTTTAAGCATATTTAAAATATTTTTATGCCAGATGAGCTGCAACAGGAAAGGAAGGTGATATAAAAGAAGTTTCAAGTCCTCTTCCTCCCAGGTGCTCTTTAGCTAGTTCCTCACACAGATATCATTAGTTTCTTCAACACCAAAGTGATCTGCTGTTGTATCAGAGCCCTCCTCTCCCCACAGGACTCTCTTCCATGAAACTACCTTTTTTTGGTGCTTTTAACATCTGCTCATCCCTCATTGTGTAATGAATTAGCAAATTCCACACGTGGAGATGTACACAGAGGGACAAGAAGCAGGCCCCATATTTGCCAAGCAAGGAAAAGCTGCACTGCTGGGTATGACTCCCCCTTCAGTGTTCTTCATTTTCCTTCACCATGTCAGCGAGCCAGTGACTTGTCAGTGGGTATTTGAGCTCAGCTGCACTGCAGCCCTGAACTCTACGCATTCACATAAAGAACTAAGTGACAAGAAAAAGGAGAGGAAAAAAGCTGACTTACTGGTCCAGTGCCAGCTGTGAGGTTCTGAAGAGCTCCCAGGGATGCTTCCTGGGTGTAGTTTCTGGTACTCTTTGCTATTAAGGAGAGGTATATCCTAATCAGTGTAGAATGCCAGAGCGATTCAACACCCTTGGGATTGCTCTTTTCCTCAGGTAGCGGGGTGTCCTGCTGCTTCTAAACATGTAAAGACATCAAGCCCTTAGAAACAGTGACCTTTATAACTTAATGTATCACAAGGTAAACTAGCCATTTTGTAACTCTCTATGACCAGGTTATTTGCAGACTGCCAAGTTCTGAGCTCAAACAAAAATGTGCAAAATTTCAGTGTTTAATAATAGTGGCCAGTCCATCCAGTGCAGTATTCCTCAACTAATAAAACATTTTCTTTTCCATTTGTCATAAGCAGCATCTGAATGAGAGAATTGGTGTCAAGAAGGACTATCAATAAATTTGCATTTTTGGGGCAAGAAAGTGTCACCCTAACAGATATATCAGTAACAGCCTGTTAATTAGATTACAGCCTTACTCTCCAGAGGTTGCTACAAGTTATTACCCAAATGAGATGTAACTAATCATGTACTTTACCTCTTTTACTTTTCTGCTCCGTGTTCCGAAACAGCCTGGTGTTTTATCATTGCTAGAAATATTTCTTCTCTGCATATATATGCTCTGGGCATAGCTCTCAGGGAGCTCTATCTCCAGCTGGTAGGAAAGATTGTGAAGAATGCACACACAGTTCTCTGTGGCCTAAAATAACAAAAGAACAGAAATTGAAAGCTTTGGCGTATGTTGAAGAGACATGTATAGACATGGGAAGAGATTTAATTTTTGGATCTTCAGCAAGTGACTGCAGAGTTTCTACTGCCTTATGGAAGAGCCAGGCTTCATGCCAGTGATCCACCAGAGTGCCTTTACACTGATAAATTAAACATGCCCCGGGATGTTCATGAGCACCGAGGCCAGCTGGCACACAGGGCTGCATTTGGAGTGGGGTGCGTGCCTGCTGGAAACGGTCCTGGGACATTATAATTCCTGAACTGTGCCTGGGAATTGTTTGGGCGAGTGCTACTTGACACAGGCCAGAAGTGTGCCAAGAAATGTCTAAGAGCTTAAGAGTAAAGATGATCATGTACACACCTCACCACAGCATCAACAAGAGGAAAGCCTTTTATCTTCCCCGAGGAGGAAACATTTTGCTGTGGTAGAATGCTTTTTAAAATAAGACATTCCTTTCTGAACGTGGCGAAGGTCAGGTCTACAATTTCTGAGTGATGAGTCTAGCGGCAAATAGCTTTATTACCAGTTCCTCCTTTCTTGAAAGTCAAAAAGGAATGAGTGGTTTTAAGACAAAATGTAGCAGGGAGCTACTGGCACACGTGCAGTGTGCTGGATTCTCCCTGAAGCTAATGGCACTGAATACAGGGAGATGGGGAAGCTCAAGCAACTAATCCTAGAATAGAGCTATAAATGTGCAGTAATTACCACTGCACAGCACAAGTCATAGCAGGCCCACCAGAAGTGCCTCACAGGCTGCAGCTAACCTAAGTGACAGCTGGTCTTCTCACCCAGCTTCACCCAGCTGAAAGACAAGTCTCTACTCCAAGAGTCTGTGTTCAGGGCTCCCCTGCCCTCAGTGGTGGAAGGAAAGAGAGAAACTGGCATCTCGACGTGTCCGGGTCCTTGTTGTTACTGGCTTAGGCTTACGCAGCAAGCAAAAAAAGTGCAGCTTTTTTTTTTTTTAAACCTAGGAAAATCAGTTCTGTTCTAAATTATGCGAGCTCCTTAATCACACTGCTTCCCAAAGGGATTTAGGTTATTCATTTCCTAAGGGGTATGTAGCATTAAATATATAGGAGAGTAACCAGATTAATTTTATTAAGCTTCTAGCTAGCTAGCACCCTGAGACAACCAAAAAGGTAAACATCTGACTCTTTTGTGTTTCAGCATTTCTGAAAGCTGTGATTTCATCTCACATTTTAAAAATAAAAGACAGAAGTTTCTACCTTTCTCTCTGATGATTCAGAAAATGTTTTCCCAGTGCTAAGTTATACTATTCTTTAAGATTGCAGGATGAAAATACCTCAAGAAAGCTTCTTACTGGACTTTCACCTTTGGTGGCAGTTTTAAAAGCCCTGAAAATAAGTTTTGCAGTTACATCACAGGTGTTTCTGAACACTGACTTCTAAACAACAATAAAAAATGTTCACTTGGCAATTTCCCCCAGGAAAACACTTTTCATCTCAAAGAGTACCTTGTCATTAGGCTCATGGTCTGCAATAGCTCCTTGGATATAATACACAAGAGAATCAATCAAGCCCTCGCATTCTCTCATCTTCTTCCTTCCTTCTGGGCCAGCAGAGCTCATGTTTCTGTGCAGGAAAGAATATGTTGGGGAGAAGAGATTTAGTCAAAGGCATTTTCATGTGCTCCTCTGACAAACTTATCCAGCTAAATATTTAAGATGCTGAAGTTCAGGCTGACTGCTTCTTTTCTTCAGAGGTGTAAGACAATTTGAGCCTCTTCTAGGTAAAACTTTCACTCCCAGAAAAAAACAAGTACTCCAGGAAAACAAACCGCTGTGTTTGCATGGATAAGGTAAGACCTGACTCAAATTTTCATCTCAAAGTTGAATTAATCCTTTTTAAGCAGTCAATAAAACCCCTGTACTTTTTTCACTATTTCATTTTTAGTTATATTTTTTAATATTTAGGATGGTGAAAATATCAGAGGAAAGACACTTGTAAAAATTTCCATGCACACAGATGTCCTTTAGAATTAATTTACTTACACCAAGCCAGTTCTTGATCCAAGTTGACCCATCAACAGACACGTGGTCTGAGAGTTTTAGCAGCATCTTCACATTCACAAAGACACACTCTTTGCCTAGCTTTCAAGTAACATTTTCTGTGCTTTGTAGTAACCCAAGTACAACTTATAAATGAATTTTAAAAGTTATTTAAAAACTCTTGGAAAACCAAACACGCGCTGCTTGAAGCTGCTTGGCTCTAATCAAGCTACCAATTTCCAGGGAAGAAACAACATTTACAATTTTGGGGCATAATTATTTTTACAACTCAACAAAGTCTGAATTATGGAATACTGTAATTATAAATCCAGACCTTATTATTTTGGACTCCTGCAGCTCTGCTGGCTAAAAGACTGCATATTCCACCGTCTTTGTTTGAAATAACCCTTTGTTGGGTCAAATATAACCCAATCTTAGCATCCATCAAAACACAGAAGGGCATGTTCCTTTAGATAGTTTCAGGTTGCTTATTTTGCATGCTTACTTTACCCACTAAAAATTACAATGTTTACAATTTTATTAATGACAGAGCCAGTAAGGTTTAAACTTTCCAGTGTCTTATGACTGTAAAATGAATGTAGCATTTTATACACTATCATTTCACTTCTACTATTTTTTTTTTCCTCTGGGAAGTACATATTCAGGTTAAATACTAATGCACTGTAATTAAAATTTTACTTTAGGTCGTGATGTTAACGATGTCTCTGTTTATGAGTTCATTTATTCTCTCGTGGAATTATATATCACAGAACCAATACTCAGATTCCACAACATGGCCTACTATAGACATCCCCTTGGACTTTAATTTACCTATATATGTCACGTTCGATGCATGTCACCCTTTCCTATGTTTATGCTGACAGAAATGCACACGTTACTGCCCTCCTCGTGCATAGCAAAAATAGTTTCTGGGGCACACAGACTAAAAATACTGTTAAAGATAAGTGTGGAATTTCCCTCGCCAAAGACACTTCAGCTGGTGCAGTGTTTTGTTTAGTCCCAGTACATTGTTCTAAAACTCCCTCAGCTTTTTATGCCTGATCCTGCTGACTGCTTGTGCAAGGAGAGGCCATGCCCTGGCCTTGCTCTCAGCATGAACAGAGTGGGGCAAAGAGCTTTGATAGCTCAGGAGGCAGAGAAGAGCCTGAATTAGGGGCGCTGTCCTGTTCTGCAAGGGAAATTAATTGCTGGACTCCGTTTCATTAAGAAGTTGATGCTCATCCAGTGACAGATACCAGAGTGTGTCCGTGTGCATGCCTGTACACACAAGGTTACTCCATCGTCCACCTTCCCCTGTTTCCTTAGTGCAGCAAACTGGACTGGGAAGGGAAGAGCTCCTGCTTTGCCACTCATCCAAACACAGCTGAAACCACCTTACTCTAAACAGGGTTATAGAAGAGCATTGCAGGGAATACCTCAGCTGACAGCGTAAGTTTTTTTGCTAATTGAAGCTTGAGAAATTCCAGGAGACAAAAATATTATTAGACTGGTAAAAAAATAAACATTTCTCAGAAGTGACACAGAAATGTAAACTGGAATTTTTTTTTTTGGAAACGGTGGAGACATTTTGCTTAGAGAATTTCAAAACTGACTTCATCTTGGCTTCCCAAGATTTGAGGCTCCTGACAATTGGAATGCCAGCCTCTGAGCTCCAGAGTCGGACTTTATTGTAGTGGAGGCCCTGAAATACTCAGTGCTTGCAGCATGAGGAGAATGCAGCCTTGGGGAGATTGCTGCTTATGGGGATGCTCTCCTTCAAATGACTCAGAACTTACATTTTGGCAGCACCCACCTATGAAAAATCCCTGACTTCTGGCATGCTCAGCTGTGGTAGCTCTGGTGACATGCTCAAACTGTGCCATTTGCTGGTGTGGATGCACTGTATCTATCTGCATACCTCATTTATCTCATCTGGCATTTGCTGCTTTTGGCCCCTCCTGCACACATGCATGGTACAACCATATCTGTAACCAAAATAGCTCTTTCCCCACAGTCCTGTGGCATGTGGGGAGGATCAGCTAATTTCCTGTTGGGAAATATTATTTTGATCCAGAATTGTGAGGTAAATACAAAGAAACGCGACACAGTGAAACCAAGTGTGACTTTGAAAGAAACAGAATGATGATAATAAATGCTCAATTAGCTGATAAATGTCACCAAATGAAAGGGATACTCCCTCTAAGCCAACACTGAGTCATACCCTGACTGTTGGAAAAGGTTCTTGAACCCCTCTGAATGGTTCGCTTAACTGATAAGAAGAAGGATTTTGCTCCCGGGACTCATTCTGCTAAAACTGGTAATGTGCATTTAATTCAATTACCAGACAATATTTTAGGAAATTCTATTCCCTTCATGCCTTGCACAGTTCAAAAATTCACCAAGGAGGGAAGGGTATCTGGGATCTACTTAGTAACTAGAGGCGCCAAGCTTCAAGCTGCTGGTTGGAAGTAATAGAATTCCTTTGAGGAATTGAGGGAGCAGATAAACTGAAGAGGAGGCAAGGGAAGATAAGAATGGATGGAAATAAACTTAAAGGAATGGCAGTGCTATGCAAGAGGCCTTGGTTCAAAGACTTGTTATCATTGGTCATTTGTTTTACGTTCTCTCCTAGAAGCTGCCATTATGAGTCTGAGCTTTTCAACCCGGGGTGAGAGCTTTGGCTTCCCTTCTCTCCAGAGTAAATGGAAGCAGATGTTTATGCAGCCTCCTGGGCTGAAGTGCAATGATGTGATTTCCTCCACATACAGCTTTCCACTGTCCCTGTGGGTCACTGCAATTCGCAAGAAGCTCAAACGGGAGCTGGGACAGACAAAGCGTAAAAAATAATAATGAAAAAGGAAGGCTGAATTTTATTTTACTGGGTGAGGAACCAGGAACAGAGAAGCGACCTGACTTTCCTGGAGTTAGCTGTCTAGCAGATTTTGAAAAACTAGAATACATGGGGGCACAGGATGCTTCCTTACAGAGCCATTAAACAGGAAGGCTCTGCCTTCACTCTTCCTAGTGCAGTACAACAGCTTCAGCACTTAAATGAAAAGTTTTGCAGGAGAAAATGTGACGACTGTGTATAAATTTGGAAAAGTTCAGCATTGCAGGAGTTTTGGGAAAAGGCGTTTCAAGATAAAAATGGAACCAGTTCATTATCAGCTTTCAAGGTGTGATAGAAACAGCCTTCGACTAAGCCTTCCCTTCAGAGGAAAAGTCATGCCAGAGGTTCATCTAGATATATAAAAAATATTCAAAACCATGCATTCTACATGCTGCTGACATCTTATCCTTTCAGACTCGGAGGAGTATGGGGAAATATCCTGAAGACTTTTATCCATTTGTATTGGAACTGGAGGCAGAACTTTTATGTGTAAGACTTTCATGCCAAGAAAAAAACGACTTTACCTCTGAAATCCAACAGGACTTGTCTAGAAATGTCTGTAACACTCCCCTAGATAGTTTAATACACCAATTTTACTTGTTCAGCTTACTGTCAGGCAACCAGTGAAGTCTGTTGATTTGGCTTACTCTGTTCAGGCAGAGTGCTTTCTATCATATTTTACAACTAAACAATGCTATTACTTATTCTAACTGCTAATGCACAATTCTGTGGTGTACACAGATTCTTTTTATTATGTTAAGTTTGTGACCCATAGTTTCTGTAAAGCTTTGCTTCTGACAGAGCTTTAAGACAAAATACAGACCTAGAGAATTGGATTAACAAATCCTTCTAATGTCAGACTTCCTTATCAGTGACTGCATACACTGACACAGGCGCCGAGATTCAGGACCCCACAATACTTCTGGCAATAACTGGGGACTGGTCTGGTCATGCACTCATTCCAGTGCTTGGAAGTACCTGCAATATTATTTTTTAGATGTGGATTCACTTCTCCTGCTGCTGTTTTGTCAAAGAGGGTGAAGGAAGCTTTAATTTATAATTTGGTAATGGTGTAGTGCAGTGCATATGCCCCCACCAGATGCTAGTGTTAGGTTTGGGCTGTGGGTGTCCCTTTCAGTCAACAGTTGTATGGAGATTTTTGAAAAGAAGTTCTGGCATTCTCCTACAACTAAGTACTGTACTGTGCATAATGCATTGCACTTCAAAGTACTATTTTTATCCTCTAACAGAAGCTGCAGGCAATAGACTTTATCAACATGCCCAACAAACACGTTAGCATTACAAAAGGGAAGACTAATTACAGATTTATATTCTGGCAAATAAGTATACTCTTTAAACATATTCATAAGTTACATCATTCCCTCAGTTCACACTTCTATTACTCTGTGGTGTGCTCTTCTTTTTCCTTATGTAGAGATTTTTTGTTATTTATACATAAGGAAGGAATATTTCTAGTGACCTAATCTGGGAGGTGAGTCAATTTCCAGAAAAGAGATGCAAACTGATTAATCTTAAAAATCTCAGGTACTTGGCCAGTACAAATAGGGAAACCTCATTAAAAACTACTCTGTGCTAGAAAGTATGTGGCAATCCTGCAGATCATCTTTACCTGAGAATTTTCAAGCCCTTCCTGCTCTGTTTACAATTTTCAGTGTTGAAGTTCTTAAAAACGAGAAGGACTAGAATATGGGCATCATATTTTTAAAATAGGTAATGTACCCTTAAGCACCTACATAAGAGCAGTTCTAGAGACTTTGAATTAAGGCTGAAGAGCTGTGAGCTCTGGAGCAGCCCCAAGCACTGACTTTGTGTCCAGAGTAAGGTTAAGCCTAGAATCGACTTCCATTTAGAAGAACTCAAGTACTGTTATGTCTTATTTGTCACGTAACAAGTTGTGTCAGTCTCCTGAAACAAGCTCAGGAAGAGCAACACCAAGCTAAACCTGAGAATGATCTGTGCCCCCATCAGCTGCCTTGTAGGGAAGAGACTGCTCCAGAGTCCAAACACCAAGAGAGGAGCAGCCAGACTGGTTTCTGCACAAATGCAGCTTGGGCTCATTAATATGAAAAAAGACAACCTCCTTAATTTCCTAGACGACACCACTAGCGTTAGCTGGAGAGGTTTTATTAGGGGTGGTTAACGTTTCTTTGTATTTGTTTTTGAGTCATCAGAGTAAATAAAAGTTAATTATTACTTAGAGATGAAGTTAATTAGTAGTTAGTGGGCTGACAGGGGCTCCTGCAGAAAAAGGTGCATTATTGTTGAGTATTTTGTATAGCTTACAATTCATTTGACTCCTGAAACTGCACGAGCCAGATACGGAGCTGTTTGTGCATGAAAAATCAATGCCATACACACGCAACTACTCTGCTACAGGACATGTTAGCGTAGCAGGTATGTGTGAGGCAAAACTGGGCAGCTTCCCAGCCTCCAAATTCCAAACCTAATTCCTTGTACTCTGAGGTTTAAACCTCAGGCCATGCCTTTGCTGTCATATATTATTCCTTAGTCAGTTCAAACTATGTCCTTTTGTCCATTTTAAAATGTGTAAACTTACTTAATGTGGAATGAATTTGAACTCACAAAGGGCCCCCATTTTATAGACTATTAGAGGTGTTTTTATTGAAGATGTGATTTTTATACTTCAGCCATTTAGGGGTGTGTTCGCTGAGGCCTTTGGTGTCTGTCCGTAGTAACTGCTACTGTGTTCACGAGGCTATTAGCAGACTGCAGTACTAAATACACAACTATAAATCTATTCATCCATCCCATGGCTGCAACTTGCTTCAACTTGTGGAAAAGGCTGGACTGGGCTTACTCTGGTTTAAAAAATGGCTTTTCCCTAATTTAAATCACTTTCTAATCAGGCACAGATTATGGTATGTCTAAGTAAGCATCTTTGGCAGCAGCTGAAAACAGAATACTTTTATGTGCTTGTAGGTACCATGTCCCCTTTCCAAGTCATCTGCTTAGATGAAAAGTGATTGTGGCTTGAGATGAACTCTATGAATTAATCCAAAAATAATTGTGCAGACCTGTTTTATCATCACTATTGCTTTGAGTAGTTGTAGACGAAGAGCTCACCTCAGGCATCCTGTGGCATTGTAGAAGATATCAGGGTCAGGTAGAACACTTGATTTTGGGTAATCTCTGTCTGGCCAGCCTGAGTAGGGGATGAGGACAGCTTCCGTCAGCGTCTGCAGGGCTTCTCTAACCAACAGGTGCTTCAGCTGGTCATTGGAGGACAGATTCCACAGCAAACCTGTAGTGCCCACAACAAAATCAGAGTGGCAAAAAGACTCCTCTGCACTTTGAAAGACTTAATCTCATACCCCTTGAAGTTAATGAGTGAGGAGCCTGCCTGGCGCTTGATACCCTGAAGAGGAGCAGAAGGGATTGGTAAGTGTTCATCAGCCGTGATCCAGGGACATGGAAACAGGGCAAAAAAGAGGGCACAGTTATGTGATTAAAGTAAAAATCTCTACACAGTCAGTATGTATTGCCCAACCAAGAAGTGCAGTTTTCCATGGCTCTGCATTGCCTTTCTGCAGCAGCCACCTTCTCTGTTACCAAAGCAGCACAAGCTACGGGAAAATAAAGTACAAAAGGGATAGATGGGAGGTGCAGAGAGTCAGTTTACAGGAAATCTGCTGGAAGGCAGGAGATGCCCATTACCACGCTTCTCTAACACTTGATAGCAAAATTTCTCGTAAGAGGGAAAGCTGTTAACACTGGTTGGTTGCTACTGTCCAGACATTAGTCACTAAACAAATCATTAAGTAATGCTACAAACCCTCATCTATTCACAGTCTCCAAAGCAAATTTCAAATATAATCTTGTAGAACTTATTAGGTTCCATTACGTTCTATTCCAACAGACAACAATTCTTTTTAAAGTACTCGTCCCCTGGAAAACAACATGCATTTCTGCTTTTCACTACAAAGACATTCATTGTTTCTCCGGCTTGCTGCTCTAAGTTTCACAGACCTCCTCCTCCACACACTGGCAGAGTATTGGTGAATGTTCCTTTCATCAGCTCACAACAACAGCAACAAAATGTTTCTTTTGTATCTCCTTACACTTTGAATTTAATTTCAGGTATTGTGAGCAATAGTAAAATCAAAACAAAAGCCAGCCAGCCAGCAGCCCATTCCTTCTTCTGGGATCAGCTCTTCAGCCTCTAAATCAGGGGATAAAAGGAAGAATGTACTTTTCTGAAGGGTAAGTAAGGCTTACAGGAGATCAGACAAGCAGTCCAAAGGGCATTGGTAAGGGAAGCAGGTTGAGACAGAAGGGCACAAATGCAAGGAATGGCACAAGGACAGAATATACTTTTTAAAAGAACAAATGCATTTGGTATTACAGGCAGATACTTAGACTTGTCAGATGAGAATTTGACATATTGCTCCCACTGTAAATTTTCCAACAAAACCCCTGTTTTTACCCACAGGCACTCTGGGCTCAGAAGGATTCTCTCACTGGTATTCTGGGTGTGGATGAATTTGCTCAAATTAGAAAATGTCCTTAGGAGTGGATTCTTTCCTTGCACCTATGCTATAACGTATTCTTAGGCGCATAGTTCTCCCTTAGATGGTTATTTGGAAAAATGGGTGGGGTCTGCTTTTAAATTTACATCTCTTTTAATGACAGTTCTGCTTGTGCTGTAATCTTCCCCGCAGGAGAAATTTTTCTTTAATTTCTTATATTTATGCTGCACGATAACAAGATCAGGAGGTTAGCTACTCCCTGGAGGCTCATCTGGCTTACCTTCAAAAGCTAAAATTTTTTTTGTTTTTTTCATGCCACAGCCATTTTACTTTACTTTCTGTTCCTCAGTAGGCTCTCCAAATACTATAAAATTCCAATCCTGTCTTAGCTCCTGCACTGTCTCGAAATGACACCCTCTCCTACTAAGGAGTAACCTCACTCCTTTCCTAAGAGATTTCTAAGTAGCTTGTATTGTATGTCAAAAAAGGGACAAAGCCTCTGTTTCCTTTACTCTACCTGTATCAATGATTTTGTGAAGCTAGCAAATTCAGTTTCGTTCCCTTTATGAAGAGATCATATGAGCACAGAAGTTCCAGAGAAACTGGGCAGCTCTTTTCTGCACAGGGGCGTCAGGCAGACTGGTCCACAGCAGCTTTCAAACCTCCGCCATCAGCACAAAGCTGCTTTGGTGGGGGCAGTGGTTGGGTGCTTTTTGTGTGTTCACAGACTGTGAGGCAGTCACAGCACGTGCTGCAATCAGCATTTATCTCCACACACTGGCTGCTTTCGTCTTTTCACAGCACAAGGCACACTGCATGGCTGGGCTCAGTCTGTATTCCTCAGCCTAGGCCTTGAAGAAAATATAGGCCATCAAAGTATTCTTTGGGAATATTTGATAAAATATAGATTAATGTTAGGCAAGTACTTGTCTGTATTAACGCTGCTGATGCTAATAAACCAGTGACCCTAAAGATAAGCTTCTAAGCCTCAGATTTACTTATCTCATGTGCACATGTAGTACTTGTACTATATTTCTGACAGGTAATGAAGTACAGTATCAGAAAACTTCTGTCTCAAGAGTTCTAACTTCCTTCTCTCCTGAAATTTCCTTATCTTTGTATACTTTTGTCAGGTGGAGTGCTTTGCTACCATGCTTCCCATGCAGCAGTAGAAACAAAAAACTTTCCTCTGCTGAGCTTAGACATCTTCATTAATGAGTATTGCATGCTTCCAATCCTTGGCCAGGAGTCTTTCACTACAGTTCAATGAGGTACCAAGATGATTTTACTAACCTCTTTTGGGGAAAGACATTTAGCTGAATATCATACCACACATTTGGAAGTCTTAAATTTACAGTCAAAGTAGGCAAGTAATATGTATGATGTGGAAAGACAAATGGACTTCTTGTGCTCACAGGGTGGAAGGCCAAATCTTCCACATGAACATTTTCCTGGAAGTGCACATTTCAGAGAGATTGCATTCATACCTATGATATTGCACTAGTCCTGTAGGAAGTCAAAGGCAATGCAAGAGGTGAAATTCATTTGTCCAGACTGCCCTTTGCTCTTGTAGGCTCCTTGCAGCTTGCTAGGGACCTGGAAGAACTGTTCAAGTGACAGCAAAAAGCATGCCCTAGCAGCATTTTCACTAAGGTACCCAGTGCACTTCCTCCTGGCTGCATATTTGGTCTTTAACAACGCAGGAAATACTTCTCTCTCAGTGTATTTTTAAAGCCATCCTTTCCAACTGATAGGCATGAAAGCACATCAAAATATTTTGCTTTACACAAGCTACATCATCCTGCTTGGCATAAATATTTAGTTGGTGTCTTCTTTGTTTTGTGAGTAAATATTCATGTTCAATCACAGCAGTAATTGCAGAAAGAAGATGCCCCTTTATCGATTTCCACACTGGTGAAGGGGAAGAGAGTAAATATTCACAACATACATATGAGTTTCATGCACAGTCAGTATTTTTGTCAGATATGATGAAACTTCTAGCAAGGGAAGAGCATTGGGTTTCTGGCCACTCTACCACCATTTTCACTGCTTCCCTCACTGGTCTGTAAGAGCACTGAGCGTTAAGACACTATAAAACAAATTACTACGTGACCCAACTCTGCAACTGATGAATGAGAAAAACTTTAAAATATTTCAATGTTGCAGAGCTGTAGAACTGAGTTTAAAAAGAGCCAACAATACAAAGCTTTGTTCTCCAGATTAGGGAGGAGAGTATTTCAAATACTTTAAAGAATGCAGAATTACAGAAGGTCTCGACTTGGCTTTGCTTCAAGACAGGGCTGCTTGACAACTTCGATATCTTTTCATGCACTGTTCTCTTTAAATATACCAGGATTTTGTTCCTGGTATCTTTAAAGATCACTTGAAATAAATCCTCAGTCATTTATTCATGTTTTACATTTATAAAATATCAGCCTGCTCTTCCTTTGCATATTAATCAGAACGAATGTGGGTCACAAGCAGTGGAATTCCAAGAGACACACTATGGACACACAGGACTGCAGGGATGAAGTGAGCATTTCTCAACTGGCTGCTGCAAAGCCAACAGGGCAGCAACCACAGCTCTGTTTGTGAGTAATGCTGCTCATTTTGTCCCACCATTTCTCCTGCTACACTGAAGTACAACAAGAGGTGTAATAAGGGGTTTCTGATCCAAAGGGCTTTTCCTCCAAATTTGCAATGGGCCCTGCTATTTAACAGCCCTTCCTCAAAGTAACTGGAAATAAAAAGGTGAGAACATTGGCCCTGCAAAAAGAGAATCCAGAATGTCAGTCACTCCACTGATGGAGCTGTGTGGAGGAATGGCTGTCCTGGAGGAATTCTCCCCAAAGGAAGCACGCTGCTGCTGTGGCAGCTTTCTGCTTGTCACAGATCCGAGGAGACAGACTCGGGTGTAAACAGCTTGGAGTGGGAGAGCTCAGAGTAGGAATCTGGGGCAGTGGAGCTCGTGGGGAATAAAACAACCACCTTCTATCCATGGCACATGACAGTTCTGGGTGACTGTCTTCAACAAGGAACTTCCAGTAGGTGCTGTCAGCACAGTCAAAAAATGAAGGCTGAGCTGCTGTGTAAGTAGCAGGCATTAATTGCGGTCCCAGGCACCCCTAGGGAGCCTGGCCTTCTTTTCTGGAATATCACAGACTTTTAAGCTTCTTGCAAGCAGACTCATAATTTCTGAAGGAGCTTTAAGAGGGGAGGTTGCAGTTCCCAATCTCTTGTTATTAACCGAAAGACTGGTCTTCAGTAAGGACCTTGGAATTTTACCCTACCGGAATTGCTTAGAGTAGGTGACAATGTTTTTGTATTTAGTCACTAAACACGGGCTTAAGTAAACCATCATGTACCTCTCTCTGAAAGCTTCTAAACTACTTAAAGCACTTCATGCTTCACTGCAGAGAAAACACTACCTGTGATTTGCTTCTTAGTCTCTATATCCCTGGTGTGCCGGAGCAGGTGGAGCAGGAGTGGGATCCCTTTCTGCTCTGACACTTCCAGCTTGTTGTCATTGTCCTCAAACACCAAGTTTCTCAGAGCACCACATGCAGCCCGCTGAATGTCCTCATTCTGAACCTCAAGGAGCTGTAAAAGTCTGGGGATACCACCTAGTGAGAAAACCTGTGAGGAAAACAAAACAGTAGAGAATCGTCAGATGATGTAAATGACAAACTCCACTCTACCCCTGCCCCAGCAAATGTTTAAATAGTTACAGGGACTTCTTTCATTTGCTCCTATTTGAAAGATTTGAAGCACAGATCATTAATCGTTTGGACATGACTCTTAACTTCTGGGCTTACATATTACAAATTAGTACTGGTATTACATACTAATACTTTAAATCCACAGCTAGGGAGGCAACATGTTTTCATATTTAATATCAGAGAACGATACTAAATCTCTTCCAGCTTTGCTGCAGATTTGTTCTCTCTTACAAGATGTTTAATTACTCTGCTTTTTAGCTTCCATGTTGGTGAAATGAATATTTGAGATTTAATTCTGGAACATTTATGAACAGGTTTTTTTTTCCTCAGCAGCCAGCCTGATGAAAAGACAGTATTCCCAATGCATGTATTGAAAGTGTATTAAAAACAAATACATTATACTTAATACTTCTTAACTGTGCCACACTGCGAAAAAAATAGTAAAAATAGGCATCAAAATGTAGACCATGAAACATTGTAAGCCAGCTGTCTACTGAACTACCCACATTTAGCAAAGACTACTTTTCAGTGTTTAAACCTTCAGAAAACGAGGTTTTGGCCCCAAAGGAATAAAGGATTTAAAAGATGTTATTTTACAGTAGATGTATGGAAGCAAATAGCTTGTTGTGGCGAATGAGGAATCCCATGTGAACTGTGATATGACATAAGCAAGCCTTAGCTGACTCAGGAATGAATTTACTCTGGAAAGTCCCTTCCATTACTGTACAATTGCCAGCGGTCTCCTCCAGCATCTCAAAATGCCATATGGTTTTGTGGACAAACTCACCCTTGTGCAGAATCAATAGCACATGAAAAACTCAGAAATCTGATACAACTGTCTTAAACAGTCCAGAGTTTACTGATAAAAAGAGTTCAATACAACTGGCAGGTGTTGGCAACACGAAGAAATGGAATGTAACAGAGCCTTTTGTCCTTCATGGAGTAAACTACACAACCTGGCAGCCTCTCCTCTGATTCACCTGTACAAAAGGCACAGTTTCTTGCTCCTGCTCTGCTGATCTCATTCCCCCTGCAATCACCCTGAAAACGTCAGTAGAATAAAATACAGGGATTTGTATCTTGAGGGCAGTGGAGCACAAAGCATGCTGAAGGCACATCAACCTGTTTTATTGCAGCAGGTCAGCCCTTTCGACACCAAGACTGTAGTTGTTTGGTTTTTTATTATATTTATGCAGACTTTCTGTCAGTAATTTTAAGGCATTTATAGCCCTTGTAAAAGAAGTGCTATTTCAACCTAATTTGCTGAGAATTTACAACAGCTATTGACTGGTCCTTCTAAATTTTCATTAGTAGACAAAATTCACCTAAATACTGAGAGACCACAAGTTCACAAAAAAAGAAGACCCACGAGACCCACAAACTCTCAAGTATCAGGGAGCAAAGCATTGAAGACAAAGAATGTAGGTTGAAAGGCTAAAAAGGGGACACAAGACAATGCCAGCGTGAACAAGTCTGACACGCACCAAACAGGAGAGCTCATCATAGGATATGTGAGATAGACAGGAAAATAGAAGGTGGCTTCAGGCTGACTGCTCCAATCTGAACACTTTTAGTCAGCCACTTATTTTTGTGGGAAGCTGCCTGAGAGAGGTCTGTATAATAACCCACCTTCAAACATTCAATTCTGAAGCCCTGTCCTCAGTTTGGAGTTAAGGTTGCCACTTGTTCTGGTATCTTCTTCCAAAACTGACTGTGACATACCCTAAAGCAAGTCAAAAGAACTGCGAGATGTTTGGCTGTCACTGAACTGGACTGCATGCACATGATTATGGAGGTAAGGCTGGGATTACTGAGCATACTACAAACCAAAGCAGGCATAATAATGCCTTTTAGTTGTTAAAATAAACCATCACCTTACACTTTAATGTACAGAACTGTTCAGCAGAACAGACATATTTGTGTTCAGCAGTGACATTTAAGGAATAGGAAGATAATATTTTTAATGTACTCTTTCAAAAAACTTGTAAGAGACTTAACAAGTTTCCTGTAAGAGACTTAAAAATTTGGTTAATCTAAACAATGTACTAATGCATGTGCACAGTCCCAGCAAGCCCTTAACAGTGTGGCTAATGCACGTGCAGTGTCAACACATTTGTGCAAGTCCTACCAAACCCTGAATATTGGATGAGTTTGCACTGTACTCAGAATTTTCTTTTTTGGGATATTTCTGTATGCCAGTCAAAAATGAGAGACAGGAGCAGCTATATTGACAAAAAGTTCAGACTCCATGATTTATAAAGGCTGAAAGAACTAAGCTTGTTCGGCCTGAAAAAGAGCAAACTGAGTGGGTATACACTGAGTGGGTTCAAAAGAATCTGCAACAAAACATATTTTAGGGAAAATATCTAACATCAGTATCCTATAAGGTTACTTGGACTGCCTTCTTTCTTTTCATATTGGCACACAGTGCCATAAAGTATAGAATCTTATTTTCTCCACCTGATTGTTACTGGCATAAAAATAATTACTTACTTTTCTTCTGGCATCTGCTTTTTGGAAGCACTCGTGCTGTATGAAAGTCACTGCAGCAAGGATCCTGGGCGTGGACTGTGTATTTTCACTCTTCAGTATGTTCACTGCACGCTCCAGTGTCATCTCCACTTCTGGGCTCCTTAAAAGTATACACAGAGAAATCTAGTGCAGAAAGACTGCAGAAAAATTCCCACTCTTGTAAAACCAGGATATTTGCATTTTTCATGTAATTCTAGCTTTTCTTAGAATGTTTTTTAACTTTCCAGCAGCAGAAAATATCATCATAGCTTTAAGAGATACTGATATTCCGGGGGAAGAGAAAGTCATAAATTGAAGCGTGGTTCTGGAGAAAGCAAGTCATGCTTGAAGTTACAATAACAAAATGGAATGTTTCTATCAGTGTTTCCATCCAGTGGATGAAGGACTGGATATGAAAGGAAGGATGAAGAAGTGGATGAAGATCAAAAGGCCATAACCTTGTCAGAGTGACTATTACTGACCATGAAGACACCTTGATGTTTTCCTCAGTAGTGTGATGATTGTTTTTTTACATTTGTCTTTATGCCTTTCATCAGTGTCTTAGTTCCCAGATTACATCTATGCAGGACTCAGTTCCTGCTTTTTTCAAATGATAGAAGTTGTTCTAGTTTCAAATAGATGGGCAAAGCCTTCTTTTCAGGTGGGAGAAAATAAAAAATACCACTCATTAAATTGAGTATGTAGAGGGCCTGCGGTAGTCTTAAAAATATGTGCCACCACCTCCCTTCCAACTTCCAGCATGTTTGCTTAAATGATGATTGTGTTAGACAACCGCATAAAGAAATGGAAAGAGAGGTCACCAAACACATTTTTTTCCCCAGTAAATGGACCATAAAACAATTAATGGCACAATCAGGCACATTAGCTCTGGGACAGGTGGTTATGCTCCCCAGACTTTTTATTTACTTTTGGTTTCAAATATGCTGCTCCCAGATTAAAAAAAAAAAAAGAGAGAGAAAAAAGTTGACAAGAACGTGAGCAGTGAGCATTCTATTTTTTTAGCAGATCTGCCACTGGCCAGACAGGGATGAGAGGGCAGTCTGTGAACCACAGTGAAACAAGTAGTAATTGTCAGTATCTCCCTACTGCAGAGCTACCAGAATCAGAATGATTTGCTTGGTAATCATCTCAGTAAATGAATCTATAGTTAGAAATTTTAACACAATTGCCTCTTATATTTAAATGAGTACCTGGGAAATAAATTAGCTTAAGTTGAAACTTTAATATTTTTTTTCTTTTAACTAAGAAGAAATATTAAATCATAATTAACAATCCTCAGGAAAGTGGAATATTGAAAGTTAGCCAGATCATGTTTCTTCTTTTTACTCTGTAGTGGAACTGAAAAAAAAGCTTTTCAACCTTGGGTTTAGTTACATTTCTTAAATTAGCAAAGGTTTTGAGACCATGTTATAAACGTGCACATGTGACCAAGTCTACCTGTTGGACACTGCAATAATTCTGGAGTGTTTTGACCAAATTCAGTCACCTTCTGTGAGCAGCAGACACCTCTGATGTACTGAATTGTGTCATTTCTCTGACCAACAGCTCAGAGATAACCACCCAGAGATAACAGCTCAGCTACAACCACGGGCTTTCCAAGGTCAAGGTTGCTGCATGAACTCACCCCTCAGGGCACACCAGAGAATTTATGTGAGAACTCAACCTCAGGATGCCAAGGGAGTCCCAGGGGAGTAAAAGTCCATCAGGAGTTACTTCCAGGCTGAGATGGACACATGGACAGCCAGAGGCTGCATTTCTAGGTGCTGGGGTGTAGCTGTGCACTGAGACTGACAGCAGCTCACCGCTCACAGCTATCCCTTCGTGCAGCAGGCAGAGGATTTCTCTCCTGTTGTGCACTGCCATCCTTGGATTCCTCTCCATCGGATAAAAATAACATTCCCTGATGTTTTATCTGGCAGCAATAAAGGATGTAATACCATCTCTGACTCTCAATGGTATTCATAAAGCTGCAGCACCCAAACTTTTGTCAAAGTAGAATTTGGTGCAATGATTCCATTCCCACCCTCAAAGTATTTACAGGCAAACCTAATTAGCTCTGGGGCTGATTGGCACATGAAGTGACGCCAAACAAATGGTCAGCCAGGCAAAGGTTGTTGAACAGAACAATGATCTAACAGGTTCTGACTTCCCCTTAATTGCCAAAATATACCACCTGTGAGACAAATACACACATAATCATTTTGTGACGGCTCTCAGCACATTTAGAGGTCAGACTCTGCAAGGAGCCATTTCTCAGACACCTTCAGGTTGAATCTCTTTCCTAAGCTCTTCATCATAAGGATGCTTTTAATTGATTCACTTCCCCAGATGCAGGTACAGAGATACAGAGACAGCATCTTGTATTGATTTTTTTCTACTTTGCTTTCATAGCATGAGCTAGTTCTTTTACAGGAAGTTTGAAAATGCTTTTATATACACTTCAAATGCTGTCCACAGCTGGGCCACTACTTCTCTTTAACCTTACACTACTATTTTACAGTCTCTTAATTCACTTGGAAAGACCTAAATTGTGACCTGCATAAAAAAAAGTACAAATTTCTGGAAAAATCAAATTGCTCCAAAAACAAGCTTATCTTTTTTCCCCCCTTTACATTACTAAGGGAGGAACAGGCAAGGCAGCAATATGTCGGATAAATGCAACCTTAAAATAAGAGAAATGACAAGAAAACTGCGAAGTACAAACTTCTTGAACTGAGGAACCTTCCAGCAAACACTGAACCTAAAAACTGGCAATTAAGGAATTATGCTGTCACAAATATTTCCAATAGGTGACAAATCTTCCATCTGAGTTAACATGATTTAACATGAGTTAATCCAGCCACTTGCGCAATAATCCAAGAAAAGCCAAAATTGCTCCTACATGTAATTAAAGATAAAAATTGTTGGTTATGGCTCAGAAATGCATTCAAGAATGTGCCAGAAGTTAAGCAGATTATTAAATCAATGGGATATATGTTTGTAAATTGTCTTACTGAAAAACAAAGTCCTCCCAGGTACCTATTTTTAACATTCCTACTCGAAAATCTTTAGCTGTTGTGAACTCTCAGCTGGATTTTTTGGACTTACTTGCTGCACAGTCTGAATACTTAAAAGTCAACATAATTAATGCCAGATCTCTTAAGTCCTCCATCACCCAGAGGTGAAAATTTCAACCCAGACCAGAAGGAAGCATAATACCATGTATGTTTGTAAATAAAATCATAACACACAACATGTGGTTGACAACAAAAAACCACCTGATCTGCATAAATCAGATATGTATCAGATATGATATGATATCAGATATATGGTATCAGATGATGCCTTTTCTCACACAGTAACAAATTTAGAAAAAGAAGGAAGATGGGGCTTCAGAAAAAATGAAATTAACAGCTACACAGTTACAGGCAAAGGGCTATTTCTTAATAACACTTGTAAATTACACTATGATTAACTTAAAGAGAAATTTTAGGATCCTATTTGAATTATGAAACAACAACAAAAACCAGAATAAACATGCAAGTTACCATCTCCTGTCTACCAAGTGGCTTGTTCTGTCCACTGAAACTTAAAAGCTCTGGGAACATTCAGAATTATTCTAAAATGGAAAGATATTCACCCCTGAGGGGAAATTCAGAAATTATAAAATTTCTCTTTTGAAAACAGAACTGATTTTAAACATTCTGAAATCTTCTCTGGAAGGGAATTTTTGGTGGGGGAAGTAATTTTGGGAAGAAAACCCAAACCACCCTTTCCAGTATTTTAAACAATTTTCCTGAAGTCTGGGGACAGATTTGGGACTTTCTGGCATGGAGCTAACAGAGTTTCAGATTAAGATAACTCTCTCAGAGCAGGTAGGATCTCTTGGTAGTGAGAAGCTCTGTGGTCCTGGGATTCAGAGCAGTTCGTATTTGTTCTAGGAATGGATGGTGCTACAGAGCCAAGAGAGATTTCTGTCTGTGTTTTACCTGAAATTTATAAAAACTAAGAGGTGTCCTTGAAACTACGAGGGATTTTTACCTGGAAATTGTTAATATGCCAAAAGCTGCTCCACTGGTAGATTTCTGACCTATTCTCATGAGAACCAGTGTTGATATCATAGGGCTCTTGTGAGCACAAAATCTGCCAATGCAATCTTGAGTATTGTGACTTAGGTTGCAAATTACTCGGTGACTACTTTATGTCTCCTTATAAAATTGCTTTACTCTTGGCAAAAGGGGTCCCAGACTTCAGCTGGAGGTGTAGATCCTGCAATGTACATACACAAACATTTTTTCTCCCCTTTCCTCTGCTGCACTGGAAGTGGATTTTTAAAAGCCAATCCACTTTCTGCATCGTCTGCACTGATATTTCATACACAGTGCTGGCTGCTGAACCACAAGCTATCAGTTTACTTCCCCTTTCTAAACAAACACGTTCCTGTCAGCTGTGACAGCCCGGAGCCAAAGCAGGTCCTGCACTGTGCTTACCCGAGCTGAGATCCATTGAGGGTGACTTGTTCACTCTGCAGGAAACCATTTCTCCCTGCTGCGGCCACAGCAGCTGTCACTGGCATCCTCTTCCCATCCGTTTCTGCAGTGACACTGGCTATTGAAGCTGGCTGGGAAACTTCCCTCCTGCTCTGTGTGTTTCTGAAGGCGGTTTGGTAGAAGCTGGACCTCACAGACTGCCTGTTCTGAGACAAACGGGACGCAGTCGGGGATCTCACGTGTCCCATCACGCCCTCCGAGGCCAGGTAGTTCTCCTTCTCCAAAAGGTTGGTCATGCTGCGGCTGTTGCCAGGCTGATGGTACAGAGGGACGGTGGGGCTGGGGTAGCCACCGTCAAGGACAGCATCACTGACAGCCCCCATGCGGGATTGTCTCTTAAAGGAGCGTCCCCTGTGCACGGCGTCGCGGAGGGTGTAACCTACGATCTCGGACCGAGCGTATCTCGGTGGCACGGTCCCGCTGGACCTCATGGTATCTCCATGACTTATGGAGAATCCGGATGAAATCCCTCCATCATAGTGAAAATTGTTGGACACGTACGCCAATCTCTCTGGATTTCGTTGGGGCGAAACCTCCAGTCTCTTCAGAGGTTGCCTCTGAGCTCTCTCCTCCATCGTCCTGTAAGCCATCCTCGTCTCCCAGCCATTCGTGTAAGGGGATGGGGAGGCAACCTGCTCCAGGGGGCACAGAAGAACAGGAGCCACAGTAAGGTCACAGCGCTTAGGATGAGCAGCAAAGAAACCAAACCAGAAAAAGGAAAGGTAAAAATGCTACAGTCTGCTCTTAGAATAAAAAAAAAAATATGTGAAAACTGCCAAAGTTGTGCATTAAATGGGATTCTGCCACACTTCTTTGTACCTCCCTCATGAAGGTGGGAAGAAGCACAGTCTAAACATCAGGAGACAAAGTCAGTATCCAGTCCTCTGTCATGAACTCAAAATAGTTGCGCAAGTCAATTGTGCCAGGTAATGAACAGACTGATTATTAATGGAGATTTTTTGTTTGAAACTCCTTGGGGATTAACACCAACATCTGCTACTAAAGCTAAATTCAAGGCTGTCTAATAGACAGAAGAAAATTAATCAATCAGATATAAAAAAATACTATACTAAAGTGTCTGCATATTGATAACAACCTTATTAATTTAATGTTATTTAGCACTCCTGTTCACTTTGTGGTAGGATCTAGCAAAAAGAGATAGGCCCTTCCCTGTTTGTCTAGCCTCTTAAAAATTAAGGAGATGGTAAAACATTCCAAGAAAATTAAAATGACCATTTCACCATCTCAATGACTTCCCCAATATTACAGTTGCAATTTTAGATTATTTTTTCTTCCTGTAACTAATGAGGATAGACTGTACTGGATCATCACCTTCCTTTGTAATTTTCTCTTTTCTAAACTGAACAAATCCACTGCCAGCCTTTCTTTGTAGGACTTCAAGATTCTCACTTTTAGGTGTCGTTTGAGGCCTCTCAAATTTTGTACCTTTTTCTTGTTCTCTGTACTGGACTCCATATTCCATTCAAAACCTCCCAGAACTAAATCAGCTTGGAACACTATCTGGCCTTGAAATAGAGGAGTCATGGACCAATTTTTTTAAGAAACAAGTAAGCATAGGGGCATACAACCATAAACCAAAGCCCTGTATTTTCCATTTCCGTGTTGTGTTAAAGTTTAGAAATATTAATGGCATTTTTTAAGGTAAACAGAGAAGTTTACACATGCTATTAACTGAAGGAACAGTGCTTAGCAGACAGATGCCAGACTGAATTCCCTTCATTTCACTGCTGAGGAGATCCTGAGGGTGATAGTTGACTCACAAAAGGAGTAAAGGTTACGAAAACTAGCAGGCTCAGGCAAAGATCACTGGATATATCTGTTTATTCTACAGAAGTTATGCAAGGATATCTTTATCTTTTGTTTGGGGATAATTAATGCTTTTGTGAAGTACGAGACTTCACAAAGTACTAGACTTGTGGCTTTTCCCAGCTTTCACACAGGACACTTGGTCTCTCTTTTCCCCCCACCCCCTGCCTGGAAAATGGTATTATTTTCTTGTGATTCTTATGTCACCTCCATTTTTCCTTTCGTTGCTCTCTTCTGGAAGGAATGGATTCACATCAAATATTATGGACTGCAGGACAGCTGAGATAAAGGATGGGAGGACAGAGAAAGAAATGTGTTCAAGTAAATGCTTCTAACTCTCCCCCAACAGAACCAGAGCTGCTTCACTGACTGTTCAAAATCTGGGCTATTTCTTTTAATGACAAAAAGCCATTCTTGAGTAATCTAAAATTAAGAAAGAATTGCCCCCTTCATACACAGTTATTTACTAAATAAATGTTTCTGTTCTCAAGCCAAATTGCTTTCAGTTTACAAAACTGATCATGCAGGAGTGCTGCTATTGAGCTGAGTTGATTTCCCAGTTGCTCCGTCAAATAGGTTCATACCAGTTATGAGCTGTGTCACAAACCCTGCAGAAAACCAATTATTTATCTAAGCGTTCAGGCCATGACCCCAAGAAAAGCTGGTCAAAATAACAAGAGAATTTATGATTAGGTGGTTTAGAAACACCATTGTATTGCAAGGACTGTACTGCTGGAATTCTTGTAATGATAAAACAGGTTACAACAAGAGTATTCTAAATGATGAGGAACCACTCTACCTTGTGAAAACGAAAGTATTTGTGAAACTAAAGCAATCCGTTTTCCTTTGGTTTTGGATGCTTAATTCTGTTTGCCTGGGCAGCATGGCCTCTGGCCACCCAGAGGTACTGATGTGCTGATTGAGCTGCTGTCTGGTGGGATGGATAAAGATCTGACTTGTCATAGCCTCTGCCTTAATGGAGTATTAATATGATTTTTCATTTTCTACCCTGATGCCAATTCTCACAAACCCAACAGGACTGCAAATAGCCCGTTTGCATGCCTGACTTGAGTTGGCTACTGGGCTCTGAAGTCACTGGAAGGAGGAGAATACATTAAGAGAGTTCCTTGTAAAACCCTCATTTTCTAAAAATCAGACTTTCAGAAGAAAACAAACAAGGAAAAAAACCTTTTAACACCATCTAAATGATATTATTTGTGGTAACAAAATGAATAAACTATGCATGTGATACTATATTTATTTCTATTCATCGTCTTTTCCTCACCTGGTTTGCCTGGTAATATGAGAAACTGTAGGGAGACCTTGGTGCAAAATCATTCTCAGTGATCCCCATGTTATAGACACGCTCTGGTACACTGGATGCACGGTGCAGGCTGCCTGGAACCAAAGTCTAATATTAGTAAGATCTCAAAAAAAATGGTATTATTATAGAGGATGATACACAGTACTAGGGAAAGGTAGCAGTCAGCACTGCCATTAATATATATAAGCTGAAAATTGAACAGGGAAATAATGGAAGGATATTTGCATTTTCCTGAGGATACAAGCCATTTTTTTCAGTTCACTATAAACTTTACTTAAGAGTTATTTTTAGCGTTTAGGGGTCTAGTCACTTGTGCAGCTATGGAAAACGTTATAGCAAAGCAAGCTGATAGTTTAAATATCCCAGATAACAACAGCTGACTAAGTGCTGAGAAATGGTATCACTGAACTAAGAACACCTATTTTTTCACTGTAACCACTTTGAATGTACATTCAAATATATAAATGCATGGTTTACACTGGCTAACTATAAATAACATGCAAAGTACACGAGAGATGAAAATATTGCAGCTGTAGATTGGAGCTGACAAACACGGGTTGGTGTCTCTATCTCTGTTACTGACATGCACCCTAAAGATGCAGATTTCACCATGTACAACTGCAAACAAACAGCACACAGTGAGCATAGACTGTTTATTTCACAACTGTCTACCTCAACTGCTGCTGTTTCTCCTCCCTTAGGTGCTAATTTAATGACAATGTATTGGAGCAAATAATGCTTCACTAATCTCCTCAGTGCTCCACCCAACAGCACAAAGAATCTGTGAACAAACTCTATGGCTGTAAAGTTGGGTTGTCCAGTGACACTTCAAATCTGCACCTGAAAGGTTCACTAATCCTACATATAATGACAAATAATGTCAAAGATTCACAGTGTGTCTGCTCTGATTCTTTTTTTCCATGACCCAGCTCTGAAAATAGAGCAGCGCATTGTGATTATTTCTTCCATTAAAACCCCCAACAAACCAACAAAACCTTCAGGCTCTTTCTTTTTTTCACTAATAGAAGGCATTCTCAAAGAATGAGTGCTTCTATTAATGAAAATTTTAAAAGCAACAGATACTAATGAAATAATTATTTATGAGATTCCTGTGTTATTGTGAGAATCTGCATATAGGAATATAATTAACACAGCTTTAAAGAGGTGAAATAGAAGTTGAAAGCAAGACCTCAGAATAATCATAGATGTGGCCTGTGTGTGCCGCAGAAGTTTAGGCTGAACAGGTAACAGTGGTCAATAAAGAAGTTAACTTGCCATCAATTTTCAAACTAGCAGATATTACCTGAGATACTACAGCAAAGAAATCTCAAGAACCAATCACTCACTTGCCTGAACTGCTAAAGAACAAATTTGTGTATCCCCTAATATAGTGAAATACAATATAATATAATGGCAGACTGATAATTTGAGGACTAATTCAATCATACTTTGCAATACTTGTATAATCACACTTTCCAATTCTCTCATTTTGGCAGATTTAAACACGTATGAGGGGATTTGTTAAGACACATTCACTGTAACTTTGCGTCATGAGAGTGGAATGGTGCAGCTTGGTCAAACTCATGATTTGGATTGCAATAATTCCTTCCTGACATTACAAGGTTACCATAGCCCAAGGGTTACCTGAGTACATGGGAAAGAGGCAAGAAGGAAACTGTTCTCTTATACTCCAAAAAATCCCCAGCAATGTGCACCAACATCCCAAATCTACAAATTTATATGGATGTCTCATTTGTGTCATGTAGTTCCCACACCAGTGAACTGTTTCAGTGTGTTTTTTAGCCCAGTAAGGGTCCATCCCAGCTATATGCTGGGTTTTTAAAGATTCACTATCTTCATTGTTGCATATTAAAGTACTTTCATATAACAAATCTTGAAATACAGATACATATAACTTCCTGTTTCTTTACAGTTAGTACTTTTTTTCCTGTTTACTGTACTTGGTGAGAAAATACTCTCAGTTATTTATCTACTTAGGACATAAGGATCTTTCGAGCAAGTAATTTTATATGTTTTAGGTAATTCTAAACTTGTCTTTACTGAAAATAAATATACAAAAAAGAGGATATGTTAAAAATAACAAGGCCATCCATTAACTGGTTGATGATAAACTACATATCTAAGAGTTCCTTGCTTGCAAAAACAAAATACAGTCAAACAGAAATTGTACTATGCAGTTATCTTTCAAGCAGTCCTCTTTTTTCACCTTCAGGCTCCCTGTGAAACTATCCATCAGTAAAAATTTTTCTCTTTCAGAGACAAACACAGTATATGTCAACCTATAGAATTTCACTCTGCAGTTATCTGTTGCTCACTCTTATCACAGTAAATTATTGTCAGTAAATTATTTTGCTGGCCTTTTACCTGTAGATTTATTAGGCAGACAGAAAAGGCATGTCTTTTTACTGTGTGCTGGTTACCTGTGTCAAAAGTCACTGAAATGCTGTGCCTTTCCATCAGTTATGTGATGCAGAACAGGTGACCCGATCAGAACTTGCCTCTGCCAGTGAAGCTTCCTTCAGCTTATTTTCACTGCACCACAAAAACCTTACATACTCAGTGGACCGTTTGATTTTTTTTTTTAAAGCCATTAATTATGATTTTTTAATTTATATTATGGTCTCATTTAGTGTTAGGACTAGTATGTTCTGACTGCGATTCCCAGTGTTTTAAATCTCACAAAAACTCTCTCAGGAAATACACGCACGATTCAGTTCCTCATCCACAGGGGACAAACACTATTTGAGAGGCCGCAGGACACCACACTTGATTTCCACCCGCCAGTCAAGAAAAAATGGGTTTCCTGCAGGCCCTGCATCATGTCTGTCAACCCGTAAGGATATTTTGGAAAACTCAGGCATCTCAGACAGCACCAGACACCCATGTGTGGGCAATTGAGTGGAACTGTTTATCACAGTCTCCCCTCTCCCCTGTCAATATGAACCAAAGCAGCTCAGGAACGCCTTGGATGTGGTCAGTGGAGGAGGTAAACTGAACCCCTCTGCTCTTCTCCACACCTAAAATGAAAGCTGTGCAAAAGTCACCTGATACTGCAACAGTTCCAAGAAAATTCTGAGACCGGAAAAAATAATTACAGTATCAGGAGGCAGCAGGCTGTACAGATGACTGAGCAGAAATCCCATCTGTCTTCACAGAGGCTCTTCTCAAGGCCCCTTTGTTCCCCTGGATGTGACAAGCCCAACACCTCCCAAGGCCTTGGAAATTTCTCCCCAGCAATCACCACCTGTGGCTGCAGACAGACCAACCTAATGTTTGCTTTGCTTTTAAAAAACAACAATGACAAGGGGCATCTCTGAGATACAGGATAGATGAAAAGACAATTATCCTCCACTAAGGAGCTGGGTGTATGAAACTCCCCTTAAACCATGTACAGTGGTAACCCTCTGTTGTGAGTCTTTTTCAGCACTTTTGTATTTGAATGTGTACCATGAAAGCCAAATTTTGGCTTTCAATCTCTCTCTCTGCAGTCATCCGTGTAGCTGTACCTGTACACACGAGTCTATTAAGGACTGAGGGACTGTCACACACCCCGAGTGCCCCCGGGCTGAGCGCTCACTGTCCCCTCCTGCTCAGGGCACCTGGGTGGTCACATTCCCCATGGGGACTCCTCGGCGCTCCTGGACTGGCATCCTTTCATCCCTTTTTATACTTCAGCACTCAGGATGGACTGAGAACATGACATTTAATAATGGCATATCAAAACCATCACTGAATCACTTCATCTCGAGATCAGAAAGTCTTTCTTTTGATTGTGCTCCTTCATCACTCTGCCAGCACATGCCTGGTCCCAGAGGAGTTTTTCTAACATTTTGTGCTGGTCAAGACATTTACATGAGGGTTTGAATTTAAGAAAAAGATTTCTTCTGGCTCAGGAAGCAGAGGTAAAGAATATAACAAAACCAACAAAAACTCAAAGTCAACATGGATATTTTTTCTACTTCCTTATCCCAGAAAGATATGAACAGAAAATTACTATGAAGCAGTTAACATGCCAGCATTCTGCAAAATAGAAGGCTAAGGACAGAAAAGTCCCCTGAGTCCCTAAAAGCAAGTGTAACAAGAAAATACTAAGAATTTTAGAAATTAATAAATGAGAGGAATAAATAAGGCTCTGATTTCAACTGTCTTGTACCTGATGCTGTTCTGTTCATTTGGAAATCAGGCCATTTGGTTTTGTATGACACATTACTCAATTCTGCCCTCCTTTTTTAGTGAGGATCTGATAAGGATGCCTTAAAAAGCCTACCAAAATCCAAAAGGAACAAGATCAGAGGTAAGTGGACTTATAACCAGAATGAAGTTTCAAAGATTCCAAAAATGTACATAAAATAAAAACAGCATGTGCAACAAAACACCAGTCATTAAAGTCTATGATTCTGAATGCCACTTTTCCTTTGATAAGGTGGAACTACCTACCATTGCATTTCCATCCTTAAATAGCATCCAGAAATTTGATATGACTGCTTTAGCTGTTCAAAACTTCTAAGGGCAGTGCAATCTTTAATTCATAAAGGCTCAGCAATAGATAAACTGGACACGTTGCAGCTGTTGTTGAACTGCTTGAAAAGCTATTAACACTGCTTGACAACATCTTGAAAAGAGTTGAAGACATATGTAACTTCAATCCTTTGGCACCAGGTGGAATCCTCAAATCTGAGGATTACTGAATGTCTGTTATCAAAAAGAAACACACCTTCCCAAAGGGAGAAAAGGGCATGAAACAGCAAACAGTATGGGGGTAGGAGGCAAAAATAAATTTTCCCATTTAAAAGTAGTGCTGAAGGCTAAGCAGACACCTTTAATTTGAAATTCTAAGGAGAAATTATGCTGTCTGACAAACTACTTCTTGTGGCTTCCAAGTTTCCAGAACAGTCAGTAGAAAATGGGTGTGCACTGATGACACTGAGCAGGACCTTTCCTACCACTGGTTTTTCATACCCAGTGGTTACGTGCTTGGCTAATTTTAGGTGTGCATGTGAATACTGTGGTTAGGTATGCACTAAGTACCTTGCTGAGCAGAGCCTGAAATACCCCTACAGACAGGGCAGTTATATCACAGGGGACTGCTCCCGCTCCCTCGAAATCTTTGTAAGCCTCCCCTGCAACTGCAAACAATATGGGGCCCTTGATGAATGTAGCCAGAAAAGGGCTATAATTCATGGAAAGTGATGCTTTTGCATGTAAAAGAGGGCATATTTTTTAAAAGTTCCCTACACATAAGAATTCAAATGTTCCTCAAAGCATATTTCATTTTTGAGCAAATCTGTATAGAAAGCACATTGAGACACACATGCAAGTATATGAGTATTTTTCAGGAAAGTCAACATGTTAAATGCAAGATTGTCTATGATTCAGATTATATACATATGTAAGATATAGACAGATATACCTATACTATATATATATGTATAAATTCATGGAATGCATTCCAGTTTCAATTATTTTTTTCTGAGTTTTGCAGTGAGACTAAAAAGTGTACAGCAACTTGGCCATAAGAATATGTTTGAAAGAAGAAAAGTTCATTTTATGCATGAACAAGGCATGTTACAGACATGTCATATTCCGCTCCCGATCTTGAAGTTTAAAAGTTTTGGTGTCTCAGAAATGCAAGGGCATCAAATACTTGACCTTTAGAAAAACAAAGCAAACCAAGATAACTCTCCCCAAATACATCAGGTCTGTTAATGTATTCCAGAGAAGCCAAGAGGACTTGAGAGCACGGGAACTCTATTTTCATAGTGTTTTATGCACGGGTTAGAGACATGAGCTCAGGTTCATGACACCGTATCATTTATAAACTATTTCTTAAAAAGGTTTTTGCAGGCTCTCCGCTGAGAGAAAAAGAAATTAAGTTACTCTAAAAGTGTTTAGAAACTGTATTTACATGACAGCAGTCAAGCTAAGGACTGGCACGCTTATCTGCACATTGCACACCTGTTTATGTGATTTGTACACCTGACCTCTACAAGCAGAATATACCCATGTCTGCATTGTATGCATTTTTTGCCATGAGCTGTTTTTTCAAATAGAGGCCAGACAAAGAACAAGAAAATATTTGTCTGCATGACAAGATAGATAAGTGAAGTATGGTTATATAGACTTTTGTCTCACAGCTTTTAGCAAATGAAAGGTGACAGCTTCTTTAAGGACAACAGAGCAAGAGGGCAGATAGCCTGTAAGTCAGTCATATCTTCCCATTTAAAAACAAAATCATAAGTTTCATGGTACAGAAAGTTTTCATGAATAGTTAAGACTAAACCCCTCGAGCATCCTGCCTTTAACCCTCAGCACGTGGCAGTCACCCCGTGGATGCCTGATGTGGTGGCTGGGCTCTGCTTGGGGCACAAGGTGTGACTGCAGATTTCCTGACGGGTCCGGCCTTCTGGCTACAAGATCTTGGGAGCGAGGAATAATTGACGTCAATTTCTATCATGCATGTCAAAGAGCTGGGTAAATAATGTCTGATAGCATTATCGTCCTGGGCTTCCCATTCATGTCTTTCCTAGTATTTACATTCCAAACTTTTAGGTTTTTTGTTTTTTTTTTTTCTAATTCACTGTTAAACAAGGCAAAACATTTACTACGATTCTTCCCATTTTACTTGGCAAACAGAACCAGTGGGTAAAGCCAAAGGCACTAAAATGAGCACATGAAGCGGCTGATGGATTAGGGGAATTTGGGCTGTGTTCCCCTCTCGGGCAGCGGAGAGCCGGGAGCAGCCCCACCACGCTCCGGCGGGAGGTTGGGAGGGAGAAAGTTCTGACTCGCTGGGGTGGGAAAAGAGGAGAAGAAGAGGCGACGGAGCCACGATTTTCTGCCCGAGCAGCCCGCACGCCCCAGGGCCGGGAATCCGCGGACACGGGGCCAGCTGGGGTCCCGTCCCGGAGCCCTGTCCCGGGGCGGGCACTCACCATTGTACAGCGAGCCCCGGCTCTTCCTGGCCAGAGTCTGCTGGCCCTGCCGGTGGATCCGCAGCGCCTTCTCCTCCCCGGCGCGGTCTCCCGAGAGCTTGAGGCGGTCGTCGGAGGGCAGCGCCAGGCTGGAGCTGTCCAGCTCGCCCAGGATCTGCTGGCCCAGCACGGTGCGGATGTAGCCCTGCTCGGGCCCGCGGCCGGCCATGGGCACGGCCAGGCTCGGCTCGGCTCGGCTCGGC
>WEIT01008538.1:0-19381 GCA_013389985.1 Dryoscopus gambensis | reverse complement strand
AGCTTTTCCTCATATTCAGATGGGGCTTACTGCATTTCTATCTCTGTTTGAATATTAAAGAGCAAATCTGGCCCACATACAAAGAATTTCTTGCTATAGGAAACAAGGGAAAGAGTCTTATGGACAAAGTAAAAGAAAGCATGCAGGAGTGGTTTTGTGGTACAAGCAGTTACAAAGTGCTCATTAAAAGCATACAGGAATCTTTGCACAGGGTAAAACCTTTGTGAGTAAAGAAATCTCTTATTAGTTCAAACAATGACAGGAGTCTCTGTTGCAAACATCTTCACAATGGTTTCATTAGACAGAATGGGCGACAGTCCAAAACCAGTATCCTGCCAATTCCTGATACCCATCTGCCCTATGTATTCTGCAGCATGTATGAATCCATCAGTGTTGAGCACCTTAAACAATACACAAAACACATCCTAACATTATGTGTACAAAACACTGTCCTACATGATCATATCTGCATCTCCAGAAAAGCTTTACTGAGTAGTTACAAGTGTTCTAAGTTTGCTCTGTTATACAGCAGAAACATCTCGAACACGTTTCTGAGATGGACAGATTCTCCACCCAACCCATGGAAGAATACAAATGGTGTCTATTAATTGCTCAGGACACAGCAGGGACTGCCTGAGACAGTCTCTAGGCCAGTGCAAAACTCTTACTTGAAGACTTCTTATAGCCACTAGTCAAATCCTTTTTTGTGACAGTGCCTATGAACTCAGTCTCATACTCATTGTCCATGCACAGATTAACAGGGAGTTCCCAGACCACCCAAAAAATTGTGACATTTCTGATCTAAGTATACAGAAGTCAGTCTCTTATATCTAGGTTATATTTGTTCAAGGCTGAATTTAAATGACAGTCATTCTGAATTTCCCCCAAGTTTCCTTCTACTCCTAGCACTAAGACGAACTCTTACTGCTCAAGACCAAAGAGAAACCAGCAAATGAATTTATAATTTCTAAATATTGGAAGGTCTGAATTCCACATCTTCCTCTGAGGTTGCTTTGCTGTTGTTGCTTTGCCTGGAGCTGTCCGTAGTTCCACGAAAAAGGTTTCTTCTATATGCATACATTGTTGCAGTCTGGTGGAATGGTTAGGTTTTGGTTGGTTTCGCAAGACATCTTGGTTATATGGGTCTCTATATCAGCTTTCTATGAAGTAGAACAGAAGTGAAGTTTGGGGTAAACAGAAACCCGGCAATGGAACCCAAAGGGGCACAAACTCAGAAGTAAAATTTACTGCAGGTGTCGTTGACGGTAACCTGTCATATTGACTTCAGAAGCCAGAAGGCTATCCACAAGGTTGTCCTCTGCCCCATTCTGTTCCATTTGGTAAAATGTGAGCCAAACAAAAAAAATCCCCCAAAAAAGATTAAAAAAGAAAAAAAAAAAAAAGAAATAAAAGCAATGCATTTTCCTTTATACATCTAGTAACTGTAGATCATATCTTTGGGGTGATAAGGAAAAATAGAATTCTTTCACGTCTTTCTAATTAACCTGTTTTCTGTCAGAAAATGTTCATCCCAGGAAATTAAAATATTTTGCTGTAACATTTTATCTTAATTTCAAGGAGGATAGTACCAAAGTTCCATTACAACTTTATTGTTCCAATATGTATTAAATATAGTATAATTGAGCGTTGAACACAAACCAAAAATTTAAGACTTTATCCAAACAAAATCCCCCAGCAAAGTANCAAAATCCCCCAGCAAAGTAAACTGAGTATTTCCTTCACAGAAGAATAATAAATTACATACTTCTAACTTTCTATCCCAGTTTAAAATGAAACAGCATCCTAATACCTCACACTACAGTGCTGAATGTAAATTTTATATTCCAGTCAGCTCGATCTTTACATTTCTTTTAAAAGCCTGTAGATTGTCTAACTAGGACTGCTCTATCAAGAATCTAAGCGTTTACATTCGGAAAAAGGAGAATAAATCAAACTGAGAGACCACCTGACAATGTTTTTTTATCTCCTTGCAAGTTACAAGTGATAGCATTTCTTCTAATTTTTAGACAGAACAGCTGGAATAAACCAGCTTTAGTTTTTGGTATCAAGAGTCATTCATTTCAAATAACTCTGTTTCGGTTACTTTTCTACAACTTAAAGGTAATCTAACAGACTTGCATCTGTATAATAATGGATTCATTAAACAATTCTGCATTTTTCCAAACTGTGGCCTTGAAATCCGTGGGAGTTGGATTATGCCCTAAATCAAACCAAAAATTTACAAACATTTCAGAGGATGCTGCAGTTTCACATTTTGTAAAAAAGCGGAAACTCTAGCTTCAAGATGACAGTTTGGGATTTGAAAGTTTGAGTGAAATTGGTAACTTTCAACTAAGCATTTACTGGGGTAATTCAGCAGTTAGCATCACTGTTTAAGAGCTTTATGGAACACTTTTAACTTTGTAATATCCTTTTATTTTATGTGACTAAAAGAGAGTCTTTAATTTGTGGCATCTCAGGAGTATTATATTTACCTACTTAAGGTCAAATAGATAATTCTGTGTATGAGTCAGGGTGAAAAGTAAAGGATTTGTGGGGTTTTTTTCCTCTCTTTTCTATAATCTTCCTACTGCAGGAACTCTTTTTGATTCAATAATGACATTTGGTGGTAATCCCAGAGGAGTAATAATTTTGCCTGAAGACTAAATCGAGTGAGTGGTGATCTCCCTTGCTGTCAATGACCTATAGATGACATTTTGTACCTAATTAATTAGATGTCTTTCTTTTGAAAGAAATGGTGAATCATGCATAATTAGAAAAGGCATCAAAGTTGGAGCTGTTGGCTCATTAATCTAATGGAGCTAGCCTGTGGCACTTAAAGACCATTTGTATTGCTCGTGATGTTTGTGCTACTTTATGAGCAATTAGCACTCTATATAAGACTGATTCTCCTGATAGTTTTCATTTTTCTCACACTCAAAGAAAATATTTAGATTAATTTAGAATATAGTATTAGCTGTAACCTCTAACACTTATAAACATTCAGATATTAATGATTTACAACATGGGCAAAAATTATCTGGAATCTAACACTTTTTTTTTTTCTTTAGGCTGAACAAAGAACAGGGAAAAAAAGCCCTTCACAGAACTGTAGTTCTGTTTATTCATAAACAATACATTTAAACAAATCATACATTCAAGGAAATGACAAGTTTTGTGATGTATTTTTGGTGATTTTTTCAGTATGAGGGGTGATAACCTCAATATTGGGTACACAAGTCCTTCTATGTAAGAGTAAAAAGGATATTGTGTTTATTTATCTTTCTTCTAAGTTGCTTAATATTAATTAAATTTTCTATTTTAACAATATTTTTGAAATATTTCTAAAGATTTAAGACATATTGAATTTTTATAAAGAAGATTCATTTGCAGGCTTTTTGGAGCCAGTCCATTCTCAATGCAAGAGTTCCAGAAGTTTAAATTTCACTTTCCACCTACAACTTGCCAGCCTGGTCTATAATCCCTGCTAATTATTTCTCTAGAGAGTCTGACTACTTCAGCTTTGCTAGGATTTGTTCCTGTAGAATGCCCGGTTGTTTCTCACTGCAACCATGTCTCACAGAAAATAATCCAGGAAAGCTGAAACGTACATAATCATGCTATGCAACATGCCTAAAAAGGCGTCCAGCAACAGCTTGGGAAAATTAGACACCACTGATAGTTTCGTATTTTAATTTATACGAAACCATTTGTCACATGCCTGGCCTGATCAACATGCATATATGGATACAAGCATGAATATATTTTCATGTGGACATCTTACATATGTCATAGTCCAAAAAGTAAGTGTACATTTTTGCAAAAAAAAAGGGCTAGCCAAAGATTAATCTTAATTAAATCTTAAAATTTCTATTTTTTTCTTTTATATTTTTTGTACAATTCTTCTTCACCATGAATGCAAAGTCTACTAAGAGGCTTTACATACAAGTTCTCACTGAATCAGAATACATTTTGGAAACCTTGTGGTTTATGAATTTGTTTTTATATCTTTGTGGTGACACCTAAAATTACCCCAGGCACGTGACAACCATATAACTGTGTGGAATCATAAAATTGTTAAGGTTGTAAAAGACCTTTAAGATCAAGAAGTCCAACTGTTAACTCCTAACACTGCCAAGCCCATCACTGAATGCTGTCCCTAAGTGCCACGTCTAGATGTCATTTAAATCTGGGCAGTGAGGACTCAACTTCCCTGGGCAGACTTTTCAGTGAAGAAATTTTTCCTAATATTCAATCTAAACCTCCCTTGGAGCAACTTGAGGTCATTTCCTTGTCCTGCCACTTGTTACCTGGGAGACGAGGCTGACCTCCACCTGGCTACACTCTCCTTTCAGGGAGTTGTAGAGAATTATAAGGTCTCCCTTGAGCCTCCTTTCCTCCAGATTTAGCCAGCCCAGCCCCCTCAGCTGCTGCTCAAAAGACTTGTGCTCCAGACCCTTCACCAGCTCTGTTGCCCTTCTCTGGACATGTTCTATCACCTCAACGTTCTTCCTGTAGTGAGGGGCCCAAATCTGAAAGCAGAATTTGAGGTGCAGCCACACCAGTAGGGATTACAAGGGAGTTATTACTGCCCTTGGCCTGCTGGCCACACTACTTCTGATATAACATATAACTATAATTTTATAGTTTTATAATTTTTAGCCATTGAACTTATTCTCACTGTCGGAGTGCATACTCCATTGTTTTACTACATATGGTAAATATTTACTATACCTGTACTGGGAAAATTGCTGGCAAACCAATTTGTCAGTATGGCTAGGCAGTTAAAAGAATCCTTGCCAAAATTTTGATCTGGGTCAAGTATCAGTCTCCCGGAGAGGTTTAAGCCAGGGCACAATTTTCAAACAGTTCTCAAGTGCACTGTTTTGGAATATTAGATATTTTAACATGATGAATACACCCAAGCCACGTCAATTAACTGTAGAACTAATAAATGGATACCTGCCACTCTTCTGTTTACTAGTACAGTTTTAGCTCTTTATTCCTGTGTGATAATAATTTGTCCTGGGCTATACACTATAGTCATAAAAAGTAGAAACTTAGATGTTAACCTTTGTATTCCACCAAGACTGTAGCTTATAAATCAATATGCCAGACTGTTTCTGCTTGAGCTAGCAGAGATTCTAAAACCAGTGTGGGGTAGTCTTTCCTGCATGTGATCTTAGCCATCTCTCATTAGTTCATTTATGCTAATTTGCTGGCTCTCAATTCATCTCCTTTCTCCTTCTGAGAACTTTAGTTCTCTTCTGCATCTGTACTTACAGACATGCAAAATCTCCACTGCTCTTGGTCCAGTCTCTTCGTTCTCTGGAGAATGTCCGCAGAAATTCTTATTTCTGTTTTCCCCTTCTCTCTGCTTCTTTCATTCTCCAGTTACTGTCCTTGCTTCCCACTATTTAATGTACTGGATTTGTGTGGCCAGGTTTTGGTAGCAGTAGGGTGGCTACAGGGGTATGTTTTGTGAGAGGCTGCCAGAAGCTTCCCCCATGTCCGACAGAGCCAATGCCAGCTGGATCCAAGAGAGATCTGCTGCTGTCCAAGGCCAAGACAATCAAAGACGGTAGTAAAGCCTCTGTGATAACATATTTAAGAAGAAAAACAAGTTATTATGCAGATGTAATTGCAATCAGAGAAGAGAGAAGTGAGAATATGGGAAAAGAAGAAGTATTCAGACACCCAGGTCAGTGGAGAAGGAGGGGGAGGAGGTGCTCCAGACGTGGAAGCAGAGATTCCCCTGCAGTCTGTGGTGCAGACCATGGTGAGTCAGGATGTGCCCCTGCAGCCCATGGAGATCAACTGGGGTGCAGACATCATCTACCTGCAGCCCACGGAGGAGACCCACACCCAAACAGGTCGATGCCCAAAAGAAGGCTATGACACCATGGCAAGCCCGTGCTGGAGCAGGGTCCTGGGAGGGACCTGCTGACTCAGAGAGGGAGGAGCCCATGCCAGAGCAGGTTCCCTGGTAGGACATGTGACCCCTTCAGGTCCCCCATACAGGGGGAACTTGTTCCTGAAGGACTGCATTCCGTGGAAAGACACCCATGTTGGAGTAGTACACGCAGAACTGTAGCCTGTAGAAAGAACTCACGCTGAGGAATTTCATGGATGGCTATCTCCCATGGGAGGGATCCCATGATGGAGCAGGGGAAGGACTCATCTTCCTAAGTGGCGGCAGAAATAATCTGTGATGAACTGACCATAACCCTCATTCCCTGTCTCCCTGCATGACTGTGAGGGAGAATGTAGAGCCTGGGAAAGGAGGGGTCGGCATGTAGTGTTTTCAAAATTTGTTTTACTTCTCTTTATCCTGCTCTCATTTTGTTTGGTAGTAAATCCAGCTAATTTCCCCAAGTTGAGTCTGTTTTGTCCATGACAATAACTGGTGAGTGAGGTCTCCCTGCTCTTATCTCAATTCATGAACATTTAGTTATATTTTCTCTCCCACGTCCAGTTGTAGAGGGGATTGATAAAGAGGCTTTGGTGGGTACCTGCATCCAGCCAGTGTCAACCCACCACAAGTCCATCTTTGTTCCTTCATCCAGTTTCTTTCTAATGCTTTTAGTCTCTTAAATAACGGCTGAATGGCTAATCATCAAGTTTCTCTCTACTGCTTGCTCAAAGATTTTCTAAAAGCATTGACAAAATTAGAAGAAAATAAAAAAATCCACACCCATCTTTGTCTTCTTGCACTTTGGTATTTAATATCTCCTGTTCCCTCTTTCCTCCTCTTTTTTTCCCCCCATTGTCCCTTTTTTCTCCCCCCCTTTTATTTTTCCTTTTTTCTTCTTCTTCTCTTTCCCTTTCCCTTCTCTTTTTCCCCACCTTGCTCTGTGTTCACAAGCAAAAAGATCTGTTTTCTGTCTAAAAGTGGTTTTCTGGTCTGATTTGAATGCCTGATAACATGAAACACAGCTCAGTATTTACAGGCTACTTATTTTATTGCAACAGTAAAATAAATTGGTATGTAAAATGCATATGTACTAAACTGCCAGCAGTATCTGTTTCCTTCAGGCTGCAATAGCTCCTGTATAAATTTTTTTTTGTCCCAAATCTCTCTTCAGTCTTTGGGCTGCTCCGGAGCATCACTCTCTTGTGGATGTAAATAAATGATAACTCATTAACAGACTGATGCAAACAACTGTATTTTACAAAGGAACAAAACTGAAAACTGTGCTCCTTGCTCCTGACATGTATATATAGCAGTAATGATATTGAAATAGGCCAAGGTATTTTTGGAGTGAACAGATCTTTATGCTATAGTTCATTCTGACTGTGCTCCTACTGTAAAGTTCTGAAATGTACATTTACCAGTGTCTTGAGTGACATCTCCTGGAGAAAGTAAACATGGTCATTCCCAGTAATTTGCTAGTGAACTCTGACAGGAGATTTCATTCCTGCAATTCTGGTTTTGGAAATAGGAGATTTATGCAGCAATTTTATTTCCTTCTCAAGTAAAGCTGAATCAAGATACAGAGATTTTCTTCGTCTCACAATAGTGCTGTCTGAGTTGACTCAAAGTGCTTGTCTGATGACATAGTAACAACCATAAAATAGTGTAACAATTTGTCTTTATAATTACATCTTTTGACTAGCAGTCTCAGGACAACTATGTAACCTTACGTTTCTTCAATGGCACGGGGTAAATCAAAAGCAACTCAGCAGAAACACACAGAGCAGAGCCCGACAAAACTTGTCCAAGGAAAAATCAGGCCAATGCCCTATGAAGAATAAACAGATGATATTAATGTAATCTGGAAGGAAGAGATGACTTCTCCCCGTGCTATGGTCTCCTGAACTCTCTGGCTATGCCTTTCTGAATTATGCAGTGCACAGCAAAACTACTGCAGCATGGTTTACAGCTAGAAACTGGATTAAATAAACATGCTGCCAGGAATAATGTATATTCCAATAACCAGGTTAGCTAAACTAAATCAAAGTTTGATATTTCACTACTGTGCACCAGGGACATGTACATAAGGTGAGAAGTGGTAACAGAAGGGACAGTTCCTAAATTCCATGTGCGCACAGAAGGCAAAAGTAGGTTTAAAAAATAATGCATCATTAATCTCTCAACTCATCTCTTAGATTTCAATTTTATTTTATTGATCATGAACCTGAAGATAACTTCTTTCAAGAAAAATATGATTGATTGTTTTATTTTACTGTTTCTATTTTTTTTCACAGAGCTGTTGCATACTGCCAAAGGAGGACTAGATGATCTCCCGATGTCCATTCTAACCTCAAGAATTCTGTTATTCTGTGAAAAAAAAAACAAACAGGCAAACCTGAGATATGAAGAAGATATATATAGTTATATTAGCAATTAGGTGGAACTGAAGAAGGAAGAATATATTAATAAAATAGCCCTTAAATTATCAAGAGAATTCTGTAATAAAATCTTTCTTCCCCTCCCCCAAAGGAGACCACAGTGATTATTCATAGTCACTGGGCTATCACAGAGGATAATTTTGGTTCTAGTTGCTGTTTTGAGCCCCAATTTCACCTTATTCAGAGTAAATGCTCTCATACTATAAACTGACCAAGGAGAAGTTAGAAACTAAATTTTTGTTCATTACTAGACTTCAGAACATGCATAGACAGAACATTCAAATGAATCACATATATTTAGATAGCTCCATGAATTGAAAATATTTCTAAGACATCTAATAATTTTATCAGATAGTTTCTAAGACAAATAATTGTTCCTTCTGTAATTATCCAGACAGAATTACATATACTGAGTAAAAGTATTTTACGTGTAGTGGAAAAATTGCAATTGTATTTCAACTGATGTGAGTGAAAAAGCCCAATTTCCTTTTATGCTGTGTCTGCTCCATTTATGTTATTGAGCAGCAACAAGATCAAGCCTGGGCATGGGTTTTGATGTAGAAATGGATCATCTTTCATTTAAATGCAGCTCATTTCTTGTAAAGTTTTTTACGTTGTTGCGTAGAAGATGAAATAGTTAGATGAGCTATTATTTAAAGAGAGTCCATTAGCTAAATTCAGCATTTTAAAAGAAGTCTGAGTCACCATTGCCTTCTATAATTTCTATTTTTGCTGTCATGCCAGTCTAAAAGCGCAATATGGACACTTTAAATGGTTTCAGAAGCAAACAGCATAAGTTGCCTCCAAAAAACATTTGCTGGGCAAGTGTTGTGTCAAAGCATACTATATTATAGCCCACTACAGTACAGTCTTTATTTCTGAAAGCATATCAGAAGAAAATATTAGACAGAGGTCTGAAACTAATTCATGTAGAGAGAAACAAATGAATTAATAGGAAATTTAGAAGTATTTAAAGTTGCAGTTTCAATTATAATGATTAAATTAAGTGCATAACTTTAGGTTTCTAACTGAGGTGCTCTTCATAACTGATGGTCCTTCTACATCTCTCTATCTTCTACACTGAGAACAAAGAGAAAATTATGTCTCTCATTTCTAGATCCTCTAAATCAATCCTAAGTCCCTCACCTTTGGCTACAGAGGGAAAATAATAGATTGTGTAAGTATATGTGTTCCCACTCTGTTTCCCCCTGTTCCCAGTCAGCTGTTTTTGAAAGTGAAATTTGAAGGTTCATTGAGATGATTCCAGATTTTACTCAAAAACAGTGTGTTTATGCCATAGCAGGTTGGCTGAAAATTATAAAAAGCCGCAGAAAGTCAGGTACACAGGTTGAAACAGAAAGCAAAAGATTTGGAGCCTAATACCTTTAACTGACTTAGAAATTTCTAATCATGATACTGGCAAATCCACTTAGCAAAAGCCATGAAGAACTATGCCAGTGTACTGGCCTTGCTAGGATAGGGTTAGTTTTCTCCATACATCTCATATGGTTCTATGTTTTTAATCTGAGACCAAAACAGTCCTGATAACCAGTGTTCTAGTGTTTGCTGACCAGTGCACAGCATCAAGGCCTTTTCTGCTTCGCCCTCTGTCCCCCCAGACACAATCTCTTGGGAGGAGTCATAACTTGGCAGGGGACCTGAACTGACCAAAGAGGTGTTCCATACCATATAATGTCATGCTCAGCAGTAAAAGGGAGAAGAAGATGCTTTGAGGCTTAATCATCTTTTGCTAGGGAACAGGATAAGCAGCAGTCCACTTGTGGGAGGTGGTGAATGATTGTTTTTGCATCACTTATTTCTGTTTATTTCTCTTTTCTTCCACTTACCATTCTCTTTCTAAACTCTTTATTCCCTGACTTCCCAGTTTCTTGCTTTTACTCTTCCTTTCCTTTACCCCCTGTTCCACTGGGGGCATGAGGGGAAAGTGAGTAACAGGCTGTGTGGTGCTTAACTGCCCATTGGGTTTAACCCAAAACAGCCAGCAAGTTTGAAGAACTACACTGGCCTAAAAATCAGAGATTTTTTAAAAAGTTGTGATTTTGTGTATCTATTTTTTCCTAATTTCAGAATTGTTAAAAATATTTGACTGGGCTTTTTTGTTTTGTGTTGTTTGTTTGCTTGCTGCTGTTTTAGAAAATGGAATCAGATTGGCAGCTGGAACAATAATAGCTTTTCAGTTCATGGAAACAGGGCATCAGATAGTCATCTGAATCTTTATAAAATATACCATGTATCAACAGATATGGAACAAGACTACAATATCTGACAATGTTGCAGAACCAAGAGCTGTCAGAATTATCAGTAAGAATATGAATTCTCTTTTTATCTGAACAAAGAGCTGGTCAGGGGTCTGAGGAAGAATATACTTTTAAATCATGCTGCCAAAAACACCTTCCCACTGTGTTGTGGCATCCTCTTGAAAGTCTCACTCCACAGCATTTCCTACAGAAGTACAGAGTAGGAATTTTCTTTCACCTATCTAGTGTAAAGTATTCAAGACACTTGCTGTCTTCAAAGAACATTGCAGGCTTTCAGCAAATGATCATCCCCAGCATATTTTGAGCAATTTCTATTACCAGCTCTCAAACAACAAAAAGGATGTTGCAAGACAAGGACTCCAGTGAAGGCTGAGGAGTAGGAGCTGCACTCATACTGCTTCTTTCAGCATGTCATGGTTTAATCCCAGCTGGCAGCTAAGCACCACACAGCCACACACTGAATCACCCCTGGTGGGATGGGGAGAGAATCAGAAGAGTGAAAGTGAGAAAACTTGTGGGTTGAAGTCAAGACAATTTAATAAGTAAAGCAAAAGTCCCTTATGTAAGCAAAGCAAAACAAGAAATCCATTCACCACTTCCCATGAGCAGGCAAGTGTTCAGCCATCTCCCAGAAGGCAGGGCTCCATCTCATGTGACGGTGACCTGGGAAGACAAACACCATCAGTCTGAGCACCCCCCACTCCCTCCTTCCTTCTTCCCCGCCTTTAAACGCTGAGCGTGACACCATATGGTCTGGAATATCCTTTTGGTGGCATCTTCCACTATTTACTGAATACCTTAAAAATTCCCTCTGTCACCTGGAAAATTCATTATGCAAACTTAGATGATGCCACACCATGGACTGTGTGGTAAAGATAATAGTGAATTCTCTAATAATGACATCCTTTGGATCTCAGCTAGAATAAGTACATGATTCTACAACTTCTTAGGTGAAGGCTATAGGATCAAGCAGGTGTGGGCCCACACATTCTTCAGATTTTTTTTTTACAAGAAAATAATTGAAATTTGTTGTGTCTATTTGTTACTCTCAAAGTTCAAGATTTTCTTAAACATTTTGAACATTTTAGAAACAATAGCTCCTTTTGATTCTAAAAATAGAGTAGGTTCTTATGCCCTGTGATTCAAATATTTCTACAGGCTTTGCAAGAGGATGAAGGAGCTCAGTTCAGTTACTTAAATGACTCCTTGAGAAGTATCTCAGCCAGGTTTAAAGTGCCAGCCAAGGGCAGTGTGAGTCTCTCATAAGTTCGGCACAATATTTACCTCTTTAAAGTGAAGTTCCTGGATGTGAGGTGTCTCAGAGAATTTGAAATAAGGTGCTTAAGGTAATGTGTAGCCATCTGGCCTGCTCCAAAACCATCCATATATGCTCCATTTCACTAGACCAGACAGAAACAAATACAGGATTTAGAAAATAAACTAAAAAAGGAAACAAACAAACATACATTTTAAGAAAATATTTTCTTTTCATACTTACCAATCATTCTCTAATAGTACTGAAAAGCTCCCAGATCTGAAAAAAACATTAATTGTAGACAGAGCTGATAATGTATATCTAGCAGATAGATTTTGCAGCTGTGTAATTTTAAGAGCTTTCTTGCTTTTCTTCTTTTTCTTCCTTTGTTTTTTCAGCAGACATGATTAGTATTAAACTTTAAAACATTCTAATCTCTATAAATTTTGCTAGAACTTTAAATTTCAAAAATTCTCAAGATTATGGCTACTCAACATCTCTCATTTTTTCTGTCAGACTTTTATATAGGTATCATTATAGAAAGCACTGCACTATCTTCATCTAGTCATTTCACAATATTTTTATGAGGTAATAAAAGAACAACTTTTCTGATGGAGAAATCAGTGTAAAGAAAGAAATTCACATATAGATTAATTAATGCTGCTAATAAAATTATAAATTCACAGTAATAATTAATTTCAGGTTTCCTTCATAATGTATATGAAGAATTGCATTCCCGAAGGAATAATCTTCAAAAATTAGCTGTTTATACAGCCACCCCAAGTCTTGAAATTAAATGTAAGAAACAAGGGAAAAGTTCTGCTAAGGACTCTGATTTGCAGAAGCTACTTGTATCAAAGGCTTATTCAATTTTTTTTCCTTCAGATTTGCTGATGAGAAAGAATTCAAAGTGTAAACTTTATAAGATTCAGGACACCCATGAAAATAAATTACTACAGGGAATCTTCTGTTGATTCATTACAGCGACTTACTACAGTCTTTTCATTTTTGAGCAACAGAACGAGAACAACAGAACAAGAACAATAGAGAACTTTGCAAAACTTCATCAAAGAAGTATCTCAATATTTTCGGGAAAGAAAAATTAGTCAGTTGCAAGACAATAATAAGTTGTACTCTGAAGTAAAAACTTAGAACCACAGGATAAAATCACCACAGGCAGATAAAGTGCTAGAACTGCAGTGTTTTTACAGCACTTATCCAAAACATCATGATTTATTTAAGGCTTCTGTTTCTTTCTTTCACATGCCCTGTAAAATACTTAATTAGGCAATTCACTGGAATCTCACGTGAGAATTTGAGCCTATGGTTCTATGTAATTGTACAAGCTTATATTTGATAGTGAAAGGTTTACAACATTTTTATGCTTGTTCTATGTCAAAGATTGTTTCAAAAGCAATTTTTTCAATGAATTACATGTTCTTGATACTCAACCTTTGACTAAGAAATACAGCATCTATTGATTTGGTGGATTCTAAAAGATTGTCTTTTATTCATAGGATGATATTTTATTTGGAGTCACTGCAGTTTATCTACTGAGTTATCAATTCATCCCTATCTTCACTGAAATTAAATTATTTTTGTTTTCTTTATTGAATAACTTTAAGATTTACAGCTTTGTATGTTGTGGCTGTAAAGGATATTTATTTGAAAAGGTATGGAGTTATCAATAGGAATATAAACAAGACAGTTCTTTGATAGTATCTATACATTTGCTCATTTTAGCTCATCAAGATAAAGTTGTGAACATAAAGGGAGTCTTTCCAGCTTGCATTTATCAGGTCTCATTAAACATAAGGAGAACAACAACAAATATGTACAATTATCTGCACAGCCAAAGATAAAACAATAAAAAAGCTAACAGAGATAACATTTCTTTTCCGAATTTCTTTAGCTCTCAAGCTACAAACACAAAAGTGTTTATAAAACAGTACATGCCACCTGTATGGCTCTTCTTCGCCTTTTTTATTATCATAAAGACACAAAAAAAACCCAAAACAACAACAACAAATCACCATAAAAACAAAACCTAAAACAAAGAAATAACAACAAAGTAACACCCTCCTTCAAACACATCTTACAGTGTGTAAGATGTAAGTGAAGACTTACATCACTTTGAATAAATTTTGGACATTTAGGTTAAGTAAACATTTAAAATTACAAGGAGACATCTAAACATCAACATTAAAACTTTAGTTTCTAAAGATGTACTTGAATCCTGTGCTTGAGATTGAACAGGATAATCCCATCTATGAGCAATCTCTCTGTTATCTCATGTCTCCAGACTTCTTTTGTACAAACTATACACACAGTCCTAACTGCATCCCTGAATATTTTCAGAACTCCAAACTCCATTTTCTGATATCGATAATTTGTAATTATCTAATTAATAATGAATACAAATTAAAAATCTAGGTAATATATTCCAACAGTTCAGGTGAAAACAACCAGAATGTGGCTGGTAGGCAATGGTAGACAATCTAGTTTTCCAGTCCCGTTCATCTAAGTAGCATTCTCAGTTTGGTTCATGGGTTTGTCCCCGGGAGAACTAGGTGTGATTTTGTTCTTCCTAGTCTGGGGAAAGCTGTTCCAGAAAACTGATTGCTTTTGGAACTTTTTTAGTATGATGACAACATTGACAGTCAAAGAACACAGCGAGCTGGAAGGGGAAGGAAAGGGAAAAGGATATGCCAGTGTGCTTTTCTGTCCAGTCAAAGCCTTTGCACATATCAGTTCTATCACAGAGCTGTAGATTGCAGCTTTGGTGATATTTTCTCATGCTTGGCCAAGGGCACAAGCCGGCAGCTGAGGGTGAGCCCAGCATGCCCTGACTGATAGGGCACAGTCCCACATGGTCTGAGCACAACAGGCAGTGCCAGGCTCTGGTACAATCTCCAGCACAGCACACAACACAGCACAGGATGCACCAGGACCAAGGAAGTGAGAAAAAAGAGCAGATGAAGGCAAAGGCAGGGCTGGAACTAAGTACACCTGCAACATACCTCAGGCAGGGACTGAATGCCTGACTCAGGGCTGTCATGAGCTCCTGGTGCCATGGGAAAGGAAGACCTGGGTGAAGTTTGTCAGGGACATTAAGGTGTACTGATGTCTCCAGGGTCCTGATGTCCCTATATGAAACAGAAGGCATTTTCTGTCTGGAAATAATGAGTAGCTTGCCACTGATCCCCAAGGGGAAGGTGGGCATTTTATGCTTCTCAAGTACTTACTAGAGATTGATGTGCCCTCATTTTTTCAACAGCATTTGTTCCTCAAACCTAAGCTTGTTGGATCAATTGCTTTCTGGATGACTGGAATGGAAGGATTGTAAGTCACAGCTTTTATTTATGGCCTTCGGTATGGATTTGTCTCATATCTAACTGACAAAGACTCTGCTTAGCTCGCAGGTTTCTGAAAAATCCATTCCTTAGGCACTTGGCTCTTCTTTATACCTCATTGGGAGCCAAAACATTTATTGGCTGCTGAATTTTCCAGGAAGTAAGCTGGCAGCAGATGAGGTGTTGCTTCTCTAGTTTAGTGGAACTATGCCTAAGCACCTTTAAAGAACCTGGTTTTATATATACATCCATAAAGAGAGAAAAAAGAAAAAAAATCCTGAATTCATAAGCTGTAAGAGTAAGCACATTTGAGTTTGCAAGGTCTTCAGATATTGTGATATAGAGGCCACAAAGAGATGTTTGATAAGAAGAAACTATAGACAAGTTAAAGATCAGAAACAGCTTTTTAATTGCCAGCCAAGCTGAATACTGAACAACATACAGGTACTTTGAACTGTTCTCAGTTACTCATTCAGTCAATTAACTGAAAAACTGTTGAGCAAATCTGAATACTGAATTAGTATGAAGAAATTATGATTTGCCTATAGACATTTTGAAAATGGAAAAGATTAATTAAGGTAGACATTTATTTCAAGTTATTTGCTCAGCCGCTGTTGCTCAGAATTCAGTGGGGTTTGCATCTGTAACTGAGATATTTCAATACAGGCCAGGGAAATGTTTGCTTTTTCGTGTTTTTTTTTTGTTAAAGCAGGTGCAAATTAAGAAAAAAATCATTGTATAATGTATAAAATAGCTAGCCTAAGTTACTTGCTGGATAAAATAAGGTAAAAGACTGGCATTTTTAAAAAAGCAAACAAAAAACCTAAGCAAATTGATTAAAAGAAATTTAAAACATCTACATAGCTGATGTACATTTTCTGTAGGAAGGGTCTGATTTGTATCTGTTAGAATATTTTTTAAGACTAAGTTTTAAGAAGACTATACTTTGAAATCCAGCGAGTTCCAAAATGTTCCATGTGACTATGGCAGGATGCAGTCATGCAAAAGGACACCTTTGGAGCATAGCAAGGGAGAAAGTATGAGACAGACTCACCAGGGCTGTGAACCTTGACAGGGGAACAAGCGACCCCTACTCAGCAGAAAGTCTTGGAGGGCCAGCAGTTTTATGATGGGTTTCCTACTTAACTGACAGGAAGTTCTGGCACTCAGTGGCACAAGAAGGACACAAGGACAGGAACAAGGCATTACCATGGCGAGTGATAGGCAAAAGCATGCAAAAAGGGCTTGAAGATTGTCATGTCAGCATAGCAACAGTGGTGTTGCACTAGGAAAAATGATACCTTGCCCTGGCTGATTCAGGTACCTCCAGGGATAGCAGTATCCTCAGCTGAAATGGACTTCCTGGGATTTCCTGCCTGAGGCTGCAGGGAGTGTTGGAAAACACCTTTATGTGAAAATTTATGTAAATGTCTTCTACGATGCCCTTGTCCGTGTGGAGTGAGGAGTAGCTATTAAAAAAAGTAAAAATAAAGAAACCAAGCTAAAGAATATGGAAGTATATGTTGAGGTGTAATATGTTACCACAATGTAATATGCTACTGAGCCACAAGAACAGATCCATGCAGAGCACTAGAAGTGGACTGAACCTGTCCAAGGCCTCCAGCACACACCAGCATCAGTGGTGAAGGTTATGCCTGGGAGCACCTCCAAGACAGCAGTGGCTTATCTAGGCAGACAAAGATTATAAGATTATAGTAAACATTTGCTAACTGAAAGAACCCTTAAGGGACTTCCAAACACCTGCCAAGAAGACACTTGTGCCTCCATATGACCCTCTGTTCCTGAGTAAATAGCTGGGTTTTGTGTTCCAGCTACGCCCAGAGAAAGCTGTGGAAAACCCTGGGCAAACTGCTCTAGCTCAGAAAACAGCTTTGAGCAGGGGTTGGACCAGCTAAGGTCTAGTGGTTGGTTCCAACCAAAATTCTTCAGCAGTGCTTTCAACAATCTGAACTGAGCTTTTACTGACAGATTAAAACTTTCCCAGTTTATGGTAGAAAATTCTTTGTCTTTTAGCATTCAGTACTGCTTACAATCGTTTGAGTGTTGGGGATCCCAGTGATCTCTGATGTGCCATTCTTAAAATAAAAACTAATTATTTTGGCTCTTTGAAGGTGAAACATGGATGAGGAGGCAAAACTCATTATTGCTAGTCTGAAAGAACAGAGACTGTTTTACACACATACATCCTTTTATTTGCATTCATGTGTAGGCTGTGTCCAGGTTCTTCATCTCTAAAGCCAGGACACAGATATTAGATGTTGTGAAGAGCTTTTATATTGCACTTTTGCACAAAATATATATTTAATTTTCACAACAAGCAAGTAAGCATGACAGCTGCAAAATATTGGTGACTTTATTCCCTGGTTAGAGAGAAATTGTACCAATCTATTCACTGATCAATCAGCTGGAGACTTTTGCTAGCTACTGAAATGCCAGTGTTGACATTGTCATAAAAGACGCACTTCTGGGTTTATGGGTTTTTTTTTTCACATAAGACTGCTAATGAAAATTGAAGATGCCATAGGCCAGCATTTTTTATAACTAAATAAAAATAGAAAGTCAAGTGAACTGCAAATGGTTTGAATAAGTTATAAGAAGCTGTATATTAGAAGACTATTCTATGCTAGTCAATAAGGAAATTTAATTAAACTATAAACTTTCCAATAATAGACAAAAATTATGAGATGGAGGACTTTGGATACAACCATATTTTATTCCATTAAACCAAGAAAATGAAAACAAAATTGAAAAATTTTCTTCAAGGAAAAATTCCCATGTTCTTCTGGTTTGTTCACAATTCATAATTTTATAAATTATGTTTCATTTTAGGAGCTCAGCCTGAAGGATGAAGAATAAATCTGGTTTGCAATGTTGCAGTAACATCCTAGGCATGATTCAGAAAAAGCAGTATTTTTAGTGGTGTGTAATATGTTAGAAAACAACAAGCCACCTTTTTACATTGATAATTAATAAAGTGTGAAACTGTATTCTTTGGGGTTTGCAAGTCAGATAGATGCTTATCAAGAATAACAACATATTCCTGAGAATCAAGTTTCACACATATTTGGTTTTCACTGAGTGTCATCTCCAATTTATTGCAAGATGTTGTATACATGTTTGAATAGTATTCACCGGCAACTAATATGATTAGAGACAATCAGAATTGTTTATCTCTGAACTGAAGACCAACAACCTTAAAATCTTGCAAATCAGTGGATAATGACAACATAGAAACCCATTCTCTGTTCTCCTACATCATTCCCTGCATTCTGTGCATCTAGAGGAGCTGAGAAGGTGAAGAAGAGAGACTGAAGAAGGGGAGAGGTTGTGTGGAATGGTCAGGTTGAAATTCCTCTGGAAAACTCCTAAACATATATGATTTCAAGGAACACAACTGTAGCTCTGTAAAACTTGTTGAGAAATTAAATAGATTTTTAAAAATTAAAATACATTTCAATTAAAACACACGAAGTTTCAGTATCACTTTAGGATGAAATAAACTGTCACTGTCACTAAAGATGACCTCAGTTGCTTGCCTCTAGCTTCTATCACCTTCTAAATGCCAAGTGCATGAAGTTTCTATAACTGCTATGATCAACTGGTCTGGTTAAAAATATTTTTGTCCCTGGGGATCACTTTTCTCGGCAGCAGTTAAAATTCAGGAAATGAAAGGTGCATATCCATAATCATTTCAACAAATCTAAATTGAGACTGCTGTGATCTCAGCTGCCTTTTCCATCCCCAGCTGTGCATTCTCCTGCCTTGCACTGGCACTATGTCTTGTGTAATCATGTGTTGAAACATTATGGGAGCTGAACAGATGAAAATTTACAGAGTAGAAGAAATAAAAAAAGAAAAGAAAAGAAAAGACTTGTTAGCCCTTAGCTGGGTCAGTCCCTGAAACAGTGTATGATGTGGGTACCCAAGTCCTCAGATAGTAGAAATTAGGGAGAGGGATAAATAATAGGAAAAATATTAGGACCTTGACAGGCTAGAGAGTTTAGAGATTACCTTGCTGAAGCAGAATATGGAGACATTATTTTTAGATCTGTGGCTAAAAGAAGGCAGAGTTCAGATAAATATACTAGAGTATAAATACCTAGACATTTTTCTTTTTGTTC
>WEIT01008537.1:7311-29242 GCA_013389985.1 Dryoscopus gambensis | reverse complement strand
CAGTGATTTATATCCTTCCTTTCACTTCCCAGACCTGTCATTATCTATTACTGTATCACTAGATGAGCTTTGTTTAATTTAGCAACCTTCAATATGAAACATTCTCCAAAGAGCCCTCATTACCATGCATGACCAGGGAAAAAGTACTTCTTTTTGTACTTGAGGACAGGATGTGTCAAAGCCATATGTGCATCAGTGTGTGTGGTGTGTTACTGAAGCCTCTGAAGCAAAATTTCTCTGGCAAACCAGAGCAGGAGCAGAGCCTGAGCACTAAAAACACACTACAACACTGACACCTGTTGGTAACAAGTGTGCCAAATTGTGACAGTGTCTTTACAGTCCTATATTTTCAGAAGACTCAAGAGCTCAACCTAAATTAATACACCTACACCTCCACATGTAAGTCCCCCGGATATGAAGAACCAAATGCAAGACAAAAAATGAAGATTTGATGCCCAGACTTTCTGGAAGTAAATATCCATATCAGCTGATATCCATGTGCAGCTGATGTCTAAGTGTTACAACAAATAAAAATGCATCAGCGTATATTGCATGTCTAGAGACCGCTTCCTGAGATCCGCATGTCAACCGAAGTTAGCAATGCATCCTGCAAAGCACTGAAAGACTTAGTACAATTTAAACACAAAAGCTTTTCCATCTGGATCCCTCTAAGTGTGAGATGGAACCTAGAAATTAAATACTAGTCTTCAGGACAACAGCAGCTTAAATGAAAGCTGTCTAAGAACAAACTAGCAATGTGGTATCTTTTCCATTGCTCCCTTCCTATAGAAAAGTGAGATGAGTGAAGAGTGAAGATGTACTGCAGCATTCCTCCTATCCTAGCAGTGATCTGTTATTCCACATGAGCTTTTTTATGAGGAATTGCTAGAAGAGGAGGTAAGCTTTACAGAAAAACAAACAAAGAGGCAACTCGATCTGCTTGCTTTTTAGCATGACAACAAGCTTCTCTACTGCCATACTGGTTGCCCTCACAGACAATAAAGACTTACTACTGTAATCAGCTACTATAGGTACTATAATTACCCTCCAAAACAAAGATGTGTGATTTGAGAACTGAGGCTTTCCAAGTTCAGCACCCAATGACAAAGCCAACCTTCATGACCCTGTTCCAGAGTGTACTTAGTAAAGCAAAGTGACACATTAATAACAGCCATCTAAACTCTTGCTAACCTAAGAAGCAATGTTTCAGTATGTGGCCTGTGTTTCCTACTGTACGGCTTCAGCATTTTTGGAAAGAAGCAACATCAGCAACAAATTAAACACTAAATTGAACTGGCAACAAATCCAAGTCATTCAAGATCACAATAGTCTCATCTTTACTTGTCTGGTGATTGGTAGGCTCATTTTCCACAGTTAAATAATTAATTCAGCCTTCAGCACATTAAAAAACATTTCCTATTCCAAGGTAAATGAGAGTTCAAAAAACGTTCCAGTTCCCAGTTTGTGTCATGTATGGCTTCGGCATTCTCCCTCTGACCTGTTTCCCTTCTTTGCTCAGAGGAATTGTGTCTTGATCAAAGAACATTACTACATCTCCTCAACACATTGCTAACTCCTAGAGGTGCGTTATGCACTACTCTGATGCCTACATTCACAAGAAAGAAAACAAGGGCTAGGATCAGCCTATCAAATATTCAAATCTGCAGAAAGCAAGTTAGATTGGCAGACCATGATTAGCCAAATTGAACTGTGTTCAGAGTAAGATCGAAGCCTGATTATCCCGGAGGGCTCTTCACCTCCCAGCTATGCCATGATTTATTCTGAGGTAATTGTCTGTGCCAGTCATTTGTATCTGGGATAGGAAGTACAAAATGCCTAGGATTCACCTGAATTCAAGGTGATTAAGACTTCAAATAAGATTTTCTTCGTTGTGGTTAAGTCTGTTTCACAGTTCTGGAGTATAATATCTGTGAATGATACTAGACAATGAAAACACTGAGTTTTGTTAGAGAGAAGGGTGAAAAAGAAATGGCATAACCACTTTTATTTTTGCTTTCTTTACTGGAAGTATATTCTGGTTAATATGAATCCAGCATGTTGCTCTGAGTCACAAGGCAACATGGCATTCCTGCACCAAATCACAGGAGTCAGTACCTTTAAACCTGTTACTCTCACCTTGCCCATTAAAACAAAAAGCTTTATTCACAGGAGAATAAATACTTCAAATTAATCTGGGGAAAGACTGAAAAAACTCCACCCAACTGGTAACATCTCCCATGAAAAGTCCCAGTGGACTGTGTGCTGAGAAAATACCCTCATACACCCTGACTACATTAGCAGATTTTTACACTCATCAGTGCAGAGACCATGTATTACTATATGTTTGTGAAACAGCTACAATCATAATTTATCTACAAATCTAATCAGGGAACCTGGAGATTAAAACAGTGAAAACATTAAATCCTAAGATTTTTGCAGTTTTTGCAAAGCCTGCCAACTTTTCCAATATGCTACAAACAAATCTGTGTAAGTCTTTTGTGCAAAAGCTTTCACCACATTTGCTGCCACAGTGTTTTGAGTTGGAGGCTATGGTTTTTTAGTAAAGGAATTATGCAAGTACTGTATTAAAGGCAAAATGCACAGTTCATGCCTGAACTAAAATAACTGAGTTGTGAGTGACAAAATAATCATATATATCCTGGGTATTTAGCTATTTTTATAATATAATTACTAGCTTTTCTGCATCAGGAAGAACAGAGTGCTCTCAAAGATTAAGAGTATTGTGTGAGTTGATACACAAGAATGCAACTTTCTTGTTGTATATCATCCAGCAAATTAAAAAGTTGCCTTTCACCAATCAGTAAACTCACATTGCTGAGCACTTGGTGATATTATTAACTTATTTAACTTCTTACTTATTCTAAACTTTTGATTAAATGACCAGCTTTCTTCATGACCCATGACATTTTTTTTTTATTGATCACTCCAGCGTTTAAGTGCGAATCATTGTTTCAGAATATAATATTAAATATCAATATTGCTTTGTTGTTGCTATAAAGCCTCTTATAGCTGATACAGTGATGAAGCAAGCTGAAGGAGTGTAGGTGTTGCTCAGGGATAACAGAGATGCATTTTGCCCTTACACCTGCTGTATCATCCAGCATTAAAGACTATTTGATGCAAACACCTATTTTGCACATACTTTGCAGTCATGAATATGGTAGAAACTGAAGCAATGGAATTTCTTAAAAGCAGGGGGGAAAAGAAAAACATTGAAGAGCGATATTCTGGGATTCATGAGATCCGGTCTGCAATTTGAAGAGCAAGGTAAGAGGATATTAACCAGCTAAAGACTTGGCTGCAGATGCATTGCAAAAGCCATTTAGATATTTGACCTATTCCTCACTTTATTAAATCGGACCTGATATGGGCATAATAGTATCCTACAAACATTTCACCTTTTTCCAGAAAAATCAAATTACATACAAAATTATTTTGAGAATACTCTTATATTGAGCTATCCAGAGCAATGAATGTAGTCAGCAGTGTGGATCAAGCCATTGCCTGACTTAAAATAGATGAATAATATTTACCAAATGGCATGATCATGTCAACCTAAAGCATAGTGTTGCATTTCCTCCTGTTCTCGGGCAAAACAACCTCATTCAGAATTTCTTCAAGAACCAGGTGCCAGGTGCTGCTTTCCCAGATTTTCTGTGCACAGCAGCAGCTGTGCTGGCCAGGGCCTGCTACTTCTCAGTGCAACAGAACACTGCCAAGCAGCTGATCAGTGGTCTCCTGCTTCTGTAATGGACACTGCCTACTGCTCCTCACCTTTCAGGATGGAATGAAATTAGCAGAAAATTCGGTTTCTCATATAGGAAACATGCCTCTGTGATTGACAGCACATTCTGCTTGAGTTTGTTTATTAGGTCCTTATGTTTATTAGTCTAATTAAGGCAATATTTACTGGGAGGAGGAAATTTTTCCCTCCCCTTTCTGATAATGGCATTCCCTGTCCCTCCTGCTATTCTTGCAGTGCGTTCTGCAGCGCCACGCCGTGACAACTCCCTCTATCTCTCCCACAGAATCACTGTACCGTTACTATGAAATATTTAGAATATTTATAGCAATAGGATTTACCTGCCAAAGCAAGAAGGATTTGCATTTTCTGATATGGGATTTTGACCAGTCATCACACTAGTCAAGTGCATTGGCACTTTGTCTTCCCTGGCAAAATTGCAGTCATTTTGCTTGGATGAGGACATAGCCACAGTTAGCTGTGCCTGTGCTGTTGCCAAATGGGATTATTACAATACATTATACACATGGCTGGTTTTGAAGACCACCTGGAAGCTTCAGCTAGAGCAGTATGTAGTTATCCATGAGATTAACAGTGCTGGCTCTGAGGGACACAGTACACCAAGTTTCCAAATTGCGCTTTCCACCGATTTCCACTGCATGGCTGCAGTGGAAGTGACTGTCCCTCAAGTCCTGTGTGAGGCAGCCACGGGCAGCCTGTCTCTGTGGCACAGGTAGCATTTTAGAGCAACTGAGCTGTGCTAGCTTAGAATCCGAGACTGGAGACACAGGGCATTCTGACTGCAATCCTTGACGTAACAGTCCTCACCTATCTGGTAGAGCCCACAGCAGTAGATCAAATGATCAACGCAGTGGAATACATGTCAATTTTTCACAAACCTCTGCTGTAACAATTGATTTTTAAGTTTTTAGTACAGAGTAACTGCAATCCATGTATAAATCTTGACACAGACTTGTGGAGTGGTATGCACTAACCCTGCCCCTAGCAGCAACACTAATAAGTTCATTGCTATACATTTAAAAATCCCATATTTTGAGATCAGAACATAGTCTATTATTCCCAAGAATGATAAAAAAATACTAAACAGCAAACAAGGAAATACAGCTTTCTCTGTTTTTTCTTTTCTCAATTTTCTTCTATCAGAGATCAAGCAGTTGGGCTTCTTTGGTCCTGCTCCTTCTGTGTCCCCACCATTGCTTGCACATTATTTTCCTGACAAGACTCATCCCTCATATCACTGATGGGTTTATATTCTGCTGAGCTCAGCTGAGTACTTAGATAGTCAAAATCTGATCTCATTACATGTGTGTCAGCAGAACTAACTCCAGGGAAGTCGATGGAACCAAGTTGATTTACAGACTTGGAGCCAAATATTTAATTTACCATCCAACATCTGTCATAACCTTAAATGAAACTCTCCATGGACATGACCTACATTCTTAAACTTACAGATGGTATTTTAATATTTCTATAAAAAGAAAAATCTTGTGTGCCAGAGAAGTGTACTCAGTTCTTCTCATCTAAGACATCTGATATGCATCGTAATTCCTCAAGGACCATTTATAAGGGCAGCCAGTTGGAGCTAAGACAAAAGGCATAGGAAGAGAAAAGAAGGCAGCTATGTCAACTGAAATGTCAAGGTGCTGGCTAGCCTAAAGCTCAGTTCCAAAACTAATTGGAAAGGAGAAGTCATACATATATATATTTACCACATAACCACTGATTCCCGTGTATTAGAAATTTCAGTGACCTCATCAAAACTACACTTGTCCTGAAAAGTCTGGGATTATCAATCCTTGCTCAGAATAGCTTTGAAAGGATTTTTCATTTGGTTTTTGAGGATGGAGTCTAAAATATATGCTGCTTCAGAGTTAAACACAGAAAGAGTTCTCATGTTTGGACATACTTTCTCCACTTAGGCTTTTTCTCTCTGCATTTTACACTGCAAACAGCATTGATTAATGTGAATGTTTTAGCTGTAGTTGTTGTTTGTGTATAAACTTTTGTTAAAACAAGCACTGCAGAATAAATGACCTTTATGCAGACACCTATTAAGGCACTAAAAGGCTTGGCTGCATTCATCTGAGACGCGTATACATAACATTTGGAACAATAAAGGGATCAGCAGCTGCAAGGGGTTTGAATTGAACTCTTTAACAATAGAAAAGTTTTCAGCCCCAAATACCAGCAAAGAGAATTTTTTGCAGATAATCCAGAAGAAAGAAAATAATAAAAAAAAATGCTAGCCACCTTTGCAGCAGTTAGCATAAGGGTGCCATCTGAAACATGTCAGCTTAAGAGTGTCCCATAGTACCATTCTTTTACACAACCATAGTATTCAGAACTGTTTCCCCAAATAATCCCAGATGGCAAGCCACAAAATTTCAATTCATTTTAAAAGCTTTCTTTGCTGTTATTATGTGATTGAAAGTGCAAAAGCAAGTTACCATTCTCATGGCACTATTTGCATTGGCTATTATCCCCTAAAATCCCCTTTAAACAGCTACATTGTCAGCCCATAGGCCTCATTTAGAACTACAAAAAAGACCAGATTAATTCGATCAAAGGGAGAGCCAAGTACAAAATGCACTTTTCAAATTGTATCAGAGTAGGTTCGCTTTACAGATCACTGCATGGCTAGAGCAGTGCAAAAAAATCTTGCCTGAAATAAAGCACTGACAGAAATAGCTGTGCATGTTTCACATGAAGCTTTTGGGGCTCTTCCAGGGTAAATCTCTCACTACAAATGATTACAATAAAATATATTTTAACATAAGTAAATTAAGTAGCAAGCATCCATTTTTGTCCATTTGGCTTTCTGCCACCATTTTCAGGAGGCACTGATGTAGTGCTTGGATAATTTAGCCAGCTGTAGACATTCCTGAAGTCTCTGTCAATTGGAATTTTCAATTAATTAATTTAACATTGAGCAATGAATCTTTTGAAACTTTCAAAAGATACATGTAAGTCCCTCCAGAATTATTTTCTTTCTAGTGTAAAAAATCCCATCATCATCACTGATGAAGCAAAGAAAATAGAAAATCTTTTGGTATTATTTCTGCAAAATATTTTTTTTCTTAATCTGAGGTGAACCATTTTGAGTTAAGCACAATACAGGTCCATAGATCTACAGCCAAAAAGTCTCTAGTGGCTTTTCAATCTCACCTGGGGTTCGATGACAGGCAATAATGCTGATATTTTTGTTTTTCACAGAAGCTCCTTTGGTGTCTCTGCACCGTCTCGTTCTCTCTGCCTTTACTGGAGTTTGCTTAGTGATCCTGCCATCAGTTCTCTCACCCTCAGTCTGAAGCAGTTTCTTCAGCAGCTGCTTTTGTGTACTGAGAAGGACATTTTACAGAGTAAAGAACTGCAGCACAAAGGTAGAGCAACCGAACATGTGCAGCAATATGTGCCATTGCCTCTTAAAGGACACATTAGGCTGACAGAGACATGCTGAAAAGCTGAGCACCTGCAACTAATATAGTCATCTGCTGTAGGATGGAGCTGACTGGATGCTTTTGTTTGCCACTTCCAATGGGGTTTAGATTTTTGAACAGGACCCTTTTAATATAGCATTTGTATTTGTTTACTTCTCGTGTTTTATGGGTAGTGTCAGTAATAAATACTGTGTAGCAAGAAATTGTTCCTGTGGAGACAGAAATAACTCCCATTGAGACAAAAGGCCTTGACAATCTACATAATAAATGTAGATTTGTAAATATTATTAATTCACTAGCATACAAACCTTGTTTTAATTCATAATTATGAAAGACATTATTTGTGCTATTAGGAAAAGAGAAAAAGTTAACATAAAATTAGTTATATATTTCAAGGGTGCACATTTTTTAAAAAAGCATGCAGTGTCACTGTGAAATAATATATATGCAATTAGAGACACAGTTTGAGCTTTTAAAAATCTGTCTGATGTAAATATTTGCATGTCACTATACCTATTCAATGGAAATAAATGCCAGAAGTCAAAATCAGTCAAAATGAGGTGTTTAGGACTCTGTACAGAGTAGTATACAGAAAAGTACGTCAAATAAGCTGCTTTAGTTATGTCAGCATTTTCAAGTTTCTACCTAAATCACTCTCATTCATATGATACAGACACTTCTAATCAGTTCAATCCAGTTTAAACTGCCATACTTTCAAACTGAATTACAGAATACTAATTCTGTAAAAAAAAAGGACAGGGATAGACCATGTTCTAACATCACATGCATGCAAATCTGGAATAACTTCATCAAAATCTATGGAATTAAACTGTCATACAGGAAAAAAATGGTTCAGACCAAACAGTTTTCACAGATGTTTCACACTCTTCCAAGACCCAAAGCCTCAGAGAATTAAACTCAGTCTGAGCTTGAGACACTTGATATCTGTCCTACAGATGCACTATGCTTCTTTTTTTCTTTCCATTGCTGTTGTTAGTGTAAGAACAGTAGATTTCAAGATTTCCAAATGATGTTATTTCCTTAGACTGGGTTTTCATTAGTCACTCATTAGTGAAATCCCCACTGGTGAAACAGAAATGACACTGCTTTCTTTGACTGTGTTCCCATTTTAGACTTGCAATAGCGTTATATAGTTTTCCTTCAGTACTGACAATCAGAAATGAATCCTTCTTCTAGAAGAAATTAAGCCATAAGAAGGCTTTTTTTCAGATAAATCTGTAGCAGACAAATAAATGTTGGTAGCATCTTTCAATTTGACAAACAAGTATTTTGATGTGTAAGAAATCAGTAATTGTTGGTAATCTTATGAACAGACAACTTGCTCTTAAAGTAAATAAGTTTTGCCTCATATTCAGATGGAATTTCCTGTGTTACAGTTTGTGCCTCTTGTCCCTCATACTGTCACTGAGCACCACAGAAAAGAGCCTGGTTCCATCCTCTTGACACCTGCTCTGAAGATATTAGTATACACTGATAAGGTCCCCTCTCAGTCTCCTCTCCAAGCTAAACCAGCCCAACTCCCTCAGTCTTTCCTCATAAGAGAGGTGCTCCAGTCCCCTAATGTCGTGGTTTAGGAATGGTATTCCCCAGTTTAGTACTCGCCTAAAAAGAAAACTATAGGCTGTTCCCCTCCTCCCTCCAATGGGAAACACAAAAACCAGAAATCACAGGTTGAGATAAGAACAGCTTGCTGAAAACAGCAGTGAGATAAGAAAACAAACAATAACAGCATCAGTATTAACTTAAAAAATGTACAAAGAGAGGGTGATTTACATGCAAAATGCTCACCAAGCCTGACCCCACACAACATGACCCTGAGGCAATGAACTATGGCCCATGGGTTCTCTACCTCACCATGCTTTGTTCCACCAGAAAGGGATGCCCTTCTTCCTGGAAGCAAGAAAAGGAATCCCTTTTCCCCACCCATGGCAAGTATAAGGTGGTAATGAATAACACAAGGTGTTGGTCACACCCCCTTAGGCTGACCTGGGCAGGATCCAGGATACCTGATCATCTTCATAGCCCTCTGATGGACTAGCTCCTGTACTTTCTTGTCTTTCTTGATTGCTGTGTTAAAATGGCCTGAGACAAATGTCTTCAGTGAACCTGGGAGTTGGAAGATGCCATAGAGAGTTCTCCAGGAAATGTATCTTGGAATATAAAAGGCAAACTGATAAGGTAAAAGGAGGATGAGCAGAGAATGGACTGTGCTTTGGCAGAATCAAAAAAAATCACTGCACCAGTTAAGTAGAAAACGGAATATGAGGAGATATAGCAGAGCTAAAATAAGGTGAGACATTACAGCTGCACTCTTGCATTATAACACAGTGGAGAAGAGGATTGTCTTTTCCCTATCCTAATCCTATTATTCTCCACTCTGCTATCTGCCCATTAATTAATCCTCCCATGAAGATGTCAAATTTGGAAGCAAAATTGCACAAAATCCACAGCCTGATAGCACAAACAGCCAAGCACAATGAGGCCTGGTAGTGTATTGGCTAATCTGTGAACAGTTCTTGCTCCACAGATGGTACCAATAAATATATTTTATTGGAGTCTTTCTGCCTCAGTCCCTCAGTTGGGATAACTGTACTTCCTTTGCAGTGTTGATCATTTAAATATCTCAAGTACTTCTTGAACACATATAATTTCTGAGAATTGTGAGGATAATTTCTGCAGATTTGAAACTATTTTTTTTCAATAGCGTTTTTCTGGAAAATTATCATAAATGTATTACAAGTTATAGCCTTATTTTTTGACTCAACTCTTCTCTTAGAAAGGTAGAGATGGCTTTTGACTCATCTGGCCAAAAGAAGTGATCATATTTGCAAAGTTCCCACAGAGTATCTAATTTCAGGTACATCTACATGCTTTTAACAGCTGGTTCTTGCCCAGGTTCTTATAGGTCAGCACAAAAATTTAAAGCATCAGTTTTATGTGGATGGAAAAACTAACTGAAAAGTTTCTGTTAGAAAGAAGTAACACACTTCTGCTCTTCATGTCACCCATGGAACCAACAGTACTGGTAATTACTAGAACTGGTACTGAACTAAGCATCTGAGAGAATTTATGGAGTCACTCCTCAGAAGAAGCTCCTTCTTATTTCTAGGAGCAAGAAACAAAAGGGAGACTTGCCAGCACTTTGGTCACACAACAGCATTTGATTTTGATCGCCCAATCAGGGGCAGTATCTACCTCAATTTCACCTCTCCATTTTTTAAAATTTGTGATAAGTTTGTATGTCCTTCTTATTGACATAACAGAATATTAGGCAGTATTTTAAAAGAAAAAATTATTTGTTTTTCTTAATTGTTGGGGCTTTTTTCCGCAGTTTAGTTTTGTCTTTTTGTAGCTGAGATTATAGACAGGGCATACCTGCTAATCATTATCTGCTAATGATTTAACTAGATGTGGGAATCAGTCAAACAGTATTTGGTGCTTAAATTTTTTACAACCTATTCTTTGAACTTTATATGTAATAATCTTGGGACCTCTTTACAAAGGAAAGTTGGTAGAATTCAAGTGTTGGTATGAGTTTCATTATATTTGCTACTTCGCACTAACTCCTTATTTCAACACCCCCAAAACAATGTACAGTGATATCTGAGGCTGCTTTTAGCCAGCCACCCAGTTTTCCAGTCTTCAGTGGGGTAGCACAAGATCTTTTCTGACTCTACAGCCAGAAAATTACAGCAACTAAACCAGTAGAAAACCGTTCTTACACCCAGGTATTTCCGGAATTACTTCCCTTACATCATTTCTTACCCAGGAAGTTCTTGTGGACCACAGGATGCTACCAAAGAGGTAAGGTGGGGCCAAAGAACAGTTCAGCTGCCATCTCACTGTGTTGAGGGCAACAGGTGAAGCTCAGCTTTAGCCAGCAGTAGCAGTAACACTTCAAGGGGCTCAGTAAACTGGGGAAAGCAAATATTCAGGCATACAAGACTAAGCATTATGAGACAGGGCCCTTGTACATGCAAAGCCTTGAATTTTTTTTTCCCTAGCCTTTACCCAGGGCTCCGGAAATATCCACCATAATTAAAGATTTTGTGTTCTCCCACATAAATAAATTAACTCCTCCATGCCCTTCCCACCTTCAACTAGCAACAACCTAACCTAAATAGTGTTTTGGTTTCCAGATCTTTGTCATCCATAAACCTCCAGCCTATAAAAGCCTCACAGAGGAAGCCATTTATTTAGGCAGGATGTAATAGATAGCGGCAAACTGTATCTGTAACACTGGGAAGACACCAGTTTGTGCCTGCTCAAGAAGATTTGGAGAGCCTATTGGGTCTCACTATGTAAGTTTAAAGAAGTCTCAATCACATCTGTTCAAAACTATACGCAGAATTCCTTCCTGACACATGAGTCAGCAATGAGCCCGTCCCGTCAGAGTCTGTGCTCATGGTGCTGATTGAATCTGCATAGGCACACATCAAATACAGACTCAGAAGGTCTGGTGTGTCTACCCTGCACACATATGATTTAGCTGTTCATACACATTCAGTACTATTTTCTACATCCCAGGGTAATTTGAGAAAAAACACCCAGCTGTTGCAAGCATATAACAGAAATCCTTCTTTCTCCAAGCTACCTAAAATGGAGCAATTTCCAAAGTGAAATTGGATTTCATTGTATAAGATTGGACAACAGATCTTACCCGAGCTGCAGTGCTGGCTGAGAGATCTCAGGCACATGGAAATGACACTCCATGCTTTGTCATTGCACCAGTATAGTTTCAGGTTCTCCCATTATTTCTCACTTTTCTTGTAGAGACAGCAGCCCTGTGTGAAAATTCCCTGAACAGTGCAGGGCAGAGACACGCAGCAAGTACCAAAAGATTCATACAGGACTTTCAGAAGCATTTGCACTGGACCTGCCTCTGCTTTCTCTTGCAATCTGTAATAAACCTTCCTTGTGAGAACATTGCTTGTTTCTTTTGTCGGTTTTCTTTCTTGGTTTTTTTTGTTGTTGTTTTTTTGTTTGTTTGTTTGTTTTGTGGGTTTTTTGGTTTGTTTTTTTTTTTTGGTAATTAACTGAAAGAAGTCCTGAACACTTTTTGACATCTATCTTTTTGTTTTTCAAAAGTGGGTCTAAAGCATAACCTCAAACAAACTTTGGAAAGGGAGGTGCAGCCCTGCCCCCCAATAAAGAAATGTATTGTAAAGAAGGTAAAGCTGCTGTGAGAGCGCTGCCATTTAAGAAATTGAAATTTTCTAACTAGGGGTTTTCAGGGAATGAAAACTTGCCTTTTCTTGCCATTACTTCTGTTTACTTCTCATTAATTCAGCTGCCTGGTAAAGCACTTATGGGATAGCAACAGCCTGCAGTTTGCACAGAGGCTGATACCACCAGGGCACGTGGACAGCCCTCATGACCTGGCCTCCATTTCACATACTCCTTTACACAAAAGGGCGGCTATCCCCCTGCAGCTCTGCGAGAGTTGAAATCATAAGAGGTTTGCCCTTTCCTCTCTTTGCCTCTTTCTTTCTCTGTCCAAGAGGCTGACATGAGCAAAGCCAGCTGCTGCTGCCTCTGTTTGGCACCACAGAGCAGCAGGGGTCTTGGGAGATGCAGCTTCGCTGTCCCTGCACAGGGGCTGTAAGGAGCTGTGCACACCTCAGGTAAAGAACACCAGAAAAGTGAGGAAACCAGGGAAATGGTTGACACAAGGTGGTTTAAAAGTTAGGTGAGACTGGGGGCCAGGGAGACTGCAGCTGACACTCCTAAGAAGCCCACCACCCAAAAGCAGGCAGCCAACTTATTGAGGAAATGGTTTGTTGCAAAGGTGTCACAATGTTATCTGGTTGATTAGCTCACCACAGCAGCCAGCACATTTAAAGCAGCTTTTTTAATTATTAAAACATTGCAGGTAGTGTACATAGCTGTTTCTTGATCAAAGTGAGACCCATCAGCAAAGTCAGATGAATTGTAAATCACAGAATCACAGAATCCTGTGTTATATGATGTGTTATATGCTCCTCCTGAGCCCTGGCAGGTGTCCAGCAAGGTCAGTCTCCAGTCAGTAGCTGGAGGAAACAGCCACCAGCGGGTCGTACGTCTGGAGAAGTGAAACATCAGTGCTGATAATGGTTCTGATTTCCTGGCAGTGTCTTTTGAGGGATTTCTGTTTCTGCAGATGAGAGCTGCAGCTCTAACCTGAGGCTAAACAGCCACTTTTCTGAGACTGCTTTTCACCCAGAGATGGGGGCAAGGGAAAAAATCCAATATAACAGAAAGCAAAGGAGAGCTAGAGAAATCCACTGGGAGCCTAGATCGAGGCTAAATCAGGGGCAATGGCATGAGAAAACACGCCAAAGGAACCTTTCACTTACTGCATAATCTTGATGGCTGTGGTTTGTGCATTTCATTGTTATGATATTAAACTAAACTTATTGTAATTATTAAGTAATATTCATACATTTTTAAGTTTATCTTAAGAAGAATTTCAGTCCATTTTATAGAAGTAGAGCTGAAAATCTTTATAATATAAGGACAGAAGAAGTGCTGCCCCTGTACTTACACACTTACATTTAGGTATATTTACTTAGCTAGTAATGGAAAAGAAACTATGGCAACAGATTGACAATGCTTTACATTTTTTTCATTTTTTCTATATTTTTATAAGCAAACTGCTTTTCTTTCCAAGTATACAATAAGTAAAGGCTCTATACACAACTTTGTAAAATTAAGGAAAAAAATTGCTGTAGTTGGTTTTTTCCCAGCAATCTGCAGAATCACCAATGTGATTGATGCTGCAAATATTTCTGTGCAAACTTTGTAGTACAAGTAAACCTCTCCTCACAAGCTGTGAAACTCAGCATTCATGTAACTGTCTTCATTGCAAAGCCCTGGTCAGGAAGGGAAGGTAGGAAGAGCGTCAGGTGGGATCAAGTCAAGCCTGAAAAAAAGGGTTTAGTGATGTGAATAGAAAGAAAGCAAATTGAAGAAAATGAGCATTTTATGCTCATTAGATTTAAACTAAGAAAATATTTTTTTCAAAATCAGATAAAGGAATAATAAGTGAAAAACTTTATGACTAAAAAAATCTTTACGATTAAAAAGAAACTTCCTCTCTGGGCAACATAGTGGATAACAGCATTCAATTAGTAGAGTGTTACTAGGACCCAGTAGTCTGTCCTAATAGCTGAGGGATGGATTACAGAAGAAAGAGGAAGCAGGGTTAGAAACTATGTGTTCTCTTTCTGCCTCCCTTGGGTGCTCTGAGGTTTTTAGTTTGATTGTTTGATTCCCTGACTGCCCTGTGGACAATAAAGCATTCTCTGAGGAAAAGCCTCTGAAAGAATTTGGACTGCAAGTTTACTTTCTTCCTCTGCAGTAATTCACACAGACTAAGGGATTCTTGATGCCTTGAAATATCTCCTCATGGCTGCTCCTAGAATTAGATATTGGACTCCAGTAAATTAAAGGCTCTGCTGTGGAAGTTTATTTGTGCTTATAGCAGCAAAGGCAATCGTGTCCATATAGGGTGCTGCTGCTGGGAATTCATGTCCACTGTGGTGGCTTCTTTTGACAATGTGTGAAAATTTAACTGTCTGCAGTTTAAGATTGAAAGTGTAAAACATACCATTGGCAAGAGTTGTGTTTTACAATACAGACCTGCTATACAACACACGCCATGGTAGGAACTGGAGATTAAAACTGATGGGGCGTATAAACTCTGTGTTTGGCTAGGGCAGAGAGAGGTTAAAAGTCTGACCTGCAAACAAATCTGGTGCTAGCTCTACCTCACAATTGCAGCTTTTGGTATGGAAAAGCATTTAAAGCAATTTAAATGGGGCTTCAAACAAAGGATCCAGTTTAGTAAATCACAGACTTTCTGACTAAACAGCCCACAGTATTTCTTGGGTATGTTTTAATCATAACATATTATGGAACATAATTTACCCCAAAAGTAGCCATGAAGTTAGAAAAGGGTCTTTAGATGAACCTTTGTCATAAGGCCATCAAAGAATGACCAAGCAGCCACCTAGACTTCAAAGAAAATAATGTACTGCTATAGTATAGAATCATAGAAATTCTTTCCAGATTTTCCATTATCTTGTCACAATCTCACATTATCTTCACTTTTATCTGGGTTAAGCTTTAGTCTGGCAACCGTAGTCCAGGCCTTACTATCAATTAGATATTAAATGCAGAAGAAGGTATTCAGACCTGCTCAGGTCTTGAGCTCTGGTTAGGGGGAACATGCTAGCAACTGAACAGCTGGTGAAGTAAACCAGGAATGTTTTTGCTCACAGTCATTTACATATTAATGATGACTTGTGAAGTTGCTAACCAAAATCAGAATACTTCCATTTTTTTTCACTAACAATTTACTAATTAATCTGGAAAAAAAAGTATTTTCATTTTGGGACATTAAAACATTTGGAAAATACAGAAGTGTTTATGGGGTCGGGCTCCTAATCTAGTTTTTATAATGACCAATATAACTGGCACAAATCAGTACAGCAGCCAGTTCAGATACAATTGGTCAAAGGCTCTATTGCTCTACTCCCAAGTCATAAACATCAGTTTCATCATTTACCTTGTAGTTCATTCTGATTGCCAAGAAACATACTTCATGTGAGTTGTTTTGTCATAAACACTTGAGCATGTTGAAAATTGTTGGTGAATGCAGATACTCCGCAAACATTCATAAATGTTTCATATCAAATCATGATTAGTGATCCTGAAGGACAGAAAATATACATAATTTTTTTTTAATCAAAAATCATTCAGTGCCTACATTAGCAGTAAAATATTATGATTTATGCCAGCTAGGAATAACTTCACAGGCATTGAAACTGATTTCTACTTATACAGAAGTCCGATCTAATATGTGTTGGATGGGGATGCTGACAAAGGTCCATATTTGGATGGTTGCTTTCCTGTTTAATTGCTAATTATGCTTACACGTCAAAGTAAAATACCTTGAGTTCAATCTGCCATCAGACAGCACCGGCCAATGAACTAATCCAGAGTCCATGTAAACTCAACACTCCAATGCCTTTGGGTACAGTATCTATCAGTCACTGCAAATATTGTCCCTTGCTGCAATTGCAAAATCAGTATACTGGTGGTAGGCAGAGTTCTATGTACATGTTGCAAAGAACTTGGCAACACATTTTGATTCTAAATAATACCTTTAGAAATGCACTATTATATTAATAGTCTTTATTTCCAGTCCCTATGACTAAAATGTCGGCTCTCCTGCAAAACTTGAGACTCATGTTATTCCTGTCATATTTGACTTCCTATACCTTATACTCACCACACTTCTTCAACAGAGAGTGAGACCATATATTCCATAAGGTGCTCCAGTGAAGTCATAAACACATTGGCTGCAGTTAAAATGTATTGGCTGACTTGTGTGCTGATAGACTGGCAGTTAATGTTGATCACAGGACCAGACTTAAATATCTATGGAGACTTCCTGCCATCAGCTCCTGTCCCTGCCTGATGGCCAAATGCCCCCCTCCTAACACATTCCCATGATAGTTTAATCTGGAAAGGTATTTGCTGAAATATTTCCATGCTCCCCAACACTGTAATTTGAGATGTGCTCTGATCAATGGCTTTAAGGTGAAGGAAGGTAGATTTAGATTGGATATTAGGAAGAAATTCTTGCCTGTGAGAATGGTGAGGTATTGGAACAGATGTCCCAGAGAAGCTGGTGATGTCCTATCCCTGGGAGAGGTCATGGCTAGGTGGGATGGGGCTTTGAGCAACCTGTTTTAGTGAAAAGTGTCCCTGGCCTTGGCAGGGTTGTTGGAGCTAGATGATCTTTAAGGTCCTTTCCAACCCAAACCATCCTATGGTTTCTCAGGCCGTCTTGTCTGAAGAAGATATGAATAGAAAAGTCCTCTGTAAGAATATAAAATATTTCTGCATACACCACAACTGAATAACCTTTTAAATTAAACTACTGAACTACAGTTCACCTACACAGTGTGGTTAATGAACACCACTTTACTTGTCAGCTTGCACTCAAGTGCACAACAAAGAACAGGGGTAGAATGTCCCATTTTGGCAGCAACTTGCAGCTACATTGGTTTAAAGCAATGGTGAAGTTATACTCAGCAGGACAAGCAGAAGCAGCCAAGATCTAGCATTAGACCCTCTAGGAGGAAATGGAGATCAGTTCAGTGGAAGACAGGGCATCCATAAACGTTCAGACAGCTGTGTCTGACCTTGGTGCATGTGCAGATTGGGATTGCAACACAAGAACATCTAATAGACATTATCCAAAGCACCAGAGCTCTCTGGTTGGGTGCTGTGTGCTCTACTTTCAATCTTCCCTCACGTTTTTTATCATCCGATGTGAAAAAACCATAGGAGGGTGGCGATGACTTAGAAGAATGATGGATCTTGCCATCTGGCAGAGTACACAGGGACGAAGTCATTCCCAGTGAACTGGGATTCAGCTCCCGGGAACTGCACATTTTTGAGCATCAGTTACCAATGCACGACGATACCTGAAACACCCAGGCCCCAGGCAGTTGTCCCCGTTTGAAGCCACATCCAACTGCCTGGGATTGCACTCATGGTAGGGGATTTCTTTAAATGACTTCAAACTAAGCCTAAACTCTTTCTTGTTCCAGCGGAGTCTGTAGCATATGGGTTGGCCAATGTTTTAATCAGACTTCAGGTGAAGGAGTCCTGGGACTTGTTGCACTCACTCTGGTTTCACCGGCTGCAGAGCATGAGCTGGAGCAGCGTCCCGGGGGCTGCTTCTTCTTGCTGCACAACAGCACCATCAAGTGGGCTCTGCGCCACAGCACAGCAGGATGGCAAGGTCTGAACCCCTTTCTAAACGGGAATAGTGTTACTGAATTTTCCAGGAATCAAATGTCTCTTAAACGTCAGATAAGACCTTACCTTAAGAAAGTATTCGTGTTCAACAGCTCCTCTCCTATGACAGATTCCACAAACATTGCTCTTTGATCAAAAAAAACCAGTGAGCTTATTTCTCATATTTGTGAAGAAAGATAACTACTTGTAATAAAGCTAGTTTCACATAAAGCTTAATATTTGGGTTGCACGTAGTCTAATTAGACAGGTGCTTTTTAAAATTATTGTTCTCTCTCATTTCCCCATTATCTATATCAATTTTCGACGCCAAAAAATGAAAGTTAAGAACACATAAATAAAAGGCAGATAATGCAGTCTCAAGGCATGACAACCTGCATTTTCACTACTGAACCTTTCCATGATTTCTTGCACAGAATTATGGGTTCAATATTTGCCTACCTTTTTTTCTATGGAAGCTTACTGGTGCCCTGTAGAGAATTATTCCCTTGCTCCTTGTGTTTGAAGAGGATTTGAATACTGCTTAGCGTTTGGGTTTTGTTAGCTCCATTTTCCTTTTTGCTTGGTAACCTGGGATACTGCTTTTTTACTTTTGAAATATATAGTACTTAGTACTGAGCAAAGTAATTCAGAAGATTTCAGACAGCACGTAGTAATGCGACTCTGCTTTCCAAAACTTCCTAGCCTCTGTCTTTCCACAGGGGAAAAATACTATGAAAGAATCTGTGTAGCAGCTTTGTTGGGTCACTTAAGAGTCAATATATGTAAAGAGAAGTCTAGGACTTGATGTGATTCTACATAGCCTTGCAGTTTTCTTGGGGGTTAGCTGGTTTCAGTTTCTCACCAGTTCTCAGCAGATGGGAAATTGCCACCATTTTCAGTGTAGATTACTCATTCCTGCTGATGTTTCACTAATTTGACCTTAATGTCCTGGTTTGAATCTGCAGCACATGCTGAAAACAGATATATAGATTGCTTACATGTACATCTCTAAGCTTCTTCTTGAATTGCACCTCCTCCCTTCATTCTAAGGTTCCTTATTGCTAAGGGTTGATCCTTGCTGGTTGCCAAGTGTCCATCATAGCTGCTCTGTCACTCTCCTCCTCAGCTAGACAGGGAGAGAAAATATAGCAAAAGGTTTATGAGTTGAAGTTAGAACAGGAAGAGATCACTCATCAATTACCGTCACAGGCAAAATAGACTTGGAGAAAATTAATTTATTACCAATCAAATCAGAACAAGATAATAAGGAAAAAAAAAACCACACCATAAAACACTTTCCCTCCACCCCTCCCTTCTTCGCAGGCTTAATTTTATTCCTGAATTCTCTATCTCCTCCCCTGCAGCAGCACAGGGGGACAAGGGAATGTGAAACTGTGGTCAGCTCATCACACATTGCCTCTGCTGCACCTTCCTTCTCTGGAGGAGGAAGCCTCACCTTCTTTCCCTCCACCAGGGGGAGACAGACCTCCATGAGCTTCTCCAATGTGAGTCCCATGGGCTGCTGTTCTTGATGAACTGCTCCAGTGTGGGTCCCTTCCACAAGGTGCAGTCCTCCAGGACCAGTCTGCTCCAGCATGAACCCCCCCAGGGGATCACAATCCTGCCAGCAAACTTGCTCCAGGGTGGGCTCCTCTTTCCATTGGTCCACAGGTCTTGACAGGAGCCTGCTCCATCACAGGCTTTCCTTGGGGTCACAGACCCCGCTGGTCATCTACCTGCTCCAGTGTGAGGGCTGNTGAATTGCACCTCCTCCCTTCATTCTAAGGTTCCTTATTGCTAAGGGTTGATCCTTGCTGGTTGCCAAGTGTCCATCATAGCTGCTCTGTCACTCTCCTCCTCAGCTAGACAGGGAGAGAAAATATAGCAAAAGGTTTATGAGTTGAAGTTAGAACAGGAAGAGATCACTCATCAATTACCGTCACAGGCAAAATAGACTTGGAGAAAATTAATTTATTACCAATCAAATCAGAACAAGATAATAAGGAAAAAAAAAACCACACCATAAAACACTTTCCCTCCACCCCTCCCTTCTTCGCAGGCTTAATTTTATTCCTGAATTCTCTATCTCCTCCCCTGCAGCAGCACAGGGGGACAAGGGAATGTGAAACTGTGGTCAGCTCATCACACATTGCCTCTGCTGCACCTTCCTTCTCTGGAGGAGGAAGCCTCACCTTCTTTCCCTCCACCAGGGGGAGACAGACCTCCATGAGCTTCTCCAATGTGAGTCCCATGGGCTGCTGTTCTTGATGAACTGCTCCAGTGTGGGTCCCTTCCACAAGGTGCAGTCCTCCAGGACCAGTCTGCTCCAGCATGAACCCCCCCAGGGGATCACAATCCTGCCAGCAAACTTGCTCCAGGGTGGGCTCCTCTTTCCATTGGTCCACAGGTCTTGACAGGAGCCTGCTCCATCACAGGCTTTCCTTGGGGTCACAGACCCCGCTGGTCATCTACCTGCTCCAGTGTGAGGGCTGCAGGTGGATCTCTGCTCCCCCATGGTCCTCCATGGGCCACAGGGGAATTGCAGCTCTGGTGCCTGGAGCACGTCCTCCTCCCTCTCCTTTTTCACTGACCTTGGTGTCTGCAGGGCAGTTCTCTCACATACTGTCACACTCCTCTCTCCAGCTGTAGTTGAGCAGGTGGGTTTTTTCCCTCTCTTTCTTATCCCTGAGGTGCTGAAGGCCTTGGCCTTGTCCAGGAGGAGGTCTCTCTTGGAGCCAGCTGACCTTGGCTCTGTTGGACATGTGGGAATCTTCTAGCAGCTTCTCACACCTATGGCCCCCACAGCCAAAACCTGCCATGCAAATGAAATGTGTCTATATACAGAAAATTTATAATTTTGTCCAAATTTGAATTGCTGAATAGTAAATAAAATGGTCTGAAAATTACTGAGAGTTCAGTGTGTCTTCAACTATACATCATAGAATTACATAAGAGAAAGGGTTAGGACGAGTTCTCTTATACAGATACTGGAGATTTCATAGCATTCTTGGGCTCCTGTGTTTAATTATTGTAATTAGACAGTTGTGTCAGTAGAATATTTTTTTTTTAATTTCTTATTTTTATTATCATCTTTTCTCCTAAAAGCTGTTTTACACAGTGGACTGTTATCATACATACTCCGTTAGATTTTTCTTCCTTAGATTTAACTATACCACTTCCTTCACATTCTGTTTCTAAGCATCTTTATCTTATTCATCTTTGGACTCTCAAATACACGCATTTGAGAAAATAGGTTTACTTTCAAGTAAACTTTTAACAGAAAAAAAAAGTAGGCAAATGAAAAAAAAGACAGGTGTTTTTGAAATGAAAGGATTAATGACAAGAGTATTTGAAGATGTGCCACAGATTCTGAGGTATGTGTAGGCCGGTGGGCCTGTTGTTGTGAAGTCCATAGGACAAGGGACAGGAAGGGTCCATTAGAGGAACCGTCCCCAGGGACAGAAGTCCTCCCCAGGTTAGGGCAACAAGCAAAGGCTTCTCCTAGGACACATTGTTACGTTAATATAGCCCACTTCTGTTGCCCTGATTGATCCGTTGGCCTCCCTGCCCCTTCATCCCTTATACCTCTGTACCCTAGAATGTTCCCCTGTCCCTGCTCTCCCACTGGCCCTCGTTCCTTAGTCCCGCCCTTGAGGTATCCCTATTGGTTCCCTTAGTCCCACCTTTGTACCGCCCCTGTGCCCTCAGATCATTGGCCCTGCTGCTCTCTCCACCCCCGTATAAAAGCCTGTACGCGCCATTGTCCCTTGTCTTCATCAGTGGAACCCTTTATGTGAGTGGTGGCAATAAACCCTCCCGTGGAACCCCCAACGGAGACCCTTCCTGGACTCTTTTATCGTCAGCTTGCATGTGTGTGTGTGCGCGTGTGTTTGTG
>WEIT01008536.1:0-13446 GCA_013389985.1 Dryoscopus gambensis | reverse complement strand
TTTCTCTATGGCAAATAATTTCCAAGACTGAGAGAAATAATATCAGATCACTGATCACAGATTAATCCCCTTGGTAACCCAAATTGTATCTTGAGGGCTCCCAGCCTTTTAGCATTTTGGAGATTTATGGGCTCTGTTTTCTGTTTTTGAAAGGGATTTTGTAGTTGGTCTTTGAATAGGTTAGGGAGGGACAAAATAAATTTAATAGCTTTTAATGTCCTTGAAATTCTTAAATCAAGTGATTAATCAAGTACTTCATCTAGAACCAAATCACCTGTAAATCTAACTTAACCATTACCATCTAAGTGCTGTGACTGTTGTGATTGAGTCAGCAGCCACATTATATCAAAACTGACTTCTAACTATTACATCAGAAAAATTTTCTCGTACACAAATGAATTTTTCCTGGACCTATCTGATGCAATTTCCACTCAGATTTCTACATCTGGTAAATTTATGGACAGAACTTCCAAACCTTATGGTGTTCACTTCTGAGCAATTCAAACAAAAAGCCTTCAGAAAACAATACAGTAGCAACTTCTCATTTTTTCTGTTCTGAAGTTGTAACTGTTACATATAGGGACAGGTTTTCAATTGGTACGCAGTTGGTTCTCAGTGTTCCCCCAAAGTCGAAAGAGCCAAGTTAACAAATAAGCTTCATTAGATGGAGGTACAGGTTTAAAATTAGAAAATGGGGGAAAGGGAGGTAATGTAGACGTGAAATCAGAGACTTAAGGCCTTAATAGAAGTGAAATCAGAGACTTAAGGCCTTAATAAGCTAGTCTGAAGCTAGTAATCTACCATGGCTCTATGACTGGTAGCCAGTAATATCTATCTTCAGAAGATGCTTTGTTCTGTACTAAAATGCATCTCTAAAACAAAAGAGAATCTAAACATTTCCTTTCTGGAAATATATGTTCTATTAAACAGAGAAGGAAGTGTACATAAGTATAGTAAAATAGATGCTTGTATTTTTGATGGCTGAATCACACCTTTATCAGCAGAAAAAAAAGGGAGACCTTTGACAACCAGAACAGCCAAAGGGTGAGAGATTAATTTCAGTTTAGTCATGGCTTTTCAGAATTTTAGCAAAAATCAGTGTCCTGTAAAGTGATGACCACCAGAGCACTTTGGGCAGATTATGAGTAGCACAAATGATATTAAGGAGACAGACATGAACCAATGAATCAGTGTTATGAATGCAGAAGCCTCCTTTAGCTGGATGCCATTGCTGAGATGATGCCAGTAGTTAATAATATTAGGGGTTTTTTTGTTTATTATAACCAGTTGCCTTTTTTCACATTCTGAATTTCACTATCTGGTGAAAAAAAGGTTTTTTTAAGAAAGAAGACTAAGATGGATGTTAATAATTATCACTCAGGAAAGTTTAGAGCTTAAAGACATGAATATGCCAGCTTTGTTAATTTTTCAGAAATGGTTTGAGAAAAAGCATAGCCATCAAGGCAGAAATTTCAAGCAAAACAATAAATCCCAGTCCCACTGTGTATGTATAGATGCTTGTATCCATGTTAGGAAAAAAAAAGAGGTATATTGATTATTTGATCTGATGTCTCTATGGAGACCAAATGATTGTCTGAATTTTATTTTAATCATGGATGTATATTGAAAAACCTTTGTGGCAGAATCCAGAATATTCTAGGAAATCTATACTGTTTTAGTCCAGGAAATGGTGTTGATGCTATATTTTTAGAAATACACACCAATTTGTTTTGGTGTGAGGTTATATTTTCCAATCCTTTGAAAATAGGTTGTACTACCTGTTTCAGGCAGATAGGTTGCAAATCTTCTGTACACCACTAATAGTTTCCAAAGGTGTTTATAGAATCATGGAATGTTTTGCGTTGAGTGTTTGGGAAGAGACCTTAAAGATTATCTAATTTCAACACTTCTGCCATGGAGAGGGACACCTTCCACAAGGCCAGGTTGCTCAGAGCTCCATCCAGCCTGCTCTTGAACACTTCCAGGGATGGGGCATCCACAGCTTTTCTGGGTAACCTGTTCCAGTGCTTCACAATCCTCTTTCCAAAGTAAAGAATTTCTTTCATATATCTAATCTAAATCTGCTCTCGTTCAGTTTAAAGCCATTCCCCCTTGTCCTGTCTATATGCTCCTGTAAAAACTCCCTTTCCAGCCTCCTTACAGACTCCCCTTTAGGTACTAGAAGGTGATATAAGGTCATCCCAAAGCCACCTTTTCCCCAGGCTGAACAACCCCAGCTCTCTCAGCCTTTCCTCACAAACAGGCGCTCAAGACCCCTGATCATCTTCCCTCACCTGGACTTGCTTCGACAGATCCAAATCCTTCTTTTGTTGCCAGCCCCAGCTGGGACCTGCTGNAGCCATTCCCCCTTGTCCTGTCTATATGCTCCTGTAAAAACTCCCTTTCCAGCCTCCTTACAGACTCCCCTTTAGGTACTAGAAGGTGATATAAGGTCATCCCAAAGCCACCTTTTCCCCAGGCTGAACAACCCCAGCTCTCTCAGCCTTTCCTCACAAACAGGCGCTCAAGACCCCTGATCATCTTCCCTCACCTGGACTTGCTTCGACAGATCCAAATCCTTCTTTTGTTGCCAGCCCCAGCTGGGACCTGCTGGCCACGCTGCTTTGGATGCAGCCCAGGACACATTTGGCTTTCTGGGCTGTGAGTGCCCATGGCTGGTTCACGTCCAGCCTCTCACCCACCAGCACCCCCAAGTCTTTCTCAGCAGGGCTGCTTTAAATCCATTCACTGCCCAGCCTGTATTTGTTGGGATGGCCCTGGCCCACATGCAGGACTTTGCACTTGGCCTTACTGAACTTCATGAGATTCCCAAAGGCCCTTCTGGCAAGCCAGTCCAGGTCCCTCTGGATGATATCCCATCCTTCAGGTTTGTGAATAGCACCACTCAGCTTGGTACCATCTGCAGACTTGCTGAGGGTCCACTTGATCCCAGTGCCCATGCCACCATGTGTTTTTTGTGATTAATGCTTTCCACGGAGAAAGAGGCTGTACTTCTATAAATTTGATATTTTATAAGCATCTCTGAGCATAATGTTTTATAAGCAAACATTTTATAGTCAGCAACACAGGATTTTTTTCTAGTTTGACATTTATAGTCAGCAACACAGCGTCTTATAAACAACTTGCTGAAGAGCTTGCATGATTTGTTAAGTCTCCTAGGGTTTTTGATTGGTCATTTTTTATACCACTTTTAAAAGTTGTCTTCTTGTCCCAAAATGTTCTACAAATGTGTATGTTTTCATGTTTGTAAAAGGACAACATAGATCCCAATGGGATATGGGCTAGGCAGCAAAAGGTCTCCTGGGGCACTACATTAGATCAGGAAAGAACTTTAGAACAAACTGGCAAGAATTTCTTTGTTTTCTCCTGTTATTTATGGAGGCAGGAATCTGTGCTTAATAACCATAGCTTAGGAAGAAGATATCTAATATGTTTTCTCGGTAGTGAGTTCTGCTCACCAATCCATTTTCTCATTTGTTTATATTTGTCAGAGAACATTGTGTAATGCTTGCTGCCATTCGTCCTACTGTTAATTATCTGGACTGTAATTTAATTGTCCTTTGTAGTGTTCTGCATTAGATATCTTAAATAGTTTATTTCCTAAAAGCCAGGCATTTCCCTTGAACACAAGCCAAGATCTTTCAGCATATGACTTAAGTAAATGAGCTGCATGTGATACTAATAATTTTGGTTTTGTCTTTTTCAGTCTATAACAGGCTTTGGCACAAATCTGTACTTTTCCATGTCTTTTCAAAATTATTTCTGGGGTTCTTCAAAGAGAGGAGTCATAAGTCATTTTTGTGATTTGGCTCCCATGCCACTATGCTGCTTATGTGCATGAAAATAGCATACTTGTCTCTGCCATGCACAAGCGTCTTCAGAAGAAACTCTGTTCTTTGTCTTTGCACTCCTTCCTGCTGTCAGGAGCTTCCAGAATTGAAATCACTTGCAAGTGAAAATCTTAATTTTCAGTTTTAGATCTCAGTTCTGCATCCTCTATGAGAGTGACTCCGGCTCACAGAAATTGGACGATTGCAAAATAGTTAACTTGGGCAAATAAAGACTGAAAGACAGGACTATATTATTTACCCCCTAAAGAGGGGTCCACATTTAACATCATTCAGCTTCAAATGTTACCATCAGTTTATCTCATCTTATTAAAGGCTAAATATATCTCTCTAGTAACAGCTAATTCTTAGTGGCAGCTGCCTGTTCTCAAATCACATTTTGTACCCATGTGCCTGTAACACATGTAGCTAATTATGACAAAGGACCTGGAAATGTTATTAGAGTCCAACCACTCAGAAACCCTCATTAATTGTGTGCTGGGCTACCTGCAATTGGGTATATTGGACACTAAGTATCATCTATGTACAATTGAGTCTGCACAGAGAAAAAGTCATGAGAATTAGCATGTAGAAAGAAAGCATCTATTTTTTACTCTGATAAGGAAAATAATGCCTAAGAATCTTCAGAAATAGGAGAAAAAATTCGTATTGATATTTTGTATTTTGGGACTGTCTATTTTTGGTGGAATATCTGAAATACTGGTGTTAGATGAGTGCATATGTTCCTTTCTTCTTGTTATAAAAAATTACCTTGACATTAAAAATTACTATTATTTGTGAGGAATGTTAATGCTCTTTGGGTTCCCTACTGAGTTTTTGAGGAAGGAAGGAAGAGGAATAACATTAGGTGAACAGTGCACTTACAGGCTCAAGAAACCTCCTGCTTTTTACAACTGAATGTCATATCTTCAGGACTTGTTAGTCTTCTTGTTTGTACATATATCACCTATTCTTGTAGTGTAGGCTGGCGTGAGACCTTTTGTCACAAAAAGAGGTAAAGTCAGAATAGCAGCTAGGTAGGATGACATAAGAGAGAAAAAGTATGTTTAGGGTTACAAGTTTACTATGGAATTTTTCCCCTCTTAAAATATTCTTAAATATTGAAGTGTCTCCTCTCTTACTATTTTGTTCTGGGAATGTAACTTCGTGTTACTCTGGATAAGGAGAGATTATCCTTGTTGATGCTGGGAATGTGCTTTTGACAGTAATGTTAACAGTGGTGTCTTCCCCACAACACTGACAAACAAGTGAGGCACTGAAGATTGTCTGCAGCTTGCATCAGGATTACAGATCAAAGCTGTAATTCTTCAGCTTTCCTCTTGCTTTCTGAGGTTATTTCTTACCATAACCTCTCAGAACATCTGTGAAGAAATCAGCATATATGGCCTTCTGATATAGTTGCAAATAAGTTTATTAAACCTGCAGCACAAAATCAAAGTTGTATCTGATTATTGCCTTACTTTACAGTGGGCTTTTAATTGCAATATTTCATACCTTAATAACCTTGCAGTGTTATTCTCTAATGTTGTTTTAAAATAGGCAATTCAGTGGGCAGGGTGTACTTAGCTTGACAAAGTACTTGGATAACTTTTACTTAAAGTGCCTTTTCTCCCCAGACCTTTCCTGCAGAGAAATGCTAAATGACAATCCTAACAGTAAAACAATGGATTCTGTAGAAGTTAGGTGTAGCAAAACAGTGTGTAGATGTTGCGCTAGCTTGTTGCGTGTGGATCAATATCATTCTTATATCCTAACATGACAGCTTGATATCAGAGCATATTTAGGGACTATTTAAATAGCAAAGAATTTCTAGCAAAATCTCCAAAGATTTCCCATAGACTAGAAGTCACTGAACAGTTTTCATGCTTAAAAAAAAAAAAAAAAAGTGTCTGCCAGTGCTTGAGAAAAAGGGCAGCTAGTAAACTGGAAAATCTTGTTCTTTCAGAAAACAATAATTTTGCATTCATGTGTTCTTGCTTTGTTTTCATGTGTTTTTTTCGCTTCTGGCTTTCAAGACTTCGTAATGTGTGATTCAATTTAGTTTGGCACTTCACTGTAAGGTAAGCATGATGGTTGTGCCTTATGTTTGCCCTTCCTAAGGGCCAAACTCCACAGTGGTAGGAATTAACTGGAACTAACAGCACTAATCATCCCCCTCGGATGGATACTAGGAGTAGCTGATTTAGTCTGCTCCATTTTCAGTAATTAGCTCATTACATTCCTCCTCCTATCATTGTTCTGATATTCATCAGATCTCTGTATTTGCAGTGGCTGGATTTTAAACAGGGAACTTAGCACAGATAAAAGGTCACAGCTAGTCATTTAAAAATTGTCTCAATTTTTAAGCATGGCTTTCTTTGGTTTTTCCATAAAGCGTCTCTGTCAGTGGGGTATGGAATGATGGTTTGTGTGAACTTTGAATGACACAGGTACATTTTTGCATTCACTGTCTTCAAGGAAGCAGAAACTGGAACAAAACTGGTGTGCAGATGCTTCAGTGGGACTGGTGCCCCGGACATTTCATAGTGTTGTTGAGCTTGGGACAGCAATGTATAGAGATTAGTGCAAGGCTGCTGACAGCTGGGAAACAGTTGTTTTGATCACCTGAAGTAGAGAGCAAAATCAAGGGATAGCATTGCTGAGTATGGTGCTGTATGAGCATCATCTAGTATGGGCTGCCTTTCAGTGGTTAGGAAAGTCCTTTGAGTTCAAGTGGAACTGGAGTCTTTAGCTATCTTGAATTTATTATATCTTTTAACAGCTAAAAATAATTATTAAAAATAATAAAATGCATATCCCATATGGATGGTGTAGCATCCGGGGAGTCAGCCTACTTAGTTACAGGTTGTCCTGAGAAAGCCTCTGCTGTGTGCTGCAGTACTGAAGAGCTTGACTCCACCAACCATTCTTGTCTCACTCCTTTCTTTTCCTTATTAGATGAAAGGAGGTCCCAGGAAGTACTTGCAGTGTTTCAAGGGGGTGGAATAATAACCTCTGAGTGGGGAGCGTGTGGCACTCTACCAGCAGATAAAAGGATAGAAACAGCTTGTGGTAGGAAAACAGATAAAGCAGAAGCGTGGAAAGAGTTGTGGGAACCAAAATTTGTTGCCCAAATTTGTAAGATTCAAGGGTATGTTCTGTATGACGTACGTTATACAGAGGCACTCAACTCCTCTTAGCAACCAACTTGGTCTTATTTATTTGCAAATTAGATAAATATCTAAGTCCCTTCTCCAATCACCATATCACTCATGCTGAGACACTTTGATTTCATTATGTTGGTGAGCAATATCAGAATAAAATAATAGACTGTTGACTGAGACACAAGGATCTATCAGATAAGGCTCATTAGCTGGCAGGTCAGAAGGCCTGGTTCTGTGTCCAGGTTTGTCACTTCCTTTTGAGAAGCAGCTGTCCACCTGGTTGTTTATCCTGTGCATAAGACTTTCTTTAGCAAGGATCTTCCAACTCTATGCTTGATGCAGAGCATAGGTCTTTTAACCAAACCTTTTGAATTGACTTGTCCTTGCATAGTAGTGAAGACCTCTTTCCAGAAGGACATTTTTTGTTGTATTTTAATTAATTGTGTTTGTATTTGGAGTTTAACACTTGGGAGAATCTAAGTGGAGGAGAGCAAAAATTCATTCTCTAGTCAAAGTGAAATAGGGGTGATATTTTATAATTCTGTTGATTCTCTTTTCTACAGGAGCTAATGAATCAAGAAAAGTATCAACTGTGTGATATATTGGTCCATTCCATCAAAATTTGAAGTAGAAGTGTTTTTATTTTCACCTGGTTTCTGTCTATAGGTTCCTTTCTAAATTCAGCATTTCTGTAATGTGAGATGGAAAGCTTTCTAACATGTTTGACAGATACCTGCATATTTAATCATGTGCTATTTATAACCTTTATATTCCATAGAGTGCAGGCAATGGTAGTTTCACATAATCTGTGGGAGCACTGTGTTCTGCATCCTCCCCAGCAATTGTCCTGATGTTGCTTCTTCCATCACCTGATATGAACATGAGAATTGGAATAATTTTTCTCTCCTCATCTTGATATAAATTAAGAATATGTATCTATTTCACACATTTCAAAAACATTTTTGGGAAGGTGCTTGTGCAACTACAGCAATCATGCTTTTTACTTTAAAACCGAATTCCTCTTTACAGTACTTATGTTGGTTATATGTTTAAAGAAAGCGGGACCTGGTGAGAGGAACAGAAGAATACCCAAATACTTCAGAAGTCAGGCATTCAACACAAATGTTGTAAATGTGCAGGCAATAACACAGAAAGATTAAACCACCTGCTCTGGCTGATGAAGACCTACTTCTCTGCTAAGATTGCATTTACTTTTCTTTTTTGCCTTCTTATTTAACATGGATTATCTGTAGACTTATTTCAGGTTAGGGTATTTTAGCGGCATTCATGTTGTCTGTTGCACTAGCTTATGTAGATGAAAATGACATTATTTAATGTTTGTAACTAAAAATATTCTTTCATAGAAAATATTTTCCAAACCTCTCCCACTGTGTCAGAAAACTGTTCTGAGGTAGCATGTGTAGAGCAAGGAACAATCTGTGCAATCAGTCAGAATTATATTCTAAATCTCTGATTGCATCAGTGGCCCAGAAATAAAGCAGATTTTAATTATTGAAAAAAATAGTCATTCTTATTAAAAGGTATGTTTTTTCTTCACACTACCTGGATAATTTTTAGTTGATTTGAAAGCTGTTAAAAATGGACTTTCTCTTCCTTTTTTTCCACTGTACAAGAGATCCTTTGAATTGAAAGTATTCAGCTTCCTTACCTCATTTTTTTTACTCTAGATGTTATACTATGTTATCATTATATCAGTGAAGAATTATTATTTTTTCCTTTTATGAAACTTCTAAAATGTTTCCCCTTTACTGGTACATGCAAGAAGTGCTTTTCATCAAGGCAGCATTATTCATGCTGATTCATCTATGCTAGTCAGTTTTGAGTCAGAGGCATTTACTGATGATAATGCTGCAAAAAAATGTCTTTTGGGGACAGAACGCAAATCCCCATTTTATTGCATTGCTTCAGATGTCAAACATTCCCAAGAACACTGACAATACAGACCAGTGATATCTTTCAAAAGCTACACTTTTGGTCCAGAAATATATTCTGCACAAGCTCTGCTCATAAATAAGCAGAATGCATTCTGGATACTTAGTGAAATTGATGTTCCTAATTCACAATGAGTGGAAATATGCTGTAGGCTACATTAAATCTCCTTCCTTGACTGATGTTATCTGCTTTTCAAACAGTTCAGGTACGTTCTTAGTGACCTCCACTCTCTCTTTGGGAAACATTATTCCATGAGGCATTGCTGCTGAAAAAAACAACTGAAAAATTTATTTGAATTCTTAAATAACTGTCAATGTAGTTCTGTCCCCTGCTCATAGAATCACAGACTCATAAAATAATTTAGGTTGGAAAAGATCATTGAGACAACTAACCCAGCACTGCCAAGTCCACCACTAAATCCCCAGGGCCACATCTATCTGTCCTTTAAATATCCTCAGGGATGTTGATTCAACCTCTTCCATGGGTAGCCTGTTCCAATTCTTGACAACCCTTTCCATGAAGAAATTTTTCCTAATATCCAATCTAAACCTCCCCAGCACAATGTGAGGCCATTTCCTCTCCTGTCGCTGGTTACCTGGGAGAAGAGACTGACCCCCACCTCGCCACACTCTTCTTTCAGGCAGTTTTGGAGAGTGATAAGGTCACTTCTGAGCCTCCTTTTCTCCAAGCTAAACACCCCCAGCTCCCTCCACTCCTCCTCACAGCACTTGTGCTCCACACCCTTCCCCAGCTTTGCTGCCCTTCTCTGGGCACAATCCAGCACCTCAATGTTCTCCTTGTAGTGAGGGGCCCACAGGCTTAAACGTGCTCTCACCAGTGCTGAGTTCAGGGGGATGGTCACTGCACTGGTCATACTGGCTCCACTCTTTCTGAAACAGGCCAGGATGCCATGGGCCTTCTTGCCCATATGCTCTCACTGCTGGCTTATGTTCAGCTGCTGTTGACCATCACCCCCAGGTCTTTTTNTTTTTTTTTTTTTTTTTTTTTATATTTTGGAATTTTCTTGGTGGATTCTTTTGGTGGGGTTTTTTTGTCGTTTTTGTTTGGTGTGGGTTTTTTTTGTTGTTGTTTTGTGGTTTTTTGGTTTTTTTTCCATTTGGTTTGTGGGTTTTTGTGTTTTGAGATTTTAAAAATTTTTTTTGTTGTTGGTTTGGTTGGGCTTTTTAGGGGGGGTCTTTTGTTTTATCTTGGTTTGGTTTTGTTTTTGTTTTGGGTTTTTTGGTTTGTTTTGTTTGCTTTCTTTTTCTTTTGGTGGTTTTGGTTTTTGTTTTGTTTCGTGTTTTTATTGGTTTTGTTTCTGTTTTTCCAGAGGTACTGATAAAGTTCTACTTTCCTCAAATGGTAATGAGGACATGACTGAAGACACAAAGGTAGCTAAGAAAGCAGTGCCGTAGTTCATTCGGAAGCAATCTTTCCTCACTCATATTCCTATGATACTACATGTTTTTCATAGCAATAACATTTCTTCCCCCAAAAATTTAGTTCAAGGACATTTGTGGAAGAAGCAGTAAGAGGAAAACAGGAACAATTGCATTCCAAGCAGATTAAATTTAACTTGTTTATGAGTAACTATTTTCACTTTTGTTCCAGATCTGCTCCTCAGTAATTAAAAACTGAGGCAATTCCTAATCTTTTAATTAATATATGAATATATTACAGAATTGAATACTAACTCTGCATGTGCAGATGGCCATCTCCACTGTGAATTGTTATGCTTTAGTTTAAATGGAAAAATAGAGAATAACTCTGCTAGAATATAAATGTCTCTGTGGACAGTGAGACTACAACAGTTGCCTTTCTGGCATAAAGGATGGTAAAACTAATTATTCATGTTCTGTGAGTGGCTGAGATGAATGGGAAGCAGCAGATCCTGAAAATTCTTCTGATACCCAAGACTGAAATCTCAAAGATCAATTGATGTTTTTGTTTGCATTACACTGCAGACCCACAAAACTAACAAGAGCCCAAGTTTGGATTTCCTAATGTGGTGTAGAGCCCAACATGTCTCACACTGGTGGGTTTGACTCTGCTGACCTAAGTGCCAAGACCTGCTTCCTGGGCAGCAGAGAGAAGCAAGGGTTTTCTCTCACCCTTCATGGAAGTCATGGCTTCCTGCTGCATGAACTAGGAGAAGGATCACATATCAGCTGGCTTATAGCTAGAAGATTAAGAAGGAAAATATTTCAGGGAAAATAACACCCCTACTCTTCTGAGATAGCAAAGCTGATTCAAACCACAGAGGCACTACTGAATTTTAATGAATCATATATTTCTATTGATATATTTCTGTCAGAATTTCCATATTCTGTTTTGTCTGTCACGTGTTCCCTTGAGTCCTAGGAGTAAAATACTTTGCCTTACTTCTGAACCCTCCAGTAGATCCTTTCATTCCATTTCTATATTAAATTTATGTTTTTCTTCTTTAGAGCATATAAATGGATATGACTTAGATCAGTTTAAGAAAGCCTGCATTTTAGCAATGTAGTATTTATTAGAATTCTTCACTTCTTACAGTCCTGTAGGACAGGAATAATGAGAATCTAGATTTATAAAATGCTTTTTATCTCTGTACTTCTGTAATTTCAGAATTTTAATGTTCCAACTCCTAAGTGGTAGATGAAACAAGAAGATCATAAATAAATGAGTGTAATTCTCGCAATTAACTGTATTTAATAGCTGATATTTTAAGGCAAGCAACAGGCTTTTTTAGCTGGGAGAAATCACATGAGAGTCATGACAGTTTTTCCTTGCTTTTCTTGATAATGAACTCTTTAGTAACTTAGCTGTTTTACATATTATATGCTGAGGTATTACTTCTCTATGCTACTGCCTGACTGCCATGGCTTTTAGCCAACTGTGAAACCATTATGTACAATACTATCTGGACATTTCCTGTCCACCAGTTCTGCAATAACATCATGACATGTGCAACTCTTGCTGCATAGATGAGTTTATCAGCAAGGCGTATGCTTAAACTTTAAAGTCAGTAGAAACTTTGCCTGCATTTCTGTGGACAAAATTTCTCTGCAGACTTTCTGCTGCCAGCTGTTCCAACGAACCAAGAGCATCTTTGTCCTTAATCTTTTGCATGTGATAGTACAGAGGTCCTTTTGAATGACTAGTTAATGTGGGGCATTCTTTTGCCATAAGGAAGCCAGCGTTTGGACCTTAAGAGAAAACAGCACCATTCTTTGAAGTGAATTTAGTAATAGGATATGAAGTTCTCTTTATAAAGCATCCTTGTTTTATTACAGTAGTAAAAAGAAGCTCTCAGAAGAATAATTCTACAACACTTTGTGGAACATGAAAGCTGTGTGCCATTTAAAGACTCTCCATCAGGCTTTAACTCAGCTGTCAGCCTTGCAGATAGTTTCAGCTGGCATCCTTAGCAGCTGACAGTCTACGAAATCCCTGGTGGTACACCTGACTTTGTCTCCCTGCTAATGTATAAGGGAATCTCAGTTGTTTTGTATTATTATTCAGTCANGCCTGCTTCAAGCTATGGACCCTATGTTATTCTCTGGTTTTGCATTCCTCTTGTTTTACCTGCCTCCAAACTGTATCTTGCCTTGGAGCATGTGTTTATCTCTCCTTGTGCACCTTTCATATTGCTTGACCTCCTAGTTTTTCTTTCTCATCTGGCCACACTTTTTCTCCTGCTTCTCCCTAGAACCTCTGTTCAAGTTGGAGGACAATGACACTCAAAGTTTCCCATCCCCAAGTGCTAGCTTAATTTGTGTTTTCAGCTAGCCTCCAAGTCCCAACTCAAACAGTAACTGAGGATGAAAATCAGAGAATATCAGTGTTTAAGAGGTAAAACAAGAAGTTTATCAAATTTGTGTGGAGAAGGAGTGTTTACACACACATATCTATGAATTGACTAGATATTCATGAGATCTTCTTCAGGCCTTTGTATTTTAATAGCAGCAAGCCCATAAGTGTTCTTAATGTTTCTTCTACAGCTTTATTTTTCAGGCCCAGCAGGACCTCTACAAGACAGTCTTTGAATATGGATGAGCTCTTAAGCATTTTCTGTACACCTGAGAGCTTATTTTAGACCAATTTCAAGTGGAACATCTAATTCTGCTGCATTGGGGAAATGCTTCAGGCATTGTGGATTTCTGAGAAAACAATACTCTATGTACAGCACTCAGTATTGAATCACAGTCATGACCACACCACTGCATACAGAAAGCACTGATCTTGTACAAATTTTCACAGTATCAAATATGCTGGATAAATGTTTGAAGTCCCATTGCATGCAACAGCTTTATATCATATTTACCCAAGTTACTCTAATCTTCAATTTAATCAATAATGTCTATCATTCTGCAAGTTATGTACAATCTGGATGTCAAATTAATTTCTCTAAAGGTACATTCTGGATAATTCAGTAAAAATTTGCCATGGTGCCTGTTCAGGATCTGGATCAATTTTATACTTCCATGTGTTCTCTTATA
>WEIT01008535.1:25332-45432 GCA_013389985.1 Dryoscopus gambensis | reverse complement strand
AAAGTTAAAACCTAAGGCAACAGAGAGAAAACACCCAATTTCATGCTTTGTACAAATTCAGCATTCAATGAAATCACAGAGTTATTTCAAGAGAATCTCGGAACCGGTCAGCCATCACTAGGATAGATCTTTTTCTTAAGATAAACACCCATTTAGGGATCACCATCTCAGAGTAGACTACTTTCATATCTCAATTTCCAAGGCTCAGATATTGACTTAGAAGAAGCACCAATGAAGTGCTTCCTACAATAACCTAGCAAACAAGAACATTTTAAAATCAGGTTTTGCTGTCAAGAACTGACACACTGTATTGTACTCATGTCACGTACGTATTTTGTTACCAGTGTCTCCTGGTGCCACAAACAACTGAACATTTAATAATTTTATCATCTTAGTGTTTTATAATTCACATATAACTGAAAGATTTGATAGAGATATGCAGAATTACCCAAAAGCAATTTGAATAATGAGAAAAACACCATGACTACTGGTTTCGAATACATGACAGATGCTCCCCATTTATGCCATTTCTGTTCAGTTCAGCAAAGCTTGTTATATTCCTTCAGATGTTACAACTTCATTGCACTACTTATGGGTTTAAGACTGCAGACAAAAAAAAGTGGAAAGCACAGTAACATTGACATGGCTCATATGTTTTGACAAGTGATACCGCTTAGCAATCAAACCTTGGCCATTCTATCCAGCTGCCAACAAGCCACTCTTCACATAACATCTGGTATTTGTATGCTTTATCAGGAAGCTGGGATGAGCCATAGCAGATGTAGATACTTAGCAAAAAGGACTCTGTACTAATTTTCTCTACATGAGTCACAGCAGAACAAAACACACTATTTTCTCCAAATAAATTTTTAGATGAACTTGCACGTAACATGGATGTGAGGTTTGCTCCAGAGATAGCAGCAACAAACCAAATCCAATCACTTAATCTATCCCTCAGTGTGGCTGACCTCTAGAGAACCAGATGACTTTTGTTTTCTCTTCCCTCTTCCCTTCCTCTAACTTTTGCAGTCTTTCCTTCTTTCCCATTTCACTGGAAATGACTTGATTTTTCAGGAAGCTGGCAGTTTTCCTCCCATTCTTCTGACTAGAGATTGAGAAAAGTTAAAAAAATCCTTTTTCTTTTTCTCTATATACTGTTGTAACTGAATGTATATGATGGACTAATCTGTATTTTTTCTTCACTGTGTTGAAAACAGTAGGTTAAAATTACAGGATATTTTAACCCAGTACTGATGAAATTTGCAAAATTACCAGTAGAAGTCATGTGCCATTTGAAAGTATTACTTGCCTCCTGCGACACACAAAATGACAATTTTTTAGGCTGTGTGTAGGTCTGTCTAGCAGTTCCTTAGCTGGATGAGATGAGGAAGCTCTCAGTTGCTGTGGGAGAGCTTAGAACAGAGGTAATAACAAGGCCAAACACAAGAAGAAATCCCAATAGTCTCATATATGGTTAGGCTTATGTTTGGCACTGGTAGTGACTCGATAATTAACTTCTTCATTACAATGTGTGAATATGCTTTTTAAAATTAGATTTCTTACTAGATTTGATGAAAGATTGCCACAGAGAGAAGCTGCAGACATTTTATATGCAAAGCCCCTTATGAGACTGAAAAGAAACTACCAAGACACGTTAAAAAGATAAGCTGAAAAACATGACAGCCATCACAATGCCCAGACAGAAGAAAAAAAATGAAAAAAAATCCATTAATTTCCATGTAAAAAGTTATTATATGATCAGATAGATTTTTTTGAAGTTCATAATATTTGGGAAAGAAAAAGACAAGAAAATGAATTCAGTTCAACATGAAAATAGTACTGCTATCCTCTTGATAATTAGTAAATGTGATGACTCATTGTATTTTACCTCTAATTTTTTTTATTTTCTAATTGGCTTGATCATTTTAAAATGAGGAGACAAATAATGACCATACTACTAAATGCATAAAAAGTCAAGAGTAGACCAGAGGAATTTGTGCATGCTTTGTGAGGGCAAATGTTACTACAACAATGTAAATCTTGAAGTATAAGTAGGGAAAACCTGAAAGGACTGCAGAAGGAGTCCTTGAGATAGATGGTGTTCCTAATTTAGAAAAAAAATTAACTTGGACAGCTGCAAAAGCAAAAGAAGTAAGTGATAGAATCAGACTCTTCTGGGACTGTAGGACAGCACAGAGGACAGGGTGGCAATTTCAGAAATTTTAAAAATTATTCTAATACTTGGTGTCCCAAAGAGGAAAAAAATAAAAAGGACTGATGTTGAAGATATATATGGGGTCGTGAAGTGATGGTATTTTAAATTAGTCAACCATGACATTCAAAAAACCTACCAAAACAAAGCCACATGTACCATACACAAGTGCTGTAGATGAAGACCAGAATGAATTTAAGTTTAAACTGAAATTACAAGATATTAAGGGGAGTTCTGTAAATACAACAGGAATATTGGACAACTGACAATTATTGTGCTACCAATTATGCTGTACATCACAGTTTCAATATAGACACTGTAAACAAAATACAACATTATTAAATTATATAAAAGACAATCTGAAAAGCAAAGACTAAACTTAGGCAAAAATAGCTACCGAAGGCTTATTTTGTTTTCTGACTTTTCTACTGTCCATTTTATCTCCTGCTAAATACAATATCATTTCTTTTTCCCAGTCTTTCTGCACTTCATTCTTCATGTAACTTAGCCCAGGTTGTTAAGGCATATTTATCTTACAGTGTTTTCTTACGAAGCACAGAGAAAATGGGAGGGAAGGGGTGCAAGGTATGGAGAACTACATGTCACTTTTATTAAATTGACGGTGCTGCCATATGTGCACAGCGTAGCAACATGCAGCTGGGATGGTCTCTGTTTCTGCACCTTCTTCAGTCTCTAATGTATATGTATGTATTTATTTCCTCTTTTTTTCTTTGTCTGTGTCAATGTGTAAAGAATTCATCATTCTGATCACAAAGACCAGGTGAGAATCCAACTTGATAAGAGCAATAATCATATCAAAGGGTACGATGGTAAGAACTTTTGACATAAGATACCACGATATTGCTTGAAGATGACATGGACAAGTCCGTAAGCTCACTGAACAAGAGAGGCATGCAGAATTTAGGGCACAAGTCAGAGATGTAGAATTTACTGCACTCTGCTTGAACATATTAGAACTACATCTCATTCTCAAATTAGCAAAGAATAGATAAGGAGCTAACAAGAATTAGGCAGCTGCTATGGAAAGAAAGGGGAAATGAGAAAAATATATGAAGAAGCAAAGAAACAGAGGTGCAGTAAGATGACTATTAAAGGCACTGATTTATAGGGATATCCAAGCAACAGTAAGGAAGCAGTAAATCAATATAATTATAATAAAATTATCTGAGGTTGAAAAAAGGGCATTCAGTGAGGCAGGTTACAAACAAAGGCAGTTAAAAAGATGGTGGAAAAGAACTTCTTCCATGTGAGCAGTGGACAGGTCACAGCTGAGATGCCAGTGAGCAAGAACAAAACCAGGGAGGATTCCTTAAACACAGACTAAGAATTATGTGAAGAGCACTGACGATTAATCAGTAAACACAAGATGCTTGATAATCAGTTCCTTCAAATAGAAATAGCGGAAATATTCAGGTCAGATCTTTGTGTCTAGTACAAACATGAAAAATAAAGACAAAACTCATCAAGTCAGCAAACAACTGGTTTACATATGAACCCGTAAAGAGTAAGGCACCTTTGTACAGTTACTGCACATACCACTAAAGCATCGATAACGAATAAATTCAATAAATTCAGCAGATTAGCTGAATTTTGTTAACATTCAGATAGCTGGAACCCAGTTTTCCTATTTTATAATAATATACCTCTTGTCATATTTCATTCTCCATGATCTGAAAACCTGTGGAACTTACTCTTAGAGTACATTCACTTTTTACTCCAATGGCTGGCCTTTCATAACAAAGTGAAGATTAATTTCTTTGCTCTCAAATGAACTTACTCTTTTAATAAAACACTGTATTAAAAAAGTAGTTATTACTCTAATTTTGTTTTCTTGAAAATACAGTAGTAATTACCTTTTATTTCAAACAGCAAAGGACACCTGAGAAAGTAAGAAAAAGAAATGCATGAGTATAACAGGGTAAAACACATCTATAAAGAATGATAATCCAGCAGGGTAAATCATGTCATTCCAATGAATTTATAAGCCTTTTTTGTTTGGTTGGGTTTTTTGCTTTCATTTATAGCGGAGTTTTCCTTCAGAAAGAAAAGAAGCATTCAGCACCTTGCCATCCTGGCAGAGGGCAAATCTGCACAAGAAATTAATTCCTTCACCCATCAGCCAAAATACCTTGTGCTGAAATCTCCATGGATTGCTACTCAACATTGTAAATTCTTAGAAGAATAGAAAGCCACACAAACTGGTGGCGACTATAAACCGTTCTTTGATTCCTAGATTTTAACCTAAAAATCAGCAGGGGTTCCGTTACTCCCTTCAAAGGATGCAAAGCGAAACACTTTAAAGCGAATGACCTAAGACTACTGGAAAATGACATAAATGAGCTATCTTGGAAAAAATAATTAGCAATTATGCATAGCACACCAAGACTAATTTGCTTAACGTCTCCCAAATGCTCATGTTACAGTTGGTGTTAACTGGAGACTACGCATTTATCCATTTCTTAGTATCATTGTCCTTTCAAAACCACTTTTCCTTATCATTACCAACATATTTCTGACATATTTGAGGACAACATAGCAGTAGGTAATGCTAATTTGACTAGAAAAATTAGTGGGATTTTTTTTCACCAAATCTAGTTCCAACCTTTTATTGCCTTGGCTGAAGTCAAGAGTGGATCAGCACCTTTTACTATCGATCCTTATGGATATTTCATCTACGAAAATCAAAAAATTTTGTTGGCATAGGTTTACTTAATTAAGTTCTTTATGTTTTAAGGAGAAAAATAATTACATCTGCTAAAAAATATCAGCATTTGCTGAACATAATTACAGTGTGTGAATGTAACACATTACTTAGAGTATTTGTTTAGGACAGTTTTGTATTAAGATGCATTTAATCATCAGAAGGAAATTTCAAAAATGGACTTTGAATATATGAAAACAGCTATAAAGGCTTAGCACACAGACACACCAACAATAAGATGGAAAGCTCAAATGCTTTGTGATATTAACATTTTTTTTGTTGTGTGTCTCTTTTTTTTCTCCTTTTGATTAGAATACCATACATAATAGAGAAGACAAGTTATAGATGATTTTCTGAGGTTTAATCTAAAATTCACAACCACATTTAGAATATCTCAAAACTGGCAGAGGTAAAGAGTGAGTACACAGGGTCCTTCAAAGATTAACTTAGGAGATCATATAACCTATATAAAGTTTATAGAAAAATATGATTCCGTAGATACAGATCATTTCACAGTCAGCCTGGGAGTGACAAGGCAGGTGAAAAGATTTTCTTCACTGTGTTAAGGTGCTGATGACGGACATATGGAAGACAGCTCCTGATGTGCCAAAGGAACACCATATGTCAGGAGGGTTGAAGAACTACAACCTGGATGAGTGATGCTAATATACTCCAAAGAATTATAAATGTGACTGTGACCCTTGCAGACACCAGGAAAAAAAAAAAAGGAAAACACAGGTGCTAAAAGTTGGTGCAATCTGATGAATGCAATCTGAGATGTTAGGCAAAAAAGTACTGCCCTTAATAATGCAACTCAGGAAATCTGCAGCAAATTAACTGGATAGAAGGAAGGAGCGTTTTCAGATTTCAACTTTTTTGAGAGGAAAAATTAATAGTTAATTTTTCTTTTGCTGGTGTTTTTCTTTCTTCTTATTTCCTTTTTTTTTTTTTTTGGTATATATATTTGAAACTATAACCTATTTTGCATGTTATATATCTGTTCACAATTACCTGAAACTACAAGCAAGTTGAAGGAAGTTAGCCAACATCAAAGAACTTTTAATTAGTCAGCATGATTATGATTTTAATACAGGATGTAAAAGGTCTCTGTACCGAGCATCTAAATTGCCAGCACAGGCAAGAACACCATTAGAAGCCATAGCTGTCTGATGGCTACCTCACATTGCTCCTCAGAGGAGCTGCAGCCCCTGCTTCCCAGTGATCCCCCACCCGTAAGCTGAGAGCCCTGCAGCTCCCCAAGATGCTCTCTGACATGTTGGAGACAATAACAATCAGTGGGAAAAGACCAAGGAGTTCAAAAACGCTTTCCTTGAAACAGATGCATGAAAAGAGCAAGGTGCACCCAGGTTGTCTCAGCTATTAAACACAGAGATCCTACTACTCTTTTCCAACAAATAAGCCAATGATAAACAGCTGGAAGCAACCACCTTTTTCACAGACCTTTTTTCCTTCGCTTGATCTTTCCCCACACTACACAGTGGACAAAGAAATGTGTTCCTCCCCAAATATGGCCTTTTAAAGTCAAACTTTTTAACACCCAATGTTGAGGATTTGGCTATTCTCTGATTTGAGGCAGTTTGTATTGTACTATTCTGGCTTTTTTTCATACAATCATGTCCTGGAGACTCGACAATACATTTTTCCGATTTTATCTGCAGGATGCCAAGAAATGGTGCTAGAGAAGAATGCTGGCAGCAGTGAGGATGACTCTCAAAGAAGTGAAGGCAAGAGTGAGAGGGCGCTCAAGGTGCACTGCTTCCAGTCCTCCTGGTGAGCATGCCCTGAGTCAGTTACAGTGGAAGAGAAAGGCAAATCTGCAGCTGTTCACTCTGCACCCCCACCAGCTGCACCAAACGCATCAAGGGTAGAGAAACCAGAGAGAAGGGTGAGCAGCTGCTGTCAGCTGTGGGGCTCTCACAAGTGCATCCATCAGTCCAGCTCTATTTGGCCACCCCTGCATCTCACGATCTGGGAGAGCTGCCCCAGGATTGCAGTGTCAGAGACATTGAGCCCTCAGGTGCTGGTCCAGCCCACATACAGAGTCTCCTAACACAGCAGCAGCACAGCGAGGGCAGGCAGAGAGGTACAACAGAGATCTGCAGGCCCACGGCTCACAGTGCAGCTCGGTGTATTGCAGACAGGTGGTAGCTTATCAGTCCCTGACAATTAAGTTCGATGGGAATCTTCCTGAAAGACATAGGAGCAGACACCTGTGGCTACCAGACACCTCCTAGGGCCGCGGGAGGCTGGAACATACGAATAGGCAAGACTGAGTGACTGTAAAAAGCCTTGGTGGGTAAAGAGGGGCAGAGCTGTGCCTGACTGAAATGAGATCAGAGCCGGACAGGACAGCAGTGGCACAGCTGGGGAGCTGCAGCAGCAGTGTCTATCCTGTCTGAAAAACTTTTTTTTTCTCTCCAATGAAAATCTGGGGGAGAGGAAACCAGAGGTTTAACAGAAGTAAAGTGAAGAAAATGCTGCTTTGACATGCATTACCCTGAGACAAAGTCTTTGACTTTGCATGACATTGCCTTACATGTTAATGGACTTCTTCTTGTCCAAGCTTCAGTTTCCAAAATGTCTCTTAAAAAAGTCTTCCAGAATCCCTGACCTGATGTTCTTTCACTGCTCTCTGATCTTTCACTGGTTTGGTGTCTTTGAGTTGTAGTTTTATTTGCATCCTACTATCTCTCTTAGCCAAAGAAGGAGGCAGCTCCTCCCTGGTAAGGAACACAACACTTCTGCTTAGCTGTTCTGCCTCTCACTGTGTGGCTCTGTACCAAGGTCATTCGTGGAATATTCCTGCTGATTAGAATGTTAAGTTACTAACATGATCTTCTAAAAATGAGAATCTCTACAGTACATTTCCTGTATCTCTTTGGGTCTTTTTATAAATATTCATACACATAAATTACAAGGAAACTCTTAAAACCTGAGGACAAAATCTCTTGTGTAACTTGCTAAAACAGTAGGTTTGTTGTGCAGAGAGGATTTGCTGGCAAATACACACAGGCTACTGTTTGAATAGGTAATGTCATGGTCCATCTACTGCTCTTGGATGACCCAATTGTACTTATTTCCCTGTAGGAACACCACAAAGAACATCAGTGTTCATTATTATAGAGTATGAAGTATTCAAGAAGAAAATCAGTGTGGGAGCTAGACTATATTCCTTTCAGTTTCTGTTTAGATCTACATATGAAAGGAATAATAATCCATCAAGGAAGACAATTTAACTATGACAATACTGAAGTTTTAAAAGGCAGCACAAAGACTCTCTAACTCTCTATGGCATTGCAGCATCTCTGTTGACAAACTAAGTAAGGAAGGCTTAGTTTTTTTCAGATGATCCATGTTATTTAACTGTACCTGAAAGATGAAGAACAGATGCTTCACAAATAAGATTTACATATCAAGGGCTGGCTTCACAACACAAGCAACCAACACCAAAGTTTTGTATGAAAATGATACTAAGGTATATGTTCATATGAAGATTGCAAGAAGAGTACTGAAGAATTAAATCACATTTTACAGGGATCAAATATTATCAACAGGACATTATTTTCAAGAAGCTGAAGGCAAAAAAATTAATAGAGAGCTACTTATAGAAGACATAGTATTGGTAATCACTGAAATTAATATATAAATCATAAGGAATGGAAAGATGTACAAAAAAAATTTGTGATGCTGCTAATCTACTGAAAACTTCTCTCCTGAATTCACCACGTGACTGGAAAAAAAAGGTATTTACCCTGAACTTTTAATTATTATTTGTCCTCTTTACCAAGATTGTTATTTTTCATTTCACAGATATGATCTGATCCACAGGAAAAGCACACAGGGCTTGAAATATTTGATGGTATAGTCTTTCTCACCCTTTCTCTGAAACTTATACCTCTCTACATGGGTATGTGTCTTCCACAGAGTTTATGATGAAATTTTTTGTTTCTATCCTTAAAGAACAATGCAAATGTTTAGGGGAGTTTTACTGATGTGGGAATTGTACCGCATGTTATTCCACTACAGTCCCTCTGCCTTGCCTGTCAACAACACTGACACATGCAGTTGAGTACCTGCAGCCTCCAAAGAGCAAGGCAGAAATAGTTATGCTGTCATGCTGCCAGAGCTTCAGCTGAACTCTCAAACTGATGGACTTTAAAGTATGACATAGTGCTGCAACCCATCCCATCCAGATGTCCCAAGAGCCTGCTGAATTCAGAGTCCCATCAGAGAGTATTAAATCCCTGATCTAAAGCACAGCACCACAACCTCCCGTTTAATTCTGCACATAGGTGCTCTGGCTACACCCAGTCAAGAGAGCACTGGCCAGCCCATCATATCCCTCATGTTTCAGACTGAAAAGGCTGTATAAAAAGTCACCTGAGACATATATACAGCTATGCATAAGGATGAGGCACCAGACTAATGCATCTTCAAGTCCTTTAATGGGTTAGACCATGTAGGAAGAATACAGACCTATAAAAAGTTATTTACTTCTGCACAGAGAAAACTGCTGTGAATTGGGTACAACTTCTCCTGGTGCAGTTATGAACACTTGCAGTAATGTGAGCAACGTTGTCAGTGGGAATATCTCACTCCACAGTAACCTTGGCACAAAACATGAAAATCATAAGCACAAGGACACTACCTGTACATGTACAGAAAAATGGGGTTTCAATCAGCTTCAATAGTAAATCTCTGAACAACTTCAACAGGTTTGGAGAAGCTTTAATTCTCTGAAAGCTTAGTTTCCTTTAACTCCCAAGTATTCTTAAGCAAAATCCCTTATATATAAAATCAAAGAAAACATCTGTAAATTGTGTAACTTGAGTTTCTAACTTTATTTTTTATTATTTTCAAATGAATAAAAAATCATTATCTATTTCAAAAGTCATTTTATGAGTCCAGCACATGATCTCTTCCTATAAAATATGCGAACATGCCTGACAGTGGATTACTACAGTCGCTTATTTGCCACAAGTCTAAAATACCAGGTATGTTTTATCCATTGCTATAAAAATGAAAACATTTTAAAACATAGAGTACAGATTATTTGGTATATTCTATTTTATACAGAAAGCACCAGGCTTGACTCCAGCTGATAACAGAAGCAATATTGCTTCACTTTATTTGACACTTTCAGCTCTGCCCTTCAAATGTCCTCAGCCTGCTTTGTATGTTCTTAAACGTAAGAGCTGAAGCCACCTCCTTCCGGAAACAACGCTCTTTCATTCAGCATCCCCTGCTCATTTCTCACATGCTTAGCTCCCTTCAATTCACAAAGACTGGGATAAAAACACAAACCACCATAAAACCAGTACATTTGTATTTCATTTCTTTTCACTTCGTGTCTGACATTGCCAATATCTTTAAACATGCATAAATTAATTAGCTTTCACGAATTACTGTTTACTGTGTTGAGGAAGAATGTTTTATCTGATGGGATAGAAGTCATTACCAAGTGAACAAAGGAACTGGTCATAACCTAAAAGACAGGGCAACAATGTCAGACAGAATTTTCTACCTGACTATGAGATTATTAACAGCCCTCGATAAGAAACATGATTAGTGCCCAGAGAGCATAAGGATAGATCTAAGAGAAGGAAAGAAAGATGTGTAAAATTCTGAGAATAAAGGAGAAAAAAGCATATGAGTGAAAACTTGTTTTCAATACATTTCATCAGAACTGTGGGATCAGGCCATTAAAGAGAAAGAGATGTGGCTGCAAAGACTAGAAAGAGACCTTCAGGAAAGAAAAGGCTTTTGAGTAATCCTGTCTATAGTGGGTCCATGTCTTGGGAAAAGATTCTCTACTTCAGATCACTAAACTCACACTTTTTAGGATGCCAGTTTTGTAAAAGTGAAAGAGTTATTTTTAGTTTGTTCCGTGTAAGACAATATTATTTTTAGAATATGCAGTAATAACAGCAAAAATTTTAAAGAAAAGAAAATCTCATATACTGAAAATACATGGGCAATAATTTAATTTAGAGTATATTAGCTTGGAAAGCATGCCTGAAATTTTCATGTACAGTAGACTGGAGTCAGGATAATATTAAATCCAGTAAGTCATAGCAGCAAACAGAAGGCAAGAATGCTAACATGTACTGCTGAGGGGATTAGGTAGAGCCTGTATTACGTACAAAATCTTGAGAAGTTTCTTTACAGATTAAGTTAATCCTCACTATTTGCTCTTATAAAATCAGATTCTTATTTATTTGATTGTTTTTTAAATCAAAATCTTTTTACAGCCGAAGAATTAAAATGGAATGCATATTCAAGAATGGCCTTATTGTATTCAGTCTCTAATGTGAAATTCCCACAGATATAATGACAGATCTGGGTGTGTGAGGGGAGCAAGGTCGGCTGTGTAATCAAAGAGGCAGAGATATCACCAGGGCACCAGTTGTGCAGTGTACAAATTGTATTAGATAATTGGTCTTAAAGTGAAAACATTTAACTTTTCGGTAAAACAAACAGCATCTCCTACAACGTAACCTTGTGGCCTATTGAAATTTTAAACAGACATTTTGTTTTAAAACATAATTACTAAAAGGCTAAATCAGTGTCAAGTAAAGTGTCACACAAATGTTTCCACTGACCAGTGGGTGTTAGATCCAGTGCAAGATTTCTCCAATGGCTTACTGAAGACAGTTCCACTCCTATTGTATTATGCAAGCTTAGCAAGCACAGATACTGTCATTAGGAATATGTAAAATTAAAAGTTATGTTAAGATCAGGGTGCTGAGATCTAACACAGTATAGAAGGACTAAAGGTTATTGGGAAAGACATCTTGGATTGGGAAACTGGTATCTAAGTAGGTAGATAAAAAGGTTCCTGAGATGGAGAACCTACTCACCTTGGTCTGAGAATGCAAGAGAATTACGGGGTTAGATGAACAGTTGGGTCTCCAGATCTGTACAGGGCACAACCTTGACACTTCATGGCACAGGCTATGTGTATCCACAGCAGCCACACTCTTCCACTTGGTACGCTTGGTACAGGTGACAGCCACCTGAAATACAATCTGAAATCATCTTTCCAGACCATAAGAGTCTCTGCAAAGGACACCTAAAATGTATTTTATACCCAGGATGCAAGACAGGTGATGAGGAGCTGGTTTGGTTACTATCTAGGTGTCATCCTGCAGTGGCATTTAGTACTTTAATCCTCAAGTCTTTTACCATCACCTTTCCTGACCAGTAACATTGCTGCAGGGAGGGAGATAGAAATGATCATGCTAAATGATAGAAAATGTGTTCCTAAAGGTGGTATAACCTCAAAAGGAAGACCAAAGTCTTTATTTTTCCAAGAAAATGAAAATGCATGCCCTGAGACCCTGTGGTGATCAGTGATGGTAGCTGACACATACTTCATGTATTTTATCTCCTGGCATCCGCCCTAAGCATCTCTTCAGTTCTGGGATCCTGTGCACCAGGCAAATCTGGCACATGAAACAGCACTAGCAAAGTCTGGTAGAGGAAATCCATTCCTAGGACAGAGGGACACTGATGCTGCTAAAATCTGAAATACAGGCACCACAGGGAGGAAGGAAGATGGAACAGGGACTAGGATTGTGCTTTTCCTCAAAGCCTGAGACTTGCCAAATCAGTAAGAGCTGCTGTACCAGGTTTAAGTACTTCTGGGCACATTGCAGGGTGCTCTGAAGGTTAATTCAGCATTCCCAAGACTATCCACAACTGTCTTAGCAGACTGACGCTGTTGGCAGGTGGGCTCATACAAGGATCTTCTCCTGAGCCCAAGGGCAATAAAGACATGAATAGAAACAGCGTAGAATTTACAGCATTTGGTCAGTTTTCCAAGGTGCTTTTCTTTAAGTCTGACAGGAAAAGCTGCAGCACAAGCTCTTTCATCCCTTTATGCTGCTCAGAAAATTACAGTTAAAAAAATAAATCTAAGAGGAATATGCTCAGTTAGTTAAAGAAGTACTGCAGACATTTCAGGACGCACGCAAGCAAACCACTGAAAAAAACCCTAAAAATACATATAACAAAGTAAAACAGTAAGGTTCATCTGCCCAATTTGAAAGAAGTTCATAAACTAGTTTATGAAAATGAAAATATAAATCTTTGCTGGCCATGTTGGCAAGAAAGTGATTCTTGATCCTGTTAAGACTTGTATGTGGTCTAAAGGACAGCAAGAAACTATTTCAAAGGAATATAAAAAACAAGACAGAAACAATGTCTATATAAATAGACATTCTCTATAAATACAGTAACAAAAAAGTACCCAGAATCCTGATTCCTCATTACAAAGTATACATAAGGTAAAGATTAAGAAGGAAGTATGTATTTAAATATAGCTGCCAAAACAAATTATAATTATAATGTCTTAATGTTAATGTCTCTGGCATAGCAAAGACTTGCTCACTGAAACAAGCGTTTTCATTGTCAAATATTGATCACTGATGTCATCTTTCTTTTTTGTTAAAAACATGTTGCCATTCACCTTTTTTAGCAGCAGCAGCATAAGTTTTAGTTAAATGTAAGTTGGGTATTTCTTCCCTCTGGCAATCAACAAAATCCATTTCCAACATCTATTTTGGCAAACCATCACAGCACCACTAAGCATCAGATATGGTTTGCTTTGGGGCTAGAAGCCACCTCTATAAAGGCAATTTCACAAAAGGAAGCTATCAGTCCCTGGAACTCTTGTACTTGGGAAAATCCCAAAGTTGCTAGACATACTACATCACCTTTAAAACTTCATTAGCACTCATGAAAACAAACAAATAAAAAACCCAAATCTATGGCTTTCCTGAAATTCATGTCTTGGAGACTGTTTATACAACTAGAGGTCTGACCTCTAACTTCAAGTAGAAGTAGTGTCATGTCTTAGTAAAAAAAGTGCGTGCCTGTGTGTAACACTATAAATACAGAGAAGGGGGGGGAAAAAAGTAGATATGAAAGTTAAATTAGGAAAATTGAGGGCTTTTGTGTGAAGACTTAAGGTAGCATAACAAAGAAATCTTACCAGTAAAGGTCAGTATTTTGATGTCAGACAGACACGTCTGTACAGACAGCATCAGACCTAGGTTTTACTTTTTGTCTAATTTCCAGGCAGATCAAAAGAGTTTGTGAAACTGGCCTTTCCCCATTGAGAACTGTAACTGATGGTCATTCAGCTATCCATTCTAGGAACAGATAAAACCAAGTCTGGTAGGGTTTGGGGTACAATGTCAATTCGCAAAAACCTGAAAATTTTGTGGAAACTTCCATATATAAATCAACCTCTTTTTTGGAAAGGACTTCAGGTCCCAAAATAGATTTCCTGGTCAAAACACAACAAAACACCAGAACAGACAACGGGGCAACGATCAATATATGACTTGGCTGCAAGAGGGGCAGGTCCTATCAAAAGCCTGCCAGGTTTCCCAACAGCTTGGCTGGTGACCTGAAAGTGAACAAAGGCTGCAGTGTCTCCAGGCAGTCCTGCCATCTGGACTGCCTCCACATCACGAATCCTGAGGTCTCTAGGGACTACAGTTCCAGGAAAGTCCTCCCACAGAGGCATCTTGCAGGTCACTGTTTCAAGAATTCCTTGTGCTGGAAGTCCTGGCTCCCAAGACTGCTTGACTCCAACTAGAGATGACAATGAGCAAGTGGCCTGGGAGAATAAGAAGACAAGGGCTGAGCCAAGAAACTTAGTCTTGGGTTTGAAACTTCCTACAGAAACTGAACAAATGATCTTATTCCTAAATTATTTTATCCCTTCCGTGGAAGGCTTACTTCTGAAAAGTGCCCTTTTTTAAGAAGAATTTTGTAGAAAATAAAAGTTCCAGTGGCTTACTCTAAATCCAATACAAGCTAAATATTATATTAAGCATCCATATTGTATCACTACTAGTATCACTGAATCACAGAATATGCTGAGTTGGAAGGGATCCTCAAGGATCATCAAGTCCAGCTCCTGGCTCTGCACAGTCGCATCCCCAAGAGTCACACCATGTGCCTGAGAGCATCGTCCAAACGCTTCTTGAACTCTGTCAGGCTTGGTGCTGTGACCACCTCCCTGCGGAGCCTGTTCCAGTGCCCAGCCACCCTCTGGGTGAAGAACCTTTTTCTAATACCCAACCTAAATCTCCCCTGACACAATTAAGGCCTGTCACTGGTCACCAGAGAGAAGAGATCAGTGCCTGCCCCTCCTTTCCCTCTCACAAGGAAGTTGCAGCCTGCAATGAGGTCTCCCCTCAGCCTCCTCATCTCCAGGCTGAACAAACCAAGTGTCCTCAGCCACTCTTCATATGGCTTTCCCTCCAGATCCTTCACCATCTTTGTTGCCCCTCCTTTGGATGCTCTCAAATAGTTCAATACCTTTCTTACACTGTGGCACCCAAAACTGCCCCCAGCACTCGAGATGAGGCCGCCCCAGTGCAGAGCAGAGCAGGACAATCCCCTCCCTTGCCTGGCTGGCGATGCTGTGCCTGATGCCCCCCAGGACAGGGTTGGCCCTCCTGGCTGTCAGGGCACTGCTGACTCACGTTCAACTTGCCATCAACCAGGACCCCCAGGTCCTTTTTTGTGGGACTTTTTTCCAGCAGTGAAAAATTTCCATTGTGAAAAGATGGAGGATCGAAACAGACTAACAAGGAAATTCTATTTGCCTGAATGATACTTTTGTTCTTTGTTCAATGGAACAAGAGGAAATTATGCCAAGACCAACATACAAATATCATTTAGAAAAAATTGTCTAACAGTCAAGTTCTTCCTTTTCACTACAGTTCACTATAGCCTACCACTACCACCCCTTTTCCTATTTAGGGTACAACCACTACAGCCATCCTCTTCTGTAGGATGGCTGCAAAATGGCTATACCTTCACATTAACGTGGTTTGGGTTTCTCTCCTTTTTAAAATCTAGTGATCACTTTTGTTAAAGTATCCCAAGCCCAGTTTTTTAGCTTTCATGTCTATCAAGGAAATTAAAAACTTTGGTAGTCACTTTGTGCTCTTAGAAATTATCTCCAGCCTGTTGATTTTTCCTACTCTTCCTCATTTCCTGAACAGGATAATTGGTATGTGAAACCCTACAGCATTCTCTTACACAACACATACAAGTCTGTTCAAACTAGAAGATGACATGCCTATTTTCAGATTTATATCACTTTCAGACTCAAGTGAAATCACACATTCAAATGAAAATCACTGCAAACTTGGAGACAGGGTTTAATTGAAACTTGGGAGCATGCACACATCCCTTCTGCAAGCTGCCTGAGGCCTTTTATTTCACACTGTATCCCATCAGATGCTTAAGCTTGCAGTCTGTTTGCACACCCATTAAAGTATTATTTTAGCCTGGTAATGATGTCCCCACATACGTGGGTCTCCAAAAGTATGTTCAAGGTTATAAAAAAAATCCTTCTGCTTTCAGTGAAAGAATAGTCATAAAGAGCAAACACAAAGTGGCAGAAGAATCAGAAAAATATACTCCAGCATCGCAAAACCTGATTATTATTAAACATTGTTAATCATATCCATTTCAAACGGGGCGTCAAGAAGCGATCAAAGCCACAGTGTATGGAAGACTGCAAGCACAGATGAGAGAGCAGTCTTTTACCCTGGTGTGCTGGGTGTCTGTGTCCAAAGGCATGAGAGTGTGCTAGATATAAGCAAGTCCAAAGGGCAAAACAGTGAAACCAAACTGAACATAACAAGCTTAAACCATAGCAGACCAGCTGCTTCCAATTGCTACATGCCCAAAATCAAATCAACTTTGGGCCTCTGCCTGTTTCTAAAAATTTAACCTGCATTTTCCACTTTTTCAGCTGGCAGACACCAAGTGTTGACTGCTGCACAGCTATGAGGGTGTAGCATGTGGGATCATCTGAGTTGACATGGTCATTGCCCCTTTTTAGTTCATTTTCTTTGCCAGGACCTGGTGCCAACCTGCCAGAAGCCGGCTGTTTCATCCCTGCTACAGAGCCAGTTGCCAAACAGCTGCCATGGCAAACAGCGTTCAAAACTCTCCTGCCAGCGAGTTAACTATTCAAGTATTTTTAAAATGTGGGAGGGGTGATTTAAAACTATGCATAATACAGAACCACACACACTTGTGTTTGCACTGGAATTATCATGCTTCAGAGACGCTTGAAGGAACATTAGGTCAGCAGCTATAACAAGTCATGTCATTTGCTGTGCTGATTTTAATTCTCATGCAGTGATAGGTATTCCTTGTCAGATGGCTTACTAGCTATTTTCCATCTTGTATTTTGGTAAATTGCAATGTAATTCTCAATCCACATAAGTTCTATACCACAGTTAATGATAAATGAGTTAATCATGATGAAATCTTTACAGAGGCTCCTTTGGGTTACCTACTTAAGCTACTGTCAGCATTTCACAGTCATCACACTTAAATTAAAGGATCATTGTGGCATATATTGAATATTTGGCTTCACAGCAGGTAAATTCTGTTCAAAACATCTAGGATGCCGAGAAACAATCTCCTTGATTCCCCTCTCCAAAACAGCACCAGCAGGAGAAAACCCAATGTTATTACCATATTAAAATATTCCTAGAATGACCTGCTTTATATTTACTTTTAGAGTGCTCTTGAGACTGCTTCCTATTTCACATCAGTGCCCAGTAATAATATGATCACCTGGTACCCAGTAATCATATCACTCTTACACTGCCACTCTTACAAATCCCTAATTCCCTGGAGCAAAAGACACAGCCTGTACTGCAACAACCCCAAAAGGAAAGACTGTGAGTTGTTTCTTTTCACTATCATCACCACCACCGCTATCCTGACACACTGAGTACCTGGATGCTGCAGGAAACACAAAGCCTGTTCTTTCTTCTGCCAAGTGTCCTCTGCAAGGTGCTGTTAACTGGAGGTGCACTTTTCCACGACACATGCTAAATAGTATCCTTAAGCGCAATTCCTAGGAGGCAGGCTACATACGCAGATGACTGCCCTGAAGGGCCCCCAGGGAACACTCCTAACAGCAGCACAGAAATAAACACTAAAATCCTCAGTTCTTGAGGAAAAGTTCTCCAATTATCTCAATCCTCAGGGGACCACAGTATAATGCAACTGTATGTTTCAATTCACTTCCCTGTATACTTCTAATTTCACTTACTCTAGATTTGTATAAAGAAAAAGGTAGAGTGTAAATGTCAAGACTTGACCTTCTGTTCAGCTGGACCAAGCAAAAACCATGACATTGGTACAAATCAATGGAGGGAAGAATCGGAATCATACCCATGCCTAATCAATTCTGAATTCCATGGAAGAAATACCCAGATGCATGTAAAAGTAAATTCAGGCCTCTCAGGGCTCATATTTTTTTACGACTCTCATTCAAATGCTTTATATCTGACTATGGATGGATGCCAGGGGCTTTAGCTCCCTGCAGCATTAGCAGCTGCCTTGGCACCTGCGCCAGCATCACTGCTCTCCACCCATGCCCAGAAGCCAGCCTTGCCCCACTCACACTCTTCCAGGCCTCACTCCTAAAGTGGTGCCCAGCATCCCTGGTACACCCTGTGTTCACTGGGCAGCCTGGTGCCCACCTCCCTTCCCTTGCCTGGTGTGGCACCATCTCCTACACTCCTCATGACTGACCACCACTCCTAAGGGTCTGAAAGGTTATCCTGGAAATGAAGAAGAAAAATCCCCACAGTGCTTCAAAGTCCAGGATTATCAGTTAACCCTACTAAATCTTCCTGCAACACGGACAGCAAACAGCAACAGTGAAGGGCAAGAGCAGAAGAGTAGAAAAGATGAGGAACAAAAACAAAAATCAGTGCTTTGTTTTTCTCTCACTTTAGGATACCCTCCAAATTAACAAAATTTTCTCGTGATAAGATCAAATATGAAAGGGAAGGCCACACTGAATTAACAGCTTATGATTCACGTGTTGCAGAAGTACTTGTCAGGAAGGAACCACATCAGCTAAGCAAGGTGAGTGACTTCTTCCTAAATACAACTTCAGCAACAAGGTACGACTTAATCAGAATAGAGCTGTTTGAGAATGGCACATTTCAGTACTTCTCCCTTACCTAACAACTGCTCATGCATTTAAAAATGTATTATGCACTCGTATGTGTTTGTGGGTTTTTTATTATTTTGGGTTTGTTTGTTTCTTTTTCAGACAATATTGAAGAATTGGTATGAGCCTACTACAAACTTTACAGCGCTCTGAAAGAAATATTGGATTAGAAGTGACCTGCTTATTGTGTTCTGGGTGAGTAGATTTAAACAGAACACAAATATTCCCGTTGGGAACTACTTTCCTGGCTTAGCTTGAAAGAGTCCAGTGCCTGAATCTTGTTAAAAAAAAATACACATAAGTCAAGAGTACTCAAAAGAAAAGAGAATTAAAAAATAAAACAAAACAAAGATATCCAGCATGACCCATGGACTGCCCCAGTGACAGTTTCACAGCATTCTACAGTCACAATGTGACATACAGTTCTAACACTTTTCATTAACAAGATACACTTTTTGTTGTTGTTCAATTGTGCCAAAAGAAGAAGAGAAAGAAGTTTTGGCTTTGACACTGCTGTGAGTGCCAAACTGAGCTGTAGCACAAAGAACACTGCTAACACAATTATACCTGCATTAGAAGTCTATTAGAGAGAAAGAAAAAAAAGGACCAGGAGATGAACTGACTCTTTAAGGTGACTGAAATACACACATACTCACATTTCCTTTGAGAAGTGCCATCACAGAAAGATAAAGCGACAGAACATGTAAGAGAGCCTTGATTTAGGGAAACAGAGAACCAAAAACCTAAATCCTTTCCCTTATTAAAAACACTCTTGCAGAAATAGTCTTACTTCAAAGCTCTCCTGTTTACACAGCTGTAAAACTTACATGTACTGTATTACTTCTTCACAGTTTTGCAACTACCAAAAATATTCTTTTATGAGCTTAAAAACCCAGTTACATACAAAAGTAGTATCCTGGGTTACCGTGTATTCTGTTACCACCTTCATGAGCTATTGAAACCAGGTGTAGCAATGTTCCCTGCCTCCTCCCTCTGGACTATCTTCTGTCAGTGGCCCCAGCAATGCCTTGCCTCATGACTCACAGATAACTCGCTCTTGGACCATCTCCTGTTAATGGGCCCATCAATGCTTTGCCTCATGACTCACCACCCCACTGTGAGATGCTC